>PVKB01001789.1:0-359382 GCA_004027205.1 Ctenodactylus gundi
ATGCATGAGAGCTAGGTACTGGGTGCCTTGCGTTTTAGAGGTGGTAAGTTAGAGGTTCAAAGGTATCACAACTTGGTTACTGCCAACAGAAATTCGATTCTTGTTCCCTCTCAGTGCTTACCTTACTGGTTTATTCTCCTCTCAGAGTTATTCTGACCCTTCTTCACCCTCTTCAAGCCCACTCCCAATTTCTGAGCATGCACATTTTTTAGCAAACCACCATTAAATTTATCCTTCCCTTTCATATCCTTGAGAAAATCGAGGCCAAGAGATGTGTGGCAGAGATGGGTATTCATTCAACAAATAACCGTTTTTCTTTTTCTCCTTGAAAATGTTTTTCAACTTGAAGTTTGGCATAGTCTTATGACTGAATTGCGGCCAGTGTAGTAGAGGCGGAGCATTGGATTTCACTTCTGAGCCTGTTTTGTCAAATGCTTCTGGGCTTCGATTGTCCATTTTCCTCGGCTTCCAACAGAATGGAGAAGGTGCCCGAGGGCCCAGAATTTAGGCTCTAGAAGAAAGCAAGACCGTAAAGTGAAGTCTGGGTCCTTGGCTCACTGCTTACAGGAAGGTTGTCTCTCCAGAGATACTTGTATTGGATGTTGTGAGGGGAAAAATAATCATTAATTGTGTCGAACCAGTAACATTTTTGGAATTTTGTTGGAGAATTTTATGTGCTTTATGGTAATTCAAGGTATGACCTGTCAAATTTTCCATATATTCTAGTAGTTCAGTCATTCTTTAATTGTCTTTCATATTTCTTCCTGTGCTATAATTCAACCTCCCCAAGGGCAGGGATTCTTGTTTCATTCATTGGTGTGTCCTGACATTGAAAACAGTGCCTGGCCCAGAGCACGTGTCCAGTAAATTTGTACAGAATGACTATGTTTAAGAATGTAATTTCTTCACCATAAGTCTACTTCTTTTCGTCTCTGGGTCTTCTTATCAAATATTTCTCTGAGTCATGTTTTCTTTTCTTGAACAATTTCCAATATCTTTAGTAGTATTTTCTTGGTTAACATATTATCAGTTGTACCATCTCCCCATGTTATTGAGTATATTCACTTGCCCCTTGTCTCTTCCATCTTAAAACATTATCCCTGGAAAATACATACATACATACATATGCATATATAATTTATATATATATAAATTATCCTGTGTGTTTGTCCCTCTGTTCATACTGTTATTTAAAAAAATATTGCAACCACTGTCTTCACCTCTCCACTTTGCAAGGTACTGAAACTCTCACTGAAACTCCTTGCCATGAGGTCTGATGAGATTATTGACTGTTTGCCCTCAAATGTATTCTTTAGTTTTTTTTTTTTCTCTTCAGCTCTGTTGTGTAGGGAACTATTGTCATTGCCCTCTGGCTTTCAGGAAGGTTCAGCCTGTGGGGCAAGCTAGTAGAAGACGGGGGGGGGGGGGGGGGGGGGGGGGGGGGGGGGTAGGAAGAGGAGAGAAACCCAGGTATTGTTTTTCTCTCTATCAAGTGTCAGCTCTGGTGAGGGGTCTGTCTTCTCCTTGGCTTTGCTCCCTCACAGAGTCACTTCCTCTGTAGTATTAGGCACCGTGCGACAGTCTCACGGGGCTCCAACTTGAGCGGGCTCTGGATCTTGGATAAGATATGCTTCTTCTATTGTCCGGCAGCGCTAGCCATGGTGGCCTTTTTCTTTTGATAAGCTGGCTTATCCTCTTCTGTTTAGGATCTTAGCTTTCCCATCTCCAATGGGATCACTTTCCTGTGTAATATTTTTCTTTCTTGAAATACCTGATACTACAGACAGAGTTGTGTTACCCTCCTACCCCTAAGTTTATATCTTAATCCAATATTATTTTGGTGTTTGGAGATGAGGCCTTTGGGAGTTCATTAGGTTTAGATGTGGTCATGAGATTAGAATCTTCACTTCCTTGTATGGACAGCCAAAGGCCCTTGTCAGAAAAGACGTCAGAGAGAATCCTTTTTCATTTTCTGCCATGTGAAAAGATGCCAAGATGGTGGTTACCTGCAGGCCAGGAAGAGAGTGCTCACCAGAACATGACCATCTTGGCATCCTGAACTTGTGTCTCCAGGTCCCAGAACGATGGGCAAATGAATGTCTGTTGTTTTATCCATGCAGTCTGTAGCATTTTGTTTTACTTGAGATGCATGGTACATCAGCAATGGATGCTCTATTTCTAATCAGACCCTGTCTGACACAGTCATCAATAATTTTTAGGTATTTATTTTGTTGCACTTTGTTGAAAACTGTTTGGAAGAGGTTGAACTCTTGGTAGCTCTTGTTAAGCTCCTTTGCTCTCATTTTTGTACTGTTTGTCACTCGTGGTTCTTCCTCTACTTCTCAGACCATTCCTTTTCAATTTTCCCCTGGCTTTTCCTCTTTCACCCTCTCTAACATGTTATCCGGAATTTAATCTTCTCACTTTACTTACTCTTCTCGGGCTGTGCTATCATATTCAATGGAGTTAATCAAGTGAATCTCTAATTAGAGCTTTACTTTAGGATTTTTTTCTCCTGAGTTCTAGATATTTTGTTGATGTCAGACTTAAGATTTGCAAAATACTTACTATTCTGTCTCTGAAACTATCTCTGCCTGCATTTCCTATCCCTGTGAATGAAAACTCACAAAACTCAGGAATTCAAGTTGTTTTTGGCTCCTGACTGTCCTTCCGTACGCAGACATGTTCTGTTGAGTCTTATAACAGTGTTACTTGAGTCTTCCTTGTTGGTGTCCCATGTCCAAGGATTTAGTTAAAATGCACACTCTTTCTTGCCTTTACTATGATTCAGATCTCTGGTTTGTTATCTCGGTTCTCATTTTTTTCCTTGCCCCTTACCTCACTCCATTTTGCCACTGGTAATCTTACTTAAATCAGGTCGTTCTGTACCTTTGCTCAAAGCTCTTCAAAGGTTACCCATTGCATTATGAATAAAGTCACACATGGCAAACAGTGGTTTTCGTTGCTCGTTATTTCTTGGTTACTGAAGTTACAATTACCTCTCATCACTTCGTTCAACAGGTTTTAGTGAGAGGGGATCCTGTTTCGTGTATTCAGGAGCCTTGGCCATTTCCTGGTAATACTCCCCTCCTGTTTCCTGGCGCCCATTCTATGCAGGCAGATGATGCATAGCGAGAGAGAAGGAAGGTCGGCGTGGAAGAGTTTGGACGGGCCGCATTGGGAGGTGACACCGTTACTTGTGCTCACTCCTACAACTGTCGTGTGGAAGTGCAGTCTGTCCGAGAGACTTAGAAAACTTCATCTGACCAGGCTGCTGCCCAAGGAGAGGGACACAAGTAGTTTCTTCCCCGGTGACCAAAAGAGAACTAATCCTTGCCACAGCATCCTTTAACAAGCTTGTTCGGGAGTGACTAAATCTTCCATCCTGGGTTGGGACTGTATTCCCACTGAAGTCCCACTGTGCCTTACTCATCTCCATTATGTTACCTACGTTGTGGTCTTTCATTTGTTTCTATACATGAGCAGTCACATGGGGTCTGGTGAGTGACTTAGGGACAAGGACAATGTCTTACCTAACACAGTGCCCAAACCACAGTCGATGTTTAATAGGAATTGCTCAAATTAATTAGTAAATGAATTAGTTTTATCTTGAAAAATATTTTTAATGTGTTTCAATGGTAGGTGTCTTTCTAAATGAGTACATTTTGTCGATTTCCATCAAGCTGAAGTTGCTGTTCATTTCGTTTTTATGTTAAGGTCCTCTTTTTGAGTCATACAGCTCGTCACGGTAATGTGATTTTCTCTATTATTTCAATAATTTAAGTTTCAGGGCTCAAGGGCAAATGCAAACATGTTTTATCATTGAGTCAGAAAACCAGGAAGCTGTTTGTCAGCTGAGCAAGGAAATATGTGGATCAAGGAGGCATCAACGCAACAACGGTGCTGAATAGAGGTCAAGGCAGAAGAGTGTGGCCTTATCTCTTTCCCGGTTCACATGGCCTGCAGCAGCTGCATGAAGGCCAGTGGGAGTGGCAGCTGGGGGCAATAATCAGTGAGTCCACCTGGGCCAGTGGCATGCCGCATGCAAGCCCTTTGTAGGAGTGATACATCTAGTGCTCTTCAAAGAACCTTCTCTTGTGTTCTGAGGCAGAGGCATACAGCTTAATGTAGAGAATTAAGTTATTCTGTAATTGCTCAGAGTGCTTAATTTTCTCTGGGATGAAAGGTTGGAAGTGTGTTTATAAAATCTTTTCATAAAATGTTTACCTTTTAAAAACTTTGTCCATGTTTGTCACAAACCTTTGTCTATCTTTGTCTGATAGAGCCTCTTCGCTAGTCACAAGGGAGTTTAGAAATCACTTGGACCAGTGTCTTCAACTCTTGATGCCCAGGATTCAGCAAATATGGGTCAAGGGGCTTCGGTGGTTTGGAGGAGGGAAGGGGATGGTGGTGGTTGTCAGGTCTAGCCTTCCTGTCTGTATTTGGCTATAACAGCTGCCTTTTGGTTACTTTGACATACTTGGGTTCTGGAAGCTCTCTTGAGCAGAAAGGGTTCCAATGCAAAAAATATGATAAAACCTACTGATTTTAAGATCTCTTGTTTTACAGATAAGAAAACAGTTTACATAAGTTAAAGTCACATAGCTAGTTGGTGATAAAAGCATGTTAGAAACCAGATTTTTTTTATCACTCCCTGATCAGTGACTTTGCACAGAGGTACAGCGATTGTCTGTCTCTGGCATTTAGAAACAAATGAATTTATTTTAGGAGGATCGTATCGCATATCAGTTTGCAATATATTCTGAGTTCAGTTCACAGACAAGTCACTCATGTCATCCCAGGAAAAAAGTTATGCCCAATGTTTAGTGGAATTCAAATTTGTAGCAGCCGTGAGAGGAACATTTAGTTCGCTTTTAAGTGCCCCATGGAGATTGCAAGTAACACCCCAAACTGTGAAACTTTTAAAAGGGGGCGGCGATAGAGCTTTATAAAGCCAAGCTGCTTCTTTCATTATGGAGATTATGGCTTTGTTCAACAAATGTGCATTTATTGCATTCAGAAGTAAATGAGCAATAAGAAGCAAGTTTGCAGATGTCAGAGGCTGAAGCGGGTAGAGGTCAGTCTGCCTCTCTTCCTCCTGTGGTCAGAAAAGTGCTTCCTTCAGCAATTAGCCACAAGGTGGCCACAGCTCACCCCTTCACCTGAGCAGATTGCTACCACTCCCCCTCCCTCCTCCTCCATGAAGGGAATGTTAAGTACGCTAGGCAGTGTTTTAGAAGACAAGAATACATATGATTTCATCTTTAATCAGTGAATTTGTGGCCCATTATGAAAAAGTGGAATGAAAAGCAACAGATAATGTTTTCAGCTGAAAACTGGTAAGTCTCTCTCTTTTATTTTTTTGTAAAAATAAAACAAAAAACGAAAAAGCTCACAGGCATTTTTTGGCTGTTTTGGTTTTTTTATCATAAAAT
Organism: Ctenodactylus gundi; assembly: GCA_004027205.1. Classification (NCBI taxonomy): domain Eukaryota; kingdom Metazoa; phylum Chordata; class Mammalia; order Rodentia; family Ctenodactylidae; genus Ctenodactylus; species Ctenodactylus gundi. The sequence goes on from PVKB01001789.1 coordinate 5,436, forward strand.
GAGGAAAGAAGATGATGCTGTTATCTTATGGGAGATGATACACACCATAAAGTAATTTTGTTTTTTAGAATTTTTTTTTTTTTGTGCAAAGTGGACACTCCACCATGGCAGAGGATAGAGATAATGTGCAAGCACATTTACCTCTATCAGGGTAATGGACTCACTTAAGCAAGTGCTCACTTGGACATTATAAATCTCTCCAGGCCTTTATTTTTGTCTGCTCAGGATAATGGTGACATTGTGTACAGTGCGATTCCACAAACATATGTGCAAAGCCTGGCTCATAAGTGCTGGCCCTGGAGGTTAATCTTGTTGAGCTGCCTCAATTCTGTTACCTGGGAAATGGAGTAAACATTCTTTCCTCCCAGCCTAGTTTTAGAGGTCAAATTGGTAACCAGGTGATAGCTGGCTGTGAGGTCCTCCACTTGAGCACACATCAGCAGTTTGAAGTCAGACCAGTCAAGCGAAAGTATCCTATATGACACAAGGATATCCTATATTAAATGAGCTACAGTGGATATTAAAATAAGAGACATAGAGGATATTAAAATAAGAGACATAGAGGCAGATTTTCCAGGTTTCCATAGTTGCTGAAATATTAAGGTCCTTTATGTACACCAGTGTAATGACTTTATTTGAGTTCCTTTCCATAGAGTGAAATGAAATCATAACTGAAAATGTAAAAACACAAGAAATTGTAGAAAGACTAATTTTTTTTCTGGAGAAAAAGTCAACCATAGTTGGCTGTGAAGGATGTGAGCAGGGAGTTAGGATGGGAGTGTGATGAACGGGTTATCCACAAAACAGATGATGGCCAGGTATCATTGTGAGTCAACATAAGATACAGTGGGAAATGTATGTGTTGAAGGGAATAATACCTGGTTGATCCAAAGTCCATCAGATATTGATAGTCTCAACTGATGCATCCTAACATTTTATGCGTCAGGAAGACAGGCATTGGAACGCTTTGCTAGAGGGAAGCTCTGTGTTTCTGTTCCTAAATATATCTGATAAGAGTTGAGAACATTAATTGTCAAGGGTGCTTTGCACTTTGAATTCCCTGAAAGATGGAGGCGAATGAGATAATCTCAAGATCAACCAGGGTGGCTCAGTGGAAGAGGAATTACTTAGCTTGTAGCCGTGGGTTTCATCCCCAGCACCTGAAAAAAATATGCCTGTCTGTCTCTTTAAGGAGAACAACTCTGTTATTCTAAGATGCTAGTAGAAATTGTGGGTGGAATCTGTGGGTTTATAGGGAAAAAATTCTTTAATGTTTTCCTCATACACCCTTCCTTCCTTTCTTTTACTTTTTTTTTTTTTTTTCTTTAGACAGGATTGCCCTCAGTACCCCAGGCTGTTCCTGAACTCACTATGGAGCCCAGACTGGCAATTCTCCTGTCTCAGCCTCTCGATGGCTGGGATTACAGATGTGTGCCCCCATGCCTAGCATATGTGATGCTGGGGAATTGAACTCAGGTACTTAGTGCTTGCTAGACAAGTGCTTTAACTGCCTTTTCCTCCAGCCCCCTTCCTACACTGTTGATGGAAGGTGCAGCCCAGGGTTTCTCATTCTTGGCCGTAGTGACGGTGCTGTGAGGGTGTAGTCACAGGTCTTTGTTCTGAGGCTTCCCTGCGCATTGTAGGAGATTTGGGAGCATCCCTGTCTTTGACCCACTAGATGCCAGTAGCATCCTTCTATTCTGTTATAAAACTCCAAAATGTCTCTGAACATTGCCAAATGTCCCATTGGGGGTCACAAGTAAATCCTAGATCAAAATCAATGCTTCTGATAGCAGTTTCCAACCTTAGAACTTGTCCAGTTAATTTCTAGTGGTTAGTCTGGTTTCTGTCATTATTATCATTGTTACCTATCACATGTTTTATTCCAAGATTCTGGGATGTGGCATTATTGCTTGCCTTAGTTTTCATCTGGGTAGTGAACCTGCCTAATCAGGTCACCATTTTACCAGGTAGTGGTGGCACAGTCCCCACTAGGTGTACCTGCAAAGGCCCAGGCACATGCATAGATCTGGGGAAGAGTCCCCTCATATGTTGCATAGAGGCATACAAATTCTGTCATGTTCTTGGACATTTTATTATGCTTTGTGATTTCTCTCTTGTAGCTGGAACTCTCTGAGTATATTTTCCCTGCAGGCCCAAGTGGCTTTAAGTTGTATAGACAGTTAGATGTCTGTGTTGCTGAGCTGTGGGGAGGACACAGTGGTGAGCTCTGAGTCAGTTGAGAGCCTCTTTTGCTATCTTTGTTAGCTGGCATTGATGGAGTGTTTCTTCGCTCATGAAAGACCCTCATTCACCTGGTAGGTTCAGGAGAAGATGGTCTTAAAGTAGCCGAGCGGCTTAAAGTTGTTGAAGCAATGTCTAGGCCTCTTGGGACACATGCCTGTGTATGCTGGGACCTGAGGGAGGTCTGGAGAAAAGTATGCCCACAACGCTGTTGTGGTTGCTGCCACCGCAGTAAATGCCAGAAAACACTGCTTCACTTCCTCACTGTGTCTCAAGGGTGCACCATATATTGAGGTCGCCAGCTCGCAGGGTGAGCATGGACCATGAAAATGACTGGCTGCCGATTCTTTTTTTTTTTTTTTTCCTGTACTGCTGAAATAAAAGCAATTTCCCTTCTCTGCAAAAGCATAGCAGTGTTGACAGCTGAGAACATATGTGTGAATACTTTGGACGCAGAGGCACATCACATCCAAGGAGTCAAGCCTTCTTTTGGAGGTCATTTATGTAGCAGTCTGGAACGATGTCCTCCCACGCTGCTTCTGCTTTTACATCAGGGGTGTCTAGTCAGAGCCGCACATTTGAATCATCCAGAGAGCTGTTAAATAATTTGGGCATTTGGCCTTCATTTCATATTAGTTACATTAGAATTCTTAGTGATAAGCCAGCCTCCTGTAAGTTGTTTCAAAGGTCTATAGCTGCTGTTAATGTGGACCAAACCTGCAACCATTAGGTGTTTCTCTATGTACCCCGCCCCCCCCCCCCCAAAAAAAAAAAAAGAGCAAGAAACCTATTTCTGCAAGTTTCCTTCATTTCTTTGGGTCAGTGTTTCTTATGCTTATGTAATTAAGTGTCAGAATCCCCTGGAGGCATTCTTAAAATCTTCTGCTGGGCCCTCTCCTAAGAGTGTCGGTCCTTGGAGGTCTAGGGTGAGGCCTGAGATTTTGCATTTCTAATAAGTTCCCAGGAGATGCTAGTACCAGAGCCATGCCCTGAGAACCGCTGCTCTATTTCTGTGTTAACTCTCACTATTTCTTGCATTAAGCTTCCTGATGGTGTCCTTTGTTCTTGCTCTTTGCTGTGACTACATTTTCCTTATGGTTCTTGCTCCTTTGCGATGGTGTAACCCTTTCTCCTTAAATATCATTCATGTACAGACAGGTCCGGGGTACCTGGTATGTGTCATGGCCAGTTTTCCTTCCTTTTTCTCCCATTAAGCCCCCTTTTCCAGCTGCGGACAACGTTGGCAAGAGCTACGTTATTGCTCGCATTGCTTTCTTGGTTTGGTCCGCTTTATGAAATACACATTAGGTCTTCCAAATCCTTTGCTTTTATACGAAGAGAGGTAAAGGGTGAGTAGAAGTGGAAACACTTGTTCTAGTATGTGACACCCTTAGGTTTTCTCAGCTACAGACTCTCATAAGTTAGGGACCTCCCCCCTTCCCCCCCTTAGCAGAAGGCTTCTCCATTGTTGACTCTTCACAGCTACAATATCTTGGAGGCTTAAAATAAAAGCCAATTATGATCTTAAAGTTTCTGTTAGTCAGAAGTCTGGACACAAATAGCTGAGTTCTTCCTCTGGATCTCACAAGCTTGAAATTAAAGCAGTGTCCAGGCTGAGATCTAATCCAAACATTCTACTGGACAAAGATCTGTTTATTACAAGCTTATTTGATAATTGGATAGTTTATTTCCTTAAGGACATAGAATTCACAGGAGCTGCTTTCTTCAAAGTCACTGAGTGAGCATATGAGAGACGAAGAGACTAGGAGGCAGAGACGCACAGACACGTAGAAGACAGCCTGAGACTCTGCCGCTTTAGTTCTGACCTCTACACCCTCCCCCATTTGTGGCACTGGTTTGAGCCTAGGGCCTTCGCACAGAACTATATCCCCAGCCCATTTTTCATGTTTTGAGACAGGGTCAAAGTCATTAGGTTGCCCACGCTGGACTCATCCTTGCGCTGCTCCTGTCTCTACCCCAACCCAACTCCCAGAGTGTGGTGGTTACAAGCCTGGACCCCTGGGCCCAGCTTATGCCTTATTTTAAGTATATCATCGGATTAGTTGAGATTCATGCTAGGTAGTCTCTCTTTTGATGAATGAAGTCAACTGCTGAGGGACTTGAATCACATCTGTAAAATCCTGCCATCTGTATCCCATTCTGTAGGTTAGGTGCAAATTCTAAGTGCTGCTCCCATTCAGAAGACGAAGATTGTGAAAGGATGTGGGTTACTGGGAGTCCTTTTAGACTTTTGCTTTCCATAATAGGTACAATGGAACACTTGTGAAAAATTGCAGAATACCATAGGCACTCTAGAATTGTACCTATGAAGCCATATTACTATATTCATATAAATGCTTTATGGTAAAGATTTTTGAATACAGTGTCAGAGATGGTGTCTTTTCCTTGAGAAGTAGTCGTATACACTGTGGAAAGTAATTGACTTGGCAACAGCATCATTTTTCTCTTCTATAATATAGCTGACTCTTGAATTATTCTTTTGTATTGCATTCCATTTTTTTATTTCCAGTATATTTTCTAAATAACCAATTATAAGTTATATTCTTGTCACCACAGACAAAAAAAGTGAACTAATACTTACCCATTTATTCCAACATAAATGGGGTATTTAATCAGAAATAACAAAGCTAGTCAGACTGAAGCCCATTATAAATCACGTTCCTTTGGGGGTTTGTAACAGTGGAATGCGCTGTTATATTAAAAACTGTTCCACAAATCCTTACCAAGATGAAGTGTGAGAGCTGCCCTACTCTTACTGACTAGAAAAATGTTAGTGGCCTGTTATGGTGTGCACCTTGAATATTCTCCAAAAGCTCATGTATAGAAGACTTGATCCCCAGCTGGTATTATTTTTGGGATGTGATAGAAAAACTAGGGCTTGAGGTCTAGTTAAAAGAGTAAGTCATTAGGGCCATGTTGAGACCCTGAACTCCCTTGTTCCCATCCCTTCTTGGCCACTATAATGTAAGCAACACTTCTCCCCAGTGAGCTCCCTGCCATGATGTGCTGCCTCACTACTGGCTTGGAAGCAGTGGAGAGCCACATGACGAGGGATAGAACCTTCAGAAACTGTGAGCCAAAATAAATCTTTTCCTCTGTAAGTTGTTTTTTTTTTTTTTTCTGGTATTTTGTCACAGCAGCAGGAAACTGACCAACATATGGCCCTAGAGTTTGGCCAATTTATTTATTTATTTTTTAGCAGCTTGGAAGTTTTCTCCCGTGTTCTATATTTAGGCCCAAGTGTGACCTGACTCATGTGAAGTGTGATGGGCTTTCATGATGTTGACATTGAAAGTAAAATGCTAGTTTGTTCAGGAAAATCATTCAGAGAGCTTTATGAGAGCCAGATATGCATGGAAAAACTAGATGAGATGGAGATAGGGCAGAGTAGTGTGGAGGAACAGGCAACAGGTGTGATAACATGGTTAGAAAAATTGGTGCCCAATTCTAGCTTCTAGCTTCCCAGTGGTCTACTTGAACTTTCCAGTCATTCCACATTTCAAATGACAGTTCAAAAGTGAGTGCCCTGAGTATCTTCTATCTCCAAGGATCCAACCAACAGGGCAGAAAATTTGTATTACCTCTCTCCTGTATTTAATAGCATTTTATTTTTGTTGTGTAATTTTTGAGGCATGGAAACCAAGTTCCTGTTTCATCATTTCATTCAATAACAGGAATTACATTTAGTAGTATTTCTTAGGTCTCTGTACAAAATGCTCATTAAGTGCTTTTTGGAAAAAGGTGGGAAGATGTGTAATGTAAGATGTCCTAAAACACAAAATCAATTTTTGGTCCTTAGGCAGAGACTTACTTAGAGTAAGGCCCTGTGAAAGGACACGGGAGTCTTGTGTAGGTCTGCTTTACTCTAAGAAAGCTTATGAGCTTCTGATCTAATGATTATTTATAAATATTACCGGAGAATCCTTTGTTGTTCAAAAGGATTCTCTTAAGGGTTTTTAAAAAATGTGCCTTTAAATGTTTGTTTATAAACTGGTAAGTACTTGAAAGAGAAGCAGGGAAACTTAAACTGTTGGGAGCCACTGCCAGTTGAAGATTAATCCAAAATGTAGATAAAGCCACTCTGTGATTATAATGTAAGTCAATGAGAAAATATAATTAAATTTATAAAAATTTAATCACAGAACTCTTCTGGAGCATATCTTTTGCAAGAAAGGAGATACACCTGTGGTCTCTTTCCTTCTCTGTTTCTCTCTCTGTCCCTCTGTCCCCTTCCCTTCACTTCCAGACCTGCAAATCCATCTAACAGTCGTGATCCCACAGACTTCTGCTCAGCCCACACAGTTGTTAGGAGTCTTGTTCACATTTGCTGAGAGTTCACTGGTTTGCATTTTTGTTTCCCTCCCAGTGCCTGGCAGACTGCCTAGATTGCGACAGGCTTCCTGGTAGGTATTTGCTGATGTGAGTTGAAACATTCCTTCAAGGGTAGGCCAAAATATGGACGTCACACGTATGGCTTGTGTAGGGTTGCAGTAAGTCTTGCCATGATTTCCAAAGTAGTTTTGGAAGCAGAGATGAGGATTTACACCTCTGGGCTGACAGGGACATAAACATGGACCTGGACTTAATAAATTCCTAGTTCTCCTCTCAAGGCCAGTTCCCACAGAACTTCAACTCAAGTGAAGTCGAAAGGAAAGCATATTCTTCTGTTTATTTATCATGCTTTGATTTACTTACTTTTCACTGGAAAAAGCATAGACACAGAAAACAGGATAAAGCAAAGAAAACAATTATTGTAAGGTCATCACTCGTTTAAATGTTACCCAAGTCAACAAGTAGAGTCTTGTCAGTCACTTAAGAGCCCCAAGGCCGACCAAGCATCCTACTCCAACCACAAACACATACCTGTCTTCTCTACTGATCATTTATAGCAGTCGTTGTCTTTGATTCTTTATAGTTGTATCATGCAGTTGTAAATCTTTCAGTGCTATAGTTTGACCTATTTAAATATGCCTTTTAAATATATTTTGATCAAGAACTTCTCCCCGCCCCCCTGTTTTCAGTGCTGGGAATTAAAGCCAGACCTTGCATGTGCTAGGGAAGCAGTCTACCACCAAGGTACACACCTAGCCACAATGACCCATGATTTTCAACCGAGAGTGATAGCACAGGGGCATTTGGCAGTGTTTGGATACATTTTTGACCTTCGCAATGTGATGAGTAATACTATAATCTCAAGTAGGTAGAGGATAATGTTAAACATCCAATACTGTATAGGATAGTCCATAGCTCCAGTTGTAGTGCTGAGGTTGATAATCCTGTCTGGAGATGTATTCCTATTTAGACTTTTTTATAGGGAGAGATTAATGTTGCAAAATGTTCTAATTCTCTAATTTCTGTTCACTGACTAGTTGGAAGCTTCACTACTAAAGACTCTTCCCTTCATTGATCATTTGGTTATCACTGGTACAGTTCCTACAGGAAAAGTAGAATAAAGGCTTGATTGTCTAGAATCATCAGAGAAAGGACAAGCTTTGCGAATTGGCATGGAAGTATCAAATCTTGGATACTATTTTCATTAAATGTATGATAGTGAACAAATGGTTCAAACCATTTGAATCTCATTTTGTGCACCAGTATGGTAGATGTAGTAATATCTGCATTCTAGGTGAAAATGAAATGAGATTACATCCATTCTTTAATCAGTTCAGTCAGTATTTATTGCCTGTAGGTGCTATTCTGGATCTTGTATATGTATGGCTGACTATACAGAAGAGTCTGTCCTCATGGCGTTTTCATTCTTTTGAGCCTGGGAAAACAAAAAAGCGCACGTATGATAAAGTGTGACTGATGAGAACTTTCATGGCATATAGTGAAAGGGCATTCCAGAATTTTCTGAAAATTTGGTGTTGTTAGGGAAGATTTCACTGGAAAGATGACAATTGAGCCAAGACCTTACAAGGATGAATAAGCAAACAGTGGTGTAGACATTCTAGGAAGAGGGGACAGTGGGTGCAAAGCCCTGAAAGTGGGAGAGTAAGTAGTTTTTTTGTTTTTTATAAAAACAAGGAGGCTAATGTGATTCAAATGCAGGGATTGGGGAGCATGTTGAGCAGTAAGGACCGAGATATCTTTAGAGAGGTTACTATAGGAATGGGGTTTTGGAAAGAACCTTGCCTTTTATTCTGAGTGAAATAGGAAGCCTTTGGAGCATCTAAACCAGAATGACATACCTTGACTTATTGTCTACAAACAATTGCTGACTACTGCGTTGAAGTAGACTGTAAGTTTGGCAAAGACAGTATCAAGGGAACCTAGCAAGAGATAATGATGGCTTGGACCATGAAGTGATAAGCCGTGGTCAGATTTAAAGGCAAAGTCCAGAGGATTTACTGGTGGACTGGGGATGAAGGCCAGAGGCAATTCAAGATGACTCTTAGTTTTTTTTTTTTTTTCCAAACGAGCCATTGTACTGATAGAAGCAGGCATTTATGGAGGTAGAGAAGATAGGGGATGAGGGGAATTTTGGAGGTGTATGCATTGGTTAGGGTTTTAAGAGAGGCAGGGTTAATAGAATTTATAGAAATTTTATTTGGAGGGCTTATAAATCAGTGTAGAGGGATAGTCCCAAAAGGCTGCATGCATATGCCATAACTGGAAGCTCTGGTGGCTGCTCAGACATAAGACTGCAGGACAGCCAATGCGAGCCTGCTGTGGACTGTTGTCCAAAAAGCAAGGCAGAGACCAGAGACTGAAGTGAATCCGCAGTGGAGATCAACATCATGAAAGTAGGAGTGAATTGATGTCTGGAAACAGTGGGAAAGCCAGAGCTCTCCCAGGAGAAGCTGAAACAAACTTTCTTCCTTCCTTTTTTACTTATATTCAAGCTGTTCATTCGGTCACCCACACTCAGGGTGTGCATTCTACTCTCATTTGCAGGCCTGCAAGTCAGGCACACAACTGAAACTCTGCCCTGGGTGCTTTCTAATCTTACCAAGTTGGTATCCTTGTAACAATCATATCAGGAATTTAGTTTCGGACATAGAAATTTTTGAGGTACAATGATATCTGAGTGACATTACTAAATTGGCAATTGAACATAATTGTCAGAAGTTCAGGAGAGATCTGGACTGAAGTTTTGAAGTCACTAAAGGTAGCATTTGAAGCAATAAGGCTACAGATGATTGAAGAGATGGATTTAGGTAGGTAATAGTTAAGATTCTGGGGTACTGTAATATTTAGAAATTTGGGGAGATGGGAAAGAGCTAAGAAAGCATATTAAAATGTGGTCAGTGAAATACAAAAAACTAAAAGTATTTGGTATGCTGGATGCCAGTGAAGATAATTGCTCGGTTCAAGAAGGATTCCCAACTATGCTGTATGCTAGGGAAAGGCTGACAGAGATGAGTTCTTGGGATTGACCATTGGATTCAGCAATGTGACCTGGACAGACACACTTAGAGTTATTTATGACTAGGGGCGGGGATCAAGGCCTGCTTGGAGCAGACCAAGGAAAACTAGGATGAGAAATGGAAAGAGAAAAAATTTTCCCAAAGATTTAACTATAAAATGCAGCAGTACCTTGATGGATACATGGGTTTAAGAGAGATGTAAACATTTTTATCTTATAAAATGTTGGAAAGCTGATGGGTATGACTCAGTATAAAGGGAAACTTGGTGATGACGAGGAGGGAGGAATGGCTGGAGAGATGTTACATTGGCTGAAAAAGGTGGGATCTAGCAAGTGAGTGGAGGGCTCAGGTTCTGATCAGAGAATGGGCAGCACATCCGTGTGTCAGCGTGGAGTATAGAGAAACAGATGTAGGTGAGTTAGTAGATGGGATGGTGGGAGCCTGTGGGAAATCTCTCCTAATTGTCTTTGAGTTTTCCACAAAGCAGGAAATAGGGCCATGAGCTGAGCGTAAGAAGGAAGAGACATTGAGATCTGAAGAGAAAGGAGGTGACATGGAAGTGTAGTGGAAGAGAATGGATAAAGAAAGCAGAGTGTGACAGGAGACCTAACTAAGGAGCTGCCTGATGTAATAATGAATTTAGAAGAGATCACTCATTACAGTGGTGATTTTTTTTAATCCTGGAAGTATTTAGGTTGCATGAGTGTAGGTCTAGAGTGAGCAGAGATCTGGATTTAAGAGGATTTTTCCTGGGCAATTATGATGAGAAAGGAGCCAGTGCAAAGGAGTGATTGATAATGGCCTATAGAGTTCGTGATGGGTAAGTAGGAGAAATGGACTTTCTAGTGTAGATTTGAGGGACAGTGAAAGTGTGTTAGGACCTTTGACTGAACTCATCAGTGAGGTGAAGGGATTTCTGGAAGGGTAGGTACCTATAGAGTAAACCAGAAATACAGGAGGTGGTAGTTGGAAAGTAGAATGATTGAAATCAAGGCAATGGAGGAGTACTGTTGGGATAATGACTAAAATCTTGGATGTTGAGGGGTGGGACAGTGTGAAAGTGGGGGAAGGGAATGTTAAGTGGATGTGATGTATATGTGCATGAAATTTTCAAGTTCAGTATAACCATCGTGTATTTCATATTCATGCTAATAAAAAATGAGGAGGGGGATCTTGGATGTGGCCATGGGTGTGTATCATCGAGGCAAGGCAACAATTCAGTGTTTGACCTGCACTAGACCCTCAGTAAATGTTCGGTTCCTTGCCTCTTCCTTTACTACTGTTGATTTAGAACCCCACAGGTCTGCGTTGCTTCTTAGCAGTGGACCCTGCCTTGAAAAGAACCAAGCAGTCCAATCCTTGACTTACAGCCTTCATTTCACATTGAAGGTCTGTACTTTGCTTTTAAGAATCCTTTTCTTGAAAGTCATAATGTTTTTTCCCATTAATAAAGTTAAAAATTATTTAAAGTGCATTTCTCTAATGTGTAGGGACGTTGAACTTTTAGTAATGTTTTTGTTCCTGGTACTTCCTCTCCTGTATGCACTGCTGATGTTGCTGGTTGATACAAACATGCTTGCCCTTAGATGCAGCCTCAGAATCTTTCCCTACACAATAGCACTCAAGTCTCTACTGCTGACCAGTAAAATTTGGTGTGGATGATTAAGTCTATTTGTCATCTTTGAGCTACTGGTAAGGTCAATTAGAAATTGTTTTAGTTTATTGATTTTTGTGAAACTGGATTATTTGTAAATGAAGGTCTTGAACCAGATTTAATTTTCCACTGTGGAAATAAATGGATTCTTAGGTGAGAAAAGAAAATGGCTTTCAATTTTGAGTAATGATTTTGCAGATGCATGGCTTCCACAGTGCTGTGCTTTGTCTAGGCCAACCCCATGGAAGGATGCTCTTTTTTTTTTTGTCAGATTAGCTTAATAAAATGAAAATGGTAGGAAATTAGTTTCTCCAGGATACTTTTATACCAGATCATTATTATTAGTTAGAGTTTGTCCTAAAGAGTGGCACTAATTTGAAATGTTAGGTTTTGAGCGTGTATTTTAAATCTTTAAATTATAACCATTCAGATAATTGTATTGGGTTATTTTAGTTTTATCAGAGAAAGCAAAATGAGTAATGCTTTAAAAACTATTCGTGTTTCAGAGCAACTTTAGATTCCAAGTGACTAAAAACACGAACCGTGTCTGAGTCACTTTGCTTTAACTATATTTGGGGGGTTGCTTGATTTATTTGATTGCCTCCAGCAGAACACGCTTGTGTCCTAGTGATGGCTCACTCTCCCCTGCCTTCACGGGGGTGGAGCGCTTTGGAGATGCGCAGTGCTTATTTTTAGTTTCATCAGTTAAAAACAGAATAAGATTAAAAAAACATTAATTTCTTTCTTTTTCTCAAGCTTTCAACAATTTCCAAAGACGACAACCTCACAGTAGAGAATTCTGGTGGAGTATGACTGAAAAATTATTGAAATCATTGTTTGAAAGTCGTTTCTTTGCTAAAGATCCAACTGAATCTAATGAATGGGGAATAGTGCCAAGTGCTGTGGGGTTTATAGAGAAGTATTTACAGTAACTACATTTAATATTTTATGTAGTTTAGGACATATTACACATGAAAGTACAACAAACACACAAATCTAAGTGTTGAATATTAAATAAGCATGACTATAGGACTCAAACTAGAACCATCATGGCTTGAGTAGGTGGAGGCTCTATGTATGGTAATGAATACCTAGAACCAGAAGTCACTAATAGCTGCAAGAACTTGCACAGGTTATTTAACTTCTCTGGATCTCTCTCTCTCTCTCTCTCTCTCTCTCTTTCTCTCTCTCTCTCTCTCTCTCTCTCTCTCTCTCTCTCTCTCTCTCTCTCTCGAAATATTTTTCCCAGGCTGGAGGAATAGCTCAGAGATTAGAATACCTGCCTAGCAAGTGCAAGGCTCTGAGTTCAATTCCCCAGCAGCAAATAAGCTGGATGGTGTGGCGCATGCCTGTAATCTCAGTACTGGGGAGGCTGAGCCAAAAGGATTGCTGTGAGTTTGAGGTCAGCTTGGGCTACATAGTGAGTTCAGGACCAAACTGGACTGTAGAGAGACTTTTTTTTTTTTTAAGAAAAGAAATACATATCCTATGAAACAGTTGCAAGGATTAAATGAATGAATGCAACTATCACAGAAAACAGTCTATGTGTCTTAAATGTTGCGAGAGAACACTACTTCCTAGAGTTGTGTGTTGACTTAATAACCTTATTTAAAATGGTAAATTTCTATAATCCAATAATTTGAGGAAACCATATTTCTCTGCTCTTACTCCATTTCCTCTTTTTAGGTCTTCTTTGCCAACTTATGTTTCTAGATTTGGCCGCTTTTTCTGTATAATTTTTCTCTGATACCCTTCTTACCTCCATCTGATATTTAATGTTTTGTAAGAAATCAGCCAAAACTCAGTAATTATCCGTCCAGCTGGGATTCAGTATCTAGGACAAAACTGGAGTTTCGGTGAATGCATTCCTCAATGGATAAATACGCTCCTCTGGCCAATCGTCATGCTGGCTTCTCCAAACACGACCTTCTCATTGGCTGGACCTTCCAGGACCTCAGAGGCAAAGTCAGCAGAGTCATCTCTGTTGAGGTGTTATTTATTTTGAGAAATTCGTGTAGATACTTAAAGATTGTAGTTCATTGAGAAATACAACCAGGGTTGCACAGTTCACTGTGTGAATACGTCCGTAGTGACATGATGTGTTTCAAATTAGGGAGATCCAGCCTGTACTCCAAAGAAGTACCCAGTTAAGTATTCCTTTAAGTAGTTTTTCTTCCTGTATATGTAGTTTTCAACACTTTTTTCCCCACCAGAATGGCTCTTTACCGTTAAAGATAACCCTTAAATATAGTTTGATTGTATGATGCTCTATAACATTACTGTTCCACAATATGGTGCCCCTATTGGTGGTTATTTGAATTACTTTTGAAATTTTCACTCTGAATAAGAATATGACGGCACCCTGTCAAATGTCAGATTATTGGTTAGGACAGACACTTAGAAGCTGAATTGCTGGGCTAAATGGTGTGGACATTTTTAAGGTCTTTGATGTATATTGACCAATTACTTTACAGAAAGTTGAAGCAATTTGTGGTTCTTCACTAGCTCTGAGTAATTGCCACTCATCTTGTCAGCTGTTACTTATTGGTAAGTAAAAATGACAGCTCATTTTAAATTCTCAAACTTATCTTTGATTACCCATATGTTTAATTTTATAACTAGATGAATTATAAAATATATCTTCGATTACTGGACATTGGAAAGTTTTCTAGTAAAATAAATTTTTAGAGTCTGTACTAAATTGTTGAATACTATTTTTTAAAAAGTTTTGTATTTTTAAATTTCAAAGATGGCTCTAGCTATATTGAGTTATAATTGACTAATAAAATGTATGATGTGGTTAATATATATATATTTTTTTTCTTAAAAGTAGTTTATTCGGGGTCAGTGGATAAGGATGTTAGTGTAACAAGGCTCTGGATTTGATACCCAGCACAGTGAAACATTTTTTTGATACTTAAGACTAATTTATTTTAGAAACATACGAAGTCAAACACTTTGAATCCATCTTTTTCTCTACTTCTCAAGTTTACAATAGGTAAACATTGACCCGTTTCTCTTGTTTTTATACTTACAAATGCAACCATCTGTAAACAGATCATTTATGGGGCTGGCTTTAACAGAGGGTGCAGGATGGAGAGCCCTCTTATTCGGGAAAGAGTGGGTGGGGCCTCTTGCTAAGCCTTTCCTATTTAGTGTGTTCTAGTAATGTGTGAAGCACTTTTATTTTTTCCCGATATTTATTAGGGGGGGGGAGTGTATAACATTGAGCTTGAGGATTTGTGCACATATATATATGTGACTATATCACAATCCCTTTACCCCCCTTATGGTCCCTCTCGCTCCCTCCCTCATACCCTCCCAGCCTATCATACTCATTTGGTTTTATAAAATGCCTGTGTTCTGGATTTCTCATTTTAAAGATGGCATGCGGTATTTTTCCTTCTGAATTTGACTCTCTTCGCTGAGCATGATGGTCTCAATTTGTGTGTATTTACTTACAAAAGCCTCAGATTTATCTGTCTTTATAGAAGAGTAGTACTCCATTGTGTACCTATGCCACAGTTTTTGCATCCTTTGGTCTACTGCTGGGTATTGGGACATCTTTCACAGTTTAAGTTTAGCTACTGTTAGTTGTGCTGCTACGAACATGGATATATATGTATCTCTACTATATTTTGCTTTTACCTCTTTTGGAAAGATATACAAAAGAGGTATCACTGGATCTAACAGAATATTTTCAACATTCTGAGGAATGTCCATATTGCTTTCCATAGTAGTTGTATCACTTTACAGTCTCATCAAGAATTTAAGAGGGTTCCTTTCTCACCACAACCTCGCCGGCATGGATTGCTATTCAACTTCTTGATAAATAGCATTTTCACTGGGGAAAGATGGTACCATCATGATGCTTTGAGTTGCCTTTCTCCATTGGCTAAAGATGTTGAACATCTTTTCATGTATTTGCTGGCCATTTGAACTTCTTCATCTGAAAACTGCCTATTCATTTCAGTTGCCCAGTTTTTGATCGGGTCTTTGTTTTCAGTGGGTCTGTTTTCTTCAGTTGCTTGTATATTCTGGTTATTAGCCTTCTGTCTGAGGTATAGGTGGTAAAAATCTTTTCCCATTCTGTCAGTTCTCTTTGTGTGAAGGACTTTAGAAACTTTTTCTTCTGAATCCTTAAGAGACAATTCACCTCTTTTAGGCTCAGCCATGTTTTCCCAACCTTTGTATCTTGAGGCTGAAAACTGTCGTTTTAACATGGCATCCCAGTGAGTGACTTCATTTCTTACCAAACTGTTTTCCTCTCTCATGGGAAGCCTGGAATTGACGTGCCTCACATCCCTGCTGCAAGCCATTGCTGTCATTTAGAGGAGCTGTTGCTCTATCAGAGCTCACACTGAAGCCAAGTATTCCAGGGAGACAATTTTGTTACAAAGAAATGATTTGTTATTTTAAGACTTGGCAAACGGGCATATGAGGGAAGAAAAGTTCATTTGGAGAGAAGGCCACAACTCTCAATGAAGTGTGCTTCTACCTTAACTTTGTTCTGTTTTGTAGAAAGGGCCAGGATTTGGCACGGGCTAAAATTCTGTAAAACTGATTCATCAGGCTCCGCCAGCTTTTGCTCATTGCCCTTGAAACTAAACTGCCTTGTCTTTTATACACCTACATATGATTCTCCTTTTGTTGCATCCGTGAGACACAGTTGGAAGAAACACCCAACAAAGCAGTGCAGATGCCTCGTGATCATAAACAGGAATTGGTAGAAATTGATACATGACAAATGATTTGTACTAAGTTTTTCCGGAGCCATGCTATGTCTCCACCAGTGATTGCCTGTGCTGACTTATCATTTATTCAAAGTCTCATTGGAAGCAATTACAGACATTTTAGAATAGGCAGTGAAAATAACAAGTCATTTAGACCAGCAATTATGCATTATGTGCAGTTGTCCTTTCGATTACAAGATGACACTATTGATGCTACAACCTCCCCATGTAAAAAAATGCGGCTGAAAGACTGAAGTGTGACTGTCAGATTCTTCCCCTTGGATCACACACACTGCCTGTCATTTTGCTGTGAACTCAAGTGGCAGCCTGCAGGCGTCCTGCCTTTCCTTCTCCACCTCTTGGCCTCATGGTCAGGACCTAATTAGGCATTATGAACAGGCGAAGAACATATTTAGAATGTCTGCTCATGTGGGAAATGGGTTTGAGGTCTGAGGGAGGGTTATAGGTTCCTGGGTGATCTTGTGCTTTGACCCACTGGAGGTACAGTTGGCTTGGAAGGCACTTCCCTTAGAGTGAAAAACAGAGATGCTTTTTTTTCACCAAGCCTGGTGTCCTTCAGAATTTCTAGTTGTTCCATGTCTTAATGGAGATTGTGAAGACATAAGATTTATTTGCCAAATTTGTATTTATGGAACGTAGCAATCTAACTGTGTTTAATGTGTTTGGTTGATTTGCAAAATGGGCTGTCTCCTTTAAAAAGTCAAGTTGTAAAAAAAAGGCTGTATCTTTCATTGGGAGGCTGAGTTAATAAGGAACAGCTGGGGCTGGGTGATGTCATGTGCCACCTGCATGAGAGGCCGCCCAGAGGCTCACACCAAAAGAGAGTGCTCCAGAGAAGTGGGTTTCAAACCTATTATTATTATTTTTTTTGGTAATTTTTTTGCAGTGGAACATTTTTCCCATTGAGATCATTTTTTTCTAAACCCCAAAATATATCATAAAGACGCAAGCTACTTGCTGTGGGTGAAGTTGAAATGGAGAGTGCAGGACTAATCCAGTTTTCCTATTGTATGCAGCAGCCTTTGAGGCCCC
The DNA here is from genome assembly GCA_004027205.1 of Ctenodactylus gundi. Classification (NCBI taxonomy): domain Eukaryota; kingdom Metazoa; phylum Chordata; class Mammalia; order Rodentia; family Ctenodactylidae; genus Ctenodactylus; species Ctenodactylus gundi. Next base: position 22,511 of record PVKB01001789.1, read on the forward strand.
TCTTCGGAGCTTTGGGGAGCAAAATTGCACAAGAATGTTTTCAGTAGTGGCGTGTGGGTACCCAGGAAAAGTGATGATTCATTTGGGTGTTTGAAGATTTCAGTGATTCTATTTATTTCCTTTGCATCATTTAAGAATTCCTATTTTTGTATGCATGATAATGTATCAGTACAGTGACGCTGGCAAACATAATTTATAAGTGAACAACATACACTGGAGGAATATGCTGTGCTTATTTTTTCATTGAAGCATACCATCAAGGGTATTTGGAGACTGCTGATCTAGAAGTCGGAAAAGATGTTTCAGTGTTTCATGGGCACAATGGCGTGATTCCTAGATAAGTGGCAGGTAAACTGACTGAGTTGTGCTTAGCAGAGTAAGCAGCAAGACGGAGTCAGGAAGTGGGGTGGAATTCTACATGTGGGCATTTTAGGGGGTGCTGAATAGCAGCCCCTAAGATACCAGGTTCTGACGCCTGGAATGTATTAGAAAAGGGATGTTTGTAGATGTGAGTATGTTAAGAATCTGAAGATAAGGAGACGATCCTAGACCAGTTAGGTGGTTCCTAAGTGCCGTCACCCGTGTGCTTAAAAGAATGGGGGAGACTTCATGTATGTGGAGGAGAAGGTATTGTGAAGACTGAGGTAGAGATTGGAGTGATGTAAACACAAGCCAGTGAATGCTTGCAGCCACCAGAACCTGGAAGAAGCAAGGAACAGGCTTGTCCCCAGAGAGAACGCTATTTTGTTATCTTGATTTTAGCATACTGATGCTAGTTTCTGACCTCTGTTTTCCAGAACCGTGAGTGAATGAGGTTTCTGTTGTTTTAAATCATCAAGCTTGTGGCAATGTTGCAGTAGCCTTAGAAAAATAATAAGCCCTCTTTGCTTTTCTTCCTTTTAAAAAAATCTTCTTGCAGAATCACACAGAGAAGATAATTCATTGTTTTTGGTTATAATCGGCAGATCTCCAAATGTGTTCCTTCCCTTACCAGGGTAATCCACATAAGGAAAAGGGAGCTGGATCTTGTCATCTTATGATGTTCTAAATAGTCTGTGGCCAGACTTTCTGGCACTACAGGTCACAAATTTCCAAATGTTGTATATCGGGCCGTGTCTGCCTATCTATGGCACCCAGAAAGCTGGTATTAAGAAAAAAGTGAATTGAGACTTCAGTTGAGTCTAAAACAGGAAGGAAGTAACAATTATGAGAAGAATGACAAAGACTTCATGAAGCAGATAAAAATGAAATAACGATACTGCGGAAAGGTGCTGAGTATAATGTTTCTAGCCCACACTTGGGTTTTATATCAATTTTGTTTGAACACATTCTCTTAATATTGTGCCTGGTACAGTTTGGATGTGGAATTTCCCCCAAAGCCTCATGTATTTGGATGTTGTGCAACACCTATGGATTTCATGTGCTGTTAAGAGGCGGGGCCTGCTCAGGAGGGGTGCATTACAGGCATGTTGTGGATTACAGGTGTGTGGCAGGAAGAATATATATTCTTGGCCTGGTTTCTTCTGTCCACCAACATCTACCCTCTTGTGATGCCCAAGGTAGCTGTTCTCTGCCAGACCCTTCCGGTCATTGCCAGCCACTTAAAAATGGATTGAGACCTTGTGAAAGTATGAGCTAAAATAAACCTTTCCTCCCTTAAATTGTGAGTGTCAGGTAACGTGCTCCAGCAACAAATAGGTAACTAAGTCAAAACCCTTGGACATCACATTCCTGTTTTTGAATGGTTACTCTTTTAAATAGCAAGTATGACCTTGTGTAGTTAAAAAAGCTATTTAGAGGAATTATGTACAATTTATCTTTCCTAGCCATATTTAAAAATACTTGTTTTTTAAAAGAAAAACAAAACACCTTGTTAATTGCTACCTACACAATGAAATAAAACAGCATTATCCCAATAATACTCCCAAATCCTTTATTAATAACCCCAATCCTTAGAATGTAACCACTATCTTGATTTTTTTTTTCTTAATACTGGGGTTCTACCACTGGCTCATTGCCTTGTGCTGCACCTCTAGCTCATTTTCTAGTTTGAATTTTGAGACAAGTCTTGTTGAGTGGCTAAGTTGCCCAGGCTGGGCTGAACTTGCAATCCTCTCCCTTAACCTCCCAGATTTCTGGGCCACTGGTCCTGGCCTTTTTTTTTTTTTTTTCTCTTTCCATGCTGTAGATGAAACCCATGCCCTTATGCATGCTTAAGAAGCACCCTACTACTAAGTAACATCCCCAGACCTCTTTGTGGTTATATTAACTTACAGCAATCATCAGTTTTTGAGCTTGTTTTATTAATATAATATAGTATATATTTTTCTGTCTTGCTTTTCCAAAATTATCCTTGTTTTTCATTTTTAAAAGATGTTTTGATCTGATACATACATCGTTAATGAAAACAGGAAATTCTACTTCAGTATTTATATTTTCTTTGGATATAGAGTACTGATGTTCATCCTAAGGAAATACATATTTCTAACATTATTATATAAATTATTAAAGCCTGAGTGGTTTTATTAATACAAGTTCTCAATTCTTTTTCCTACACATTTATAAACTTGTTTGCTAGGCATGTTAACTCATTGAATAGTGTCAAAAGGGGGGGATGTTGGGAGTCAGAGGAGACTAGGGAAGGGGTGGGAGGGCAAAGGATGGGAAAGGGAAGGCAACCTGAGGTTGGCGCGATGTGTATATGCGCAGAATTCTCAACTTCAGTGTAATCATTGTGCGATGCATGTATTTACTAATGAAACAGAGAAAAACAAAAAACAACCTAATATCCTGTCTGGCTGCTTCTAGGATTTCACTATTTTTACCTTATTGCAAATCAATTTATGTCCTGGTTAATTTTTTGTATTTACCTGGCTTGGTTGGGAGGTGCCCAGATAGCTAGTAAAATATTATTTCTGGGTGTATTTGTGAGGTTGTTTTTGGCATTTCAGTCAGTAGACTGAGTAAAGACCTACTGCCATCAGTGGGGGTGGCCATTGTCCATTCTATTGAGGACTCACAAGAAAAAGAGAAAGGGAACATTATCCTTTTTTTGAGCTGAGGCATTTATCCTATCTGTCATTTGGACATAAGTACTCCTGTTTCTCAGGTTTTCAGACTCTGGTCCTAACATTAGAACTCCCCCTCTTTCTCAGGCATTCACAACTGGGATTGAATTGTACTTCTGGACTTCGTGAAACTTCAGATTGTAGGTGGTATATCAAAGGTCTTCTCAGCCTTTATAGCCACATAAACCAATTCTCTTACGTATCTACATATGTACTATTGGTTCTGTTTCCCCCCCGGGGGGGGGGGAATGCTCTTATTAGATTACTGTTATTAGATATGTGGCTGGAAGCTAAGAATCCTCTCTCAACAAATGGTATATAACCCAGGTAAGTTTCTGGACTGGATTGGATGAAGAAAGTAGTGGCTCTCTCAATGGGCCTTCCCATGTGTTCTAGCCGTAAGGACTGTCATTGGAAGAGGTAGTTGTGGAGAACAACGTTAGATGATAGGTTAGGGGAATGGGACACAAAGTGCACTTACGAAATGTGAACTAATACTCATGTGTACTTGCTAGGTGTCCTGCCAGTGCTAGAGACATTACATAGGTTATTTAGTTTAATGAGGTGCTGGAGGGAAGGGATACTGAAGGCATCAATCTTGAGCTATTTACTAATTTGATCTTCCTGGTGATAGCTCAGCTATTCTAATGCTCGGTCCTAAAACTATTTGTCACAATTTAAGGATCAAGGGGGAAGTCAAATGTAAAATTGCCAGATCTGACTTTTGGTGATAACAGTCACATCTCAATTTATAAATGGAGCAAAGAAGAACTCAAGAATTGACCTCTGTTACAGACCCCTTTGGAGCTGCTAATAAGTAGCAGAAAATATTCATTTGAACTTCATTTTTTGGCCACTCTATAACCTCTGTGAAGCCTTGCAAAATTATTAAAGTACCAAAAGTGAGCAGTGGGAAGGCTTGGATCATCCTAAGATTGGATAATCATTTAAATTATTGTCAATTTGTAGGATTCATTTTCATATTGACAAAAGAAGAGCAGCAGTCTCCAGACCTTTTTCCTCTTGGAACCTATTATGGCAGTAAACATCAAATCTGTGAAAGTAGCTTTGTGTAATCCTTCGTCCTGGCGCTGGATAGAGTTTGCACCATAGAGTCTGAGTGAAAGAAAAGACAAACACAGAATTAAACGTTAGTTAGCTCAACCTGCCTCTTAGCAATTGCTTTAGCTTTTAAAGGCAGAAGCCCTCAGCTGTTTCAGCACTGATTGGGGGTAAATAGCTGGCTCTTAGGAGAATGCTTGCTGGAAAGAACAGGACTGTGTGGCTTTGCCTCTTTAAAAATTCTACTGCTAAACCCTAGGCTGTCTTGTCTCCTTGCTATTTTTGTCCATTGGCAATTTCCCCTTGAAATGTTATCATCTAATTCTTCCCCAGGCTTTACTCAACCATGTGTTGAACTGTTAAATGCTGCTTCAGCTAATGCTACCATTCAACATAGAGCTAGCCCTATGTATTCTCCAGAAACTAGACCCCCCCCCCCCCACCAAACAAACGAATTCCCCTTCAGCCTCTGAGGCAAATAGCCCTCACCGCGAAGACTGCAAAGATTTTGCTAACAACAATTTTTAGCAAAGCCAGAAATCCCACAGTAAACTTTCAGGGACTCAGTGATGGCGTATATTTTTTCTTGACAGAACTGTTTTCCTCTCAACTGGCTGTAATAGCAGCATTCCTTAAATCTGTGCTCGGCTCCTTCACCTTAGCAGGTATAGTTCTCGGAGCTTTATGTACATACCATTTGCCAGTACGCCACCCTATGAAGGAAGCATTATTCTCTTATTTCAAGGGAAGAACCTGTACCTCAGAGATATTTTGAATTGGAATCAGCGAATTCCTATCCAAGTCGAGTCTGCCAACTTTACTTGCAACTCTTGCTGTCTCTGAAAATTTCTCTTCCAGGAACATTGCGGTGGGCTGAAAACGATGTTGAAGAAATTGACTTTCGTGGGAGTTTCTTAATGGTCGATCTACTACTTCATGTTATGATTAAGAAGTTGGCAAATGAACATATTTTCTTTTTATAGAATTTCCTTGTTTTCTTCAAGTACCAAAACCAATCCTATTCATATCATTAGTGGTCTAATGGAGGCATTGAATACATGACAAAAAATGCTGTAGCATGGTCAAGGGGTTTTCCCAGTGATCTTGCTTAGAGATTACTTCTTTGGGCAAATAATTGACTATTTAATCGTACGCCAGCCAATTTAAGCATAAGATATACAGTGGTGAGAAAAAGAGACAAAAGCCACTGCCCCGGTTGGGTGGAGTCAGGATGGCACTGGAGTAGGATCTTTCTGTTGGTGGCTCCGCACAGACTCAGCAAGAAGACTGAAGTATAGCAATGAAAATGCCTGAGTGGGTTAGCCTAGTACAGGAGAGGAGCTCTGGGGATTGAAAGGAGGTCAGCGGGGCAGTAGGGCATGGAAGCTGTGTTGACTGAAGACAAGAGATGAGCGTACCTGACAGGAGAAAAATGCCTCGAGTTTCAGTAACCTGGAGAGCAGCTGGAGGCTGCAAAGATGGGGATGTGCCTGGAGGGCCGGAAGCCTCAGAACTAAAGGCAGTTAGGTGGCCTCTGGGAGAAGCGTACCGTGGGTTACAAGCTGCAAGCACAATGTGGGGTTTCTTCCTGAGAGAGTCCCTTAGATGGGGCGTGAGGGGTGATTCTCAGCAGTACCATACTAGGACCCATTAAAGAGATAGAGACTTAATTTGAATTGTTTTGGGAAATGGACCACAGACAGGGCACACCCCGGGGACTTGGGGGGACTCTCTCGGTGGGTGATTGAGCGGAAGCTGCCACAGGAGACAGTTTTGGAGAAGAAAGTACAGGCTATGGGCATCCTGGAAGTTTGTGGGTCCAGATAGAGGAGGTGGTGGAGAGTAGGAGTTCCCCTAAAATATCTGTAGTGCACAAATAAGAGGCAGCCAGCAGTTTGCCCACAAAACTAGGTGTGGAAATACCTCGTTGGAAGCTTTTGGGTTGCTGGGCCCTAACCACTGCCTACTTCCAGCTCAGAGCTCAGTGGGTTTTTAGCTCCCTTCGGTCTTACATGTGGTTGGAGTGGTGCCTCAGCTTGGCACTGAGTTGAAGGCCCTCAAACAAGCAGATCACTGTGAACTGGGACGCAGAAAGAGCAGCGTCCAGTTTCATGAGGATACATCAAGTAAGGACCGAGCAGGGGTGCACAGCAGGACATGTTCCAATTGATGCTCTCCCGTCTCCCCTTATTTGGTGGGCAGTGGATGCCACAACCACAGGGCCTGGAAGGATACTGCTTATCCAAATGGTAGAGGCAAACATTTTTAGCTTTGGGATCACCTCAGTTGGTCTTTGTGTGTGTTCTTGGACTTGTGCTTTCTTCTTCTTCTTCTTCTTTTTTTTTGATATTTTTCTTTCAAGTTGATCTTTTTGCCTCTTAAAAATAAACTTTTTAATGTACTCTTGTATTTGTACCTCTGATTTTTGGTTCTTTTTGTCACTTTTGACAGGTTATATTTACTTTTATGTCTGCGGTTGGCATTTTGTCTTGCTTTTCTCTGTCCTATCTACTCTCCTGTTTTTTTTCTTTCATCTCCAGATCTAACCCTTTGCCTCAGTCCCCTTTTCTCTACATCTGTGATTTTTATTCATAGTGCTGATAATCATCAGTTTATAGCTATATGATATAGCCTATCAGAAATTAATAACGTCTTGATATTTACTTATGCATAGGATGTTAATTCAGATTTCTCTCCTTCCTTCCTTCCTTCCTTTCCTTCTTTGTTTGTTTCTTTCTTTCTTTGGAGGCAGGGTCTTGCTCTGTAGCCTAGGGTGGTCCTGAACTCACCTGTGTAGTCCAGCCTAGCCCTAGAGTCAAGGCAATCCTCCTGCTTCAGCCTCCCGAGTGCTGGGATTACAGACATGCGCCACCACACCCAGCTTATGTGGTGCTGGGGAATTGAACTCAGGGCATTGTGCTTGCGAAGCAAACACTTGAACCACTTTGCTATTCCTCTAGCTCCTGCAGATTTCTTTTCTATTAACAGTATTATAGTGGTGCCTTTAATAGCTCTTGCCATTAAATTGTCATTTTGTTTGTATAGATACTGCATTAATAGTATATATCACATTTCTTACATTAAGACTGGAGTGCTTGTGTAATTTAATTGGTTATTATGTTATGTCAATAATTCATTTTTCTTAAGTTTTACCATTATTGCTGATCTCTGTTCTACTGATAATGGTGATACAATGGATAGAACCTATTGAGAGTTAAGTGCTGGTATTGCCTTTAGTAGATCTCTTCAGTAAGGCAGTATTTGATTTAGGTAGCTGCACTGATGATATAGACTGCATTTGTAATGTGAAGGGTAGAATAGTTGTAATTAATAGTTATTATGATTTGCTAATAATTGATTTATCTTAGGCTATACAGTATTATTGCAGATTTTGTTCACGCTGTTAATGGTGGTATAGGGGTTAGTGTTGTTTTTTCCCTGTATCCCAGTAATAGTTGGATTGCCTTCGGTTTACCTACATTACTGCAATCTCTTTTCCCTACATTAAGATGTGTAGGGGATCAGGAAATCAAGAGTAGAAGGTTAAACACTAAGAAGACTCTGAAACTTAATAGCTGAGTAGCTTCAAATGAACATAAATACCAAAAATATAAACAAATGCTAAGATGGGGATTGATCTTGTTCCTCATTTTATGTTGATAGCTGGCTTGTCTTTGAGCCATTGACATTACTCGGATTCATTTCCCCCCACTGAAAGTACAGGGAAATAAGAAAGCAGTAGAGGATGAGTCACGAAGAAGACCCCCCCCCCCCGCAAATTAATAGCTCAGTAGGCTAAAAACAAGAATAAACATCAAAATATAAACAGATTCAAGGAAACACCAAGGAAAGATACAGTCTAACTGAATAAACTTTCACATGGTCAGTCTTTTTTTTTTTTTTGATTCTAGTTGATCTACAATCCTCAGCAATAGAATCATGAGAAAAAAGGCAAAAAGACACTTAAAAAATGAGCGTTTATAGGAAGAGAAGTAACAAAAAAATGGGCCGAGTAGTCAATCAGTGCATACATTCTTAAATAAATGCCAGATGTTTAGCAGGCTTTAAGAGAAATGTACTAAACAAACAATAGCCTTAACTGATAAAAATATAAATGCACTTATAAAAAGATACAAAAAGCTACTGTGGTAAACAAAGCAATGTAAGACGTGAAGAAACATTTTGGTACAGAAGTAACAAATCTTAAAAAAAAAAAGCTGAAAGCACTGAAAAGTTAAACTGAAAGCACTGAAAGTCAACTCAAGCACTGTGAGGACAGAGTATCAGATATGAAGACAAAGTTAATGAGTTAAATGATAAACACAGAGATACTCTGAAAAAAGACATCCGGGTAGCTGGTTACAACAGCTGCTGGATGACTCAGTAAGAACTTACCTCATAATTACTGTGTGAAATATCAAAGGACGACACAAAAGGTGTAAAGAATTTTACTGAAATTATGTCAGAAATTTACCTAAACCTAGGGGAAGAAATTGATGCTAAGGTACAAGAGGCATACAAAACACTAAATAATCTTGAGCAGAAAAGAAATCTGGCATACTAGATCAAAATCAAAATCCCAGAAATTTAACATGGAGAGTATTAAAGGCAGGAAGAGAAAAATGGACATTTTTCTACCAAGGCAAACCCATCAGAAAACTTCAGATTTCTCAATGCAAACCTGAAAGGCTGAGAGATCCTAAAACAATCTTTTGAGCTCTAAAAGAAAGCATATGTCATCCCAGGCTGTTGTATCTGGAAAGAGTATCCCTCAAAATTGGAGTGGTAATTTTTTTAATGACAAAATATAAAAAATTATGACCATTCTAGCATTGCAAAAACTATATGAGGGAATCTTAGAGACAGGGAGAATAGAAACACTGGAGAACTCAGAGGAGAGGAAACGTAAAAAGGGAAGAAAAACACAAAAAACCCCCCAATACTAAACAAAACAATGACAGGATTCAACAAATATCTTAGGAACATAGTTTTCAATACTAATGATCTTTTTTTTTTGGTTTTTTGCCCCATTTTATTGATACTATAAGTGCAAAATTTAAGGTTTACATTGGTTTTGGGCATTTTGTGCACATACATATCTAGTCAAAGTAACACAGACCTTCCTTGCTTTCCTTTCAATCCACCCCTTACTACCCACGCCCACAACCCACCCCCTGCCCCCCGTTCCCTTTATTTTTCACTTTAAGTTCTGTGAGATAATTGTGATCTGGAATCTGGGTTTCTCATATTAGAGAAACGATTCAAAATTTCACCTTCTGCTTCTGACTCACTTCACTAAGCATGGCGTTCTCAAGTTTCTTCCATTTGCCTGTAAAAGCCTCCACGCTGTTGGACTTTATAGATGCATAGTATTTCATTGTGTATAAATACCACAGTTTGTGTATCCCTTGGTCTGTTGATGAATACTAATGATCTTAACACACTGATAAAAAGAGACAGACTAGTCATTGGATCAGAACACAATGCAACCATTTCTTGGCCTGCATGAGGCACATTTCACCCACATTTTGTTCATACTGTTAATGGTGGCATAAGGGTTAATCTTGTTTTTCCCTGTACACCAGTAATAGTTACATCACTTGTGGTTTACCTACATTAGCGTAATCTATACATTGCAGATATTACTGCAATGTATAGAAATACATCGACTGAAAGTAAAAGGATGGAAATTAATACTTCATACAACTGCAGCATGAAAACAAGCAGCAGTAGCTATATGACTCTCAGACACCAGAAATTTCAAGCCAAAACATATCAGAAGAGACAAATATGGATGTTATGTACTGGCAGAAGAATCCAAAAAGAGCTCACAGTTACAAATAAGATTATACTAGGGAACTTCAATACTCCCCTATCACGAGTAGGCAGGGGAACTAGACAGAAAATTAATGAAGAAATATTAGAGTTAAATCACACTATGGAATAATTGGACTTACCTGATATTTACAGTGTTCTATCCAACACCAACAGGATATTTCTAGATACCTGTTTATGGACATCAATTTTCTCAGCAGTACATGGGATTTTTTCCAACATACACCATATTGTAGGTCATAAGGCATGTATAAGTAAATACAAAGTAATCGAAATAATTTCTTGGACACTTTCATATCATAGTGAAACACAACTTGTAATGAATAGCAAAAGAAACTACACAAAATGTACCAGTAAATGGAAACTAGTTCATTATTGAAAAAACAGTAGGTCACAAAAAATACAGAAAAAATTTAAAAATTCCTAGAGTCAAATGACAATAGAAGCGCATCATATCAGAATGTATGGGACACAATGAAAACAGGACTTGGAGAGAAATTTATCACTATAAATGCATACTTTATAAAAACAGAACAATTTCAAATAAATAAATGATAATGCCTCAGTATTTTACAAAAAAAGAATAATCTCAGTTGAAAAGTAGAAGAAAAATAAGGATCAGAACAGAAATTAATGAAATTAAAACTGAGCCCCAAAAGATAAATGAATTGATCAATGCATGATTTTTTGCAAGACTAAATAATATTGATGAACCTCTAGCCAAAAGAATGAAAGAAACCCATTTCAGTACAGTTAGAAATGAAAAATGTGTAACCATAATGGGCATTGTTGAAATTTGGAGGATTGTAAGGAACTATTTTCAAAACTTACACTTTAACAAACTAGAGATTTTGGAAGAAATGGGTATATTTTTAGACGCATTCCTTATACCGAAATTGAACCAAAAAGATATAAAAGCTCTGAATTGACGTATAGCAAGTATTGGAATTAAACACTAATCAAGTCTCTACCTACAAAGAAAAGCCTGAATCTTCATGGATTCACTGTAGAATTTTACCAGTATTTCAGAGAAGAATTATTTCCAATACTTGTCAAGTCATTCCATGAAATACAAAGAGAAGGAATATTGCCAAACTTTTTTGGAAAGTAACATTACTCTGATACTAAAATGAGACAGAGACTTAGAAAATTAGAGGCCAGTTTCCTTAATGAACATAAATGCAAACATTCTCAATAAGATAATGGTGAACAGAATCCAACAAATCGTTAAAAAGTTTCTACACCATGGTCAAGTTAGCTTCATTCCAGGGATGCAAGGATGGTTTGACATAAACAAAGACAAAAATTTCACAATCAGGGCTAGAGGCATAGGTCAGTAGTTAAAGCACTTGTTTAGCAAGCATGAGGTGCTAAGTTAGATTCCCCAGCATCGCATAAACTGTGTGTGGTGGTGCGTGCATGCCTGTAATCCCACCAACTGTGAGAATTAGGCAGGAGGATTGCTGTGAGTCTGAGGCCTCAACATCTGTTCATGATAAAAACCCTGATAAATATAGGTATAGAACAACCTTACATCAAACTGATAGAAGCCATTAACACCAAACCTACTGCCAACTTTATACTAAATGGGAAAAATGGATAGCATTTTCCCTTAAGTCAGGAACAAGACAAGTGTGTCCACTCTCTCTCTATTTAGCATGGTACTTGAAACCCTGGCCAGAGTGATCAGGCAAGAGAACGAAATGAAGGGAATATGTATGAGAAAGGAAGAAGTTAAGTTACCCTGATTTACAGATGATTTTCTACATAGAAGATTCCAAAAGTCTACCAAGAGACTCCTGGAACTAATTAACAAATTCAGCCAAGTTGCAGCATACAAAATTCATGGAAAAATAGCATTGCTCTACAATCACAATGAGCTCGCTGAGAAATAATTGACAGTAATCTCATTCTCAATAGTCCCTAAAGAAATGACATAACTACGAATAAACCTACCAAGGAAGTGGAGGTCCTCTATAATGAAAAGTGTATTATGCTTAAAAAAAGAAGTTGAGGACTTCAGAAAGTGGAAAGATATCCCGTATTTCTGAATAGGGAGGGCTAATATTGTCAAAATGGCCACATTTCTAAGACTGATACACAGAGTCAGTGCAATTCCTATGAAAACACTAACATCATTTTTACAGAAAAAGCAATTCTAAAATTCATATGGAACAAAGGGAGGTTCAGAATAACCAAAGCAATCCTGAGTAACAAAGCAAAAGCAGGTGGCATTAGATTTACAGAATTCAAGTTATATAGGAACAAAGCAACAGTGATAAGCACAATATGACACTGGCACAAAAACAGACAGGTTGACCAATGGAACAGAACAGAGAATGCAGAGACAACTTCAGGTGCCCTCATCTATCTGATCTTCAACAAGGGGGCCAAATGCATGCCCTGGAGAAAGATAGCTTCTTCAGTAAAAGGTGCTGGGAGAATTGGTTATCTACTTGCAGAAAAATGAATCTAGACACTCGCATCTCACTATGTTCTAAAGCCAAATCAATGTGGATCAAGATGTAGATATTAAAACACTGGTCCTCCTGGAGGACAAAATAGGTAAAACTCTTGAACATGTAGGCATGGGTGAAGAGTCTCTCAGTAGAATCCCTGATAGAAAGGAAATAAGCCCAAGAATTATCAACTGGGATTTTAGCACGTTAAAACCTTTGGATTGCAGGTTTAAGAGAGAACCACTGGAATGGGAAAAAGTTTGACCACTTACACCTCTGACAGGATCCTAATAACTAGAATATACATGGAACTGGAGAAAAATAGACCCCTCAAAAAATCAAAGATACAATAAATACTGGGCAATTGAAATGAATATACACTTCTCAGAAGTACAAAATGGCCAACAAATATATGAAAAAATGTTCAACATCTTTAGCCATTGTAGAAATATATGCACATCAAACCACCATTGAGATGCCTTCTTACCCCAACGAGAATGGCTTCTATACAGAACCCAAAAAGCGATAGATGCTGGACAGGATGTAAGGAAAAAGGAACATTTATATTGCTAATGGGACTGGTAAGCTGGTACCACCATTATGGAAAGTAGTATGAGTATAGAGATTTCACAGAAAAATAAAACTGGATACTCCATTTGACACAGCGGTACTTCTTCTGGCTATCTTTCCAAAAGAGTTAAAAGTACCATGTAACAGAAGTATTTGCATACCCATGTTTACAGCAGCACAACTAGTAATAACTAAGTCATGGGAGATGTCAAAATATTCATCAAATAGACCAGTGGATAAAGAACATGTGATACATATACACAATGTATAATTCTGCCATAAAGACAGACAGATTTGAGTCATATGTAGGAAAATGGATACAACTTTAGACCATTGTGCTTAGTGAAATGAATTAGAAGGTAAAATATTTCATAGGTTCTCTAATATGAGAAACCCAGAGTATAAATACATAATAGAGTCAAAATTTGCTCCGGTGGTATAGGATTATTTTGAGAATAAGGCAGTTGAGAATGGACAGATGCAAGAAAAGTTGTCTTACCTCTTGCTATCTGGTAAAAATTAGGACAAAAATGTCCTCTGTGAACATGGTATAAATTCCCCCTTCTCCTGGGTCAAAATGAGGTGTGCTTGCACCGAGCTGAGTCTACATTAACAGACCTTAATAATTTACCACCTTTGTTTTCCACATGTATTTCCTAGTCAGTTTCCCACAGCTTATTGGCTTTAGGAGTCTAAACCCTTTTTCCTTTGTCTTGGAAGTTGTCCACAATTCATTGCCCTTAGTTAGACCACTGATCGCCTGGGTTTAACGCCTTTTCTGAGTTTTCAACTCCATCTCTGTGGAGCCCCTCTATATTTTAAGATACTAACACAATTTGTACACATTTTCTTTTTATGTGTTGTGAGTTTAATTTACAGGCCCATCACCTAAGTGTAAGGTAGTATAGGAAGTTCTTATGCAAGCAAAGACTTCAAATGTGCTTGTGTAATTAACTTTGCTCCCCACTGAATTTCTGCCTTTCATCTTGAGAGGAGCTTGGTTTGGACACCTTCTGTTTCTGAAGGATAGGAACGTGTTGAACGGACCTGGGCCTAATTCATACGTTTGGGTTGAGCAGATCTAAATCCTTCATCAGTAAAACCCAGCTGCCTCATGGATGCCTGAGCAAGAGATAATGCATAGTGTTGGTTACATAGCATTTGTTATGTGGCCACCAATAACTGATGCATTATTATTGCAGAATATTTAAGTCCCATTGGTTATATTATTGCAGTAATTGAACAAGTTGAAGTCTAACCAGTTAGACTTGCCATTTGATTGAACTGTCATTATCACTTACAGGTCGCCAAGGCAATTAGGACAGAACTTTATCCTTTGGGAAAAGGGAATGGTAACTTTACTTTTTGAAGCGGCATTATGACATGTTTTATTCTGGCTTTTTATGCTTTTTCGAACAATATCTCTTTAATAGGAGTTTTGCTTTTTTAGACAGTGATCGTCATCAGCTGTACGTGCAAAGCTGCTTTTCTGAAAGATTGCTCAAATCCACTTAGGAGTCGTTCACAGCGTGGTGGAGCCACTGCTTTTTAGGCTTCTCTCGCTTTTTGCTCTTGAAGAGCTCATCTTGATTACTTAAGGGTTGTGGTTCTCCACTTTTTCTTTTGCAAGAAACTATTTCTGAATAGAACATAAAATAGAAGAAAAACTGTGTTTTATTTCCCGTGATTCTTTACTATTGGTTTGAACAACAAGTTCTACTCTTGGTAAAAGAAGAAAAGATGTTTTCTTCATCTATTTAAAATTCACAAGGAGTTGAACTAGGACTGTTCAGTTTCCCAAGTGAGAAAAGAGCACTGTCTGTTCCCGGCAGGGCATTGCTAGTGGTTCAAATACATGGGGCTTTTAGGTTTTCAAAAGTCATTCTATGTGGATGGTAATTTTTCAGTGTACTCCGTAGAGCTGATTTATTCTGATATAGTAACATATCTGCCATTCTGTTCTAAGACATTTAGACATTTTCAAGCAATATTACACTTAGTACATCAATTTTTGAAAATCAAAACATAAGGAACTATGGACAGAATTAATTTAGCATGTACAGACTGTAAAAATTAAGGACAACATTATTTTGCCAGCATTTTGTGTAGAAATGTGATTGAAAGTATGTTGAAGTCTTAACCCCTAGTCCCTCAGCATGTGTTCTGATTTGGAAATGAGATGATTGCTGATGTAATTAGTTAAGATTAGGTTATGTAGGAATGGGATGGGGTCTTAATCCCTATAAAAAGGTGATGGGAAAGCGGAGGAAGGATATTTGTTGACAGACTCAGAGATTAGAGATTTGGAGCTGCAAATCATGGACTGCCTGGGCCTGGGTAGTGATGCCTGAGACTGAGAGCGAGAGGAATGGAACAGATTCTTTCCTCGAGTCCTTAGGAGAGCATGGCCCTGCTGACAAACTCCGTGACGGGAGACTTCCAGCTTTGACAACTGTGAGATAATAAGTAGTTTCTTTTAAACTACCCAGTTTGTTGCCTTCTCTTATGGAAACCCTAGGAAGCCGAGAGAATTGGTGTTTGAATTTACAAGAAGAACAAGTTCTAAAAATGTCAACTTAAGAAAATTAAAAACAGCAGCAGCAACAACAACAACAACAACAACAACAACAACAACAACAACAACAACAGAACCAGGGCTGGGGCCTATGTCAGTGATTAGAGCACTTACCTAGGAATTGTGAGGACTCAGGTTTGATTTTCCAGCACTGTGTAATAGCTTGGCATGATGGTGTACAATTGTGATCCCAGCACTGAAGAGGCTGAGGCAGGAGGATTGCTGTGAGTGCAAAACCAATCTGGGCGCCATAGTGAGTTCAGGACCAGCCCGGGCTACTGAGTGAGACCCAGCCTAAAAAAAGAAAAGAAAAGAAAAAAAAAAACAGCATTGTAATATGTAAATAATGCTTTAAATAGCCTTTTTCTTTCTATAAATATTACATATTGCATAGCTATGAGCAGAATTAAAAGGAAGAACAGACAAAAACCCCTAGTGATTGGCATTATTTCAAGGATAATCATTGTTACATTTTGTGGTATATAGCCCGCTAGCATATCTATGAAAAGTAGATAATTTTCCTGCAGTAGAATTATGCTGTAAACACCAGCATTGTAACAAGTTATTACTTTTAGTACTGTGTCTTAAACATGCTATTATTTTTCTCAAAGTTCTTTTTATTCGTATGCCTTTATTATACACAGTAATTACATTGAGTTGAGGAATTAGTGCATACACCTATCACATCTTGATCATTTTCACGTTGTCCCTGGCCCTGCCCCACATCTCCTTTCTTTCTTCACAAAATCTCTCTCTCTTCCACCTTCACCTTTTCTACTTTGTCCTTTTACTTATTTATACTTTGGTTTTCTTGCGTTAGTGAAACCATGTGATACTTAGCCTGTGTCTGACTCATTTCTCTAATCATGATATCTCAAGGTATATTCATTTTCTTACGAACGACTCAAATTTATCTTTTAAAAATTCTTTTTGATTAGATTTATTCCTCAGTACTTTTGTAGCTATTGTAAATGAATTTGTTTTCTTGATTGGCTTTACGTAGTTCACTGTTAGTGTGTAGCAGTAATACTACTTTCACAGTATCCTTCACCTTCACTGAATTCATTAGCTTCAGTGGTTTTTCATGAGGATTTTAGGTATTTGACTATATATGATCATGTCATTTGAAAAGAGGGTCATTTTACTTCTTCCTTTGCAATTCAGATGCCTTTTATTTCTTTGTCTTGTTTAGTTGCTCTGGCCAGGATGTCTATTTAGTATATTAAATGAAAGTAAGACTGTATCCTTGTCTCATTGTAAGCGTTAGAGGAATAGGTTTCATCTTTTTTGTCATTAAGTGCTATGTTAGTGGTGGCTTGTCCTATATGGTCTTTATTTCACTATGCAAATTAGTAATGGTTTATTTATTTTCCTCTATACCTTCAGAATTTCCTTTATTTTTTACTTAAAGTATGTCTCAACTCAGATTGGCCATATTTCACATGCTCAATGCCTTTATGTAGCTGGTAGCTCTCATTATTCTGAGCTCACCAGACTCTCTTGGAATGACTGTCTTATTTTTGAGTTTCTATACATTTTCTGAGTATCTTTGTCTTTTTTTTTTTGCATTTATGTCTTACTCTGTCTGTTAGCTTGTGTTAATTGTGGAGCCCCAAGATTGTGGCCTTTCTGCTGATTTTGAAATTGTATAGATTTTGCTTTGCCTATACGGTGAATATGATTTTTTTTAATGATCACTCTTTTGAGGTGTATGCAGATGAATTGTTGACTATTTTTCAGTTTGCCTTCCCAGCCCTGCCTTATGTCTTTCAGAGGGACCCCATTTGGGCCAATGAGCTAAATCCACTGGTGTCTTCTTTTCCTTCTACAGAACTCCTTAAAATTTAATTCCATTCTCAGAGGAATCTTAACAATATTTATGTCCCTTCTGATAGGTTCTCAGGATCTGAGAATTAATCACTTTTAACTAAGTCTGAGGGATTCATATGTGTGGAGAAATTATTTTCTCTAAAACTATTGTACTTCTGTGGTGTCTGTTTGCTAGAATTTAGACTGAAGTGTAACTAGGAGCTTAAAATTGAAAGCAGTAGCATGAAGTAAAGATAGACGCAGATTATTGAAATAAAGTCTGGAAATCCATGAACATTGTATTTGTGTTGCATAATTCTATTATCAGCAACTGAACATAAAATGCTGATTTATTCTAAATCTCTGTATTTAAAATATGTATTAATTAAATGTATTTATAAATGTGTTAATGAAATACATACATAAGGAGCATTCACATAAATCTAACCTAAGAGTCGAATTTCTTCACTGAAGCTTTAGGATGTTTTTGGTATTCGAAAGCATTTCAGGTCATCAGATAGTTTAAATAACTTACTGAGAAGCTAAGCAAATGTTGAAAGATGTTATTTGGAAAATCAGTTTAGTAAGACTTTTCTGACTAGTGGTTTTCTTGTTGCAACGACTGGCACTAATTTGAGAAGAAGCTGTAGCAATATCTTGGTCAGTTAGACAAAATTCAACTTTGCTTCATTTGTTAACTACATAACGAGAAAGAATGGGCTCCCAAGTGAGTTAAAAGTGCATGATTTTCATACTAACTGATTATAGGTATTCAACAACGGTTTTGGGGATATCCTAACCCTCCACTTAGTTTATGCAGAATTTTGGGGTTAATCTTGCTACCCACTGGATGTCACTGTTGCTGCACCGAAAATGTCAAATATTCAAACATTTTTTCAGTCCTTCAGAAGGCACATACGAAAACTTCCATTAGGAATGACAGTGGCAGTGCAGTGAGATGGAATAGAGAAGACCGATAGCGAGGTTTTGGGGTTGATAATTAAAATGTTAGTCTATATTGGTGTTGATTTTCACCACAATGACAGTCGATAAAACACTTTCATGTTGAGACTAAAGCCTGTTGTCGAATGACCCAGAGCTGTCTTTGATATCACAGTGGTGTCTTCATCATTTTGAAGCAGGACAGATGTTTTTACATCTGTTCCTCTTGTCCCAATGTGGATTGAAAGGAGTCTTGCTTGATTAAATCCTTTAGATAAGGAATATGGAAATTATATTTTTAACCTCGATGTGACTGGACTGTTAAGTAACAAGTCAAAGAAAATATATTTCATTAGACAGTTTGTTTGTGAGGGTTTTCCACTCCAGTGGTATAGAACTCATCTATGTTTGAGCTGTAAAATCTTCTCAAGAATTAAGAATATGTTTTTTGTTGGTTTCATTTTGTTTGTTTACATCTGGTCAGTTGATTTATTGTCATTTGTTTTTGTATAATAGACTTGCTGAAGTATTTGAGAATTATGGTCCTTGAAGTTTATTGTTTCAGAAGCATTCAAAAAGTTGGATGGCATTTACATAGGAGATAGTTTGGATCTAAAAGATTGTAACTGAACATGAATATATTTATCTTTATATCATACGATGATCTTACCTGCCTACTGTTGAGTTTATTTAGCTTTCCAGCATGTGCTGTACTTAACTGATTGAGGGCGAATATTCTTTTCGCTTTATTCCTTGAGAATATATTATTTTTCTCTTTATTTTTAGTATCTTCAGGACTCAGCATGGTATAAGTTATATAGTAGGTATTCAGTAATGTTGCTTAGATTGGACTTGGCAGTGTGCTAAGGGCAGGGCTTTCCAGATGGACTAGTAAATACTTCCTGTGCTGTGCTGCCTCTGATAGAGAGGAGGAGGAGGGGGAAACATACTGACAGCAAACAGTACAGGAATCCCTTTAAAGTATTAGGCTCACAAGAAGAGTTAGCCATTAACTTCATTAATTTGTGGCACTTACTAAATGCGAGGTCACAGTTGTAACTTATGGAGAAACAGTGTTTTGAGAGGCAGCCTTAGATGAAAACAACACAGGTTTCTATGTAAAATAATTTTAAAGTGTTGACTTTGTCTGGGCTTCTTAATTTGTCTTTGCATGGTTATTTGAAATTCGAAGAGAAGAGGTGACTTGCCAAAGATACTGCATCTCAAAAGAAGGTTTGCAAACATTGGCATTGGTAGCCCTTGGGGCTTGCTAGACATGCAGATATCTGGCCCCACTTCAGCCTTCTTGAATTAGAATGTGCTGTGGTATAAGATCACTAGGTGGTTTGAATGCACATGAAAGTTTGAGAAGCACTAACTTTAAGATGTGTTACCAGTAGGTCAAGGAAGTGTGAAGGCCTTTACCCAAACGAGAAGGTTTGTTATGAGAACATTAAGTCCTTACAGTGCTGCTTACTAGAGAAAGATTAATGAAGGGGAAAATAGAAAGATTTTAAGTAGAAATTTTGCAAAGCAATTTGGAAAACGCTTGCTGGCATATTGAGGGAACCATTTTGAATTAGCCAAGAAGTAGGAAAAAAAAGAGCAAGTCTAGCCTGACTCTTGCCCATACCAGGTGCTTAATTTCCATTGGGAAATCTTGCCATAGATTCTCTAAGATTGAGTGGGCCTCGGTGATTTTTCCTTCCTTCTCCAGCTCCCACCCCCAATTGGGGGGGGGGGGGGAACAAGAGCAAGAATTTTGTTTCATTTCCCAGTGCTTCTTTGTGTGTGTGTGTGTGTGTGTGTGTGTGTGTGTGTGTGTGTGTGTATTTTATAATATATGGAACACTTCATTCAGAAGCTAGCTTTGAGGAAGATGAAGAGCTAAAAACTTCCAATCATTGTTTTGCCCTATTTCAGACGAGAAGTCTTTTACACCCCAGCAGTGATTGCTTTCAAAACCAGGTTTTGAATTTACAGTTGAACAGATGATGTCAACAGTCAGAAAAGGATGGATGTAACTCATGTATTTTCTGTAATTCCTGTATCTATTCCAGATATAGCTTTAAGTTTACAAATAACTGGGGTTCACACTTTGTATAATATTTTCCAACTTACCTGGCCCCTTCCCGCAGATTGCTTTCATATTGAGAGAACCAAGGACCTGTGGATTCTACAGCACTTTCACTTGACAAGACGCCTGCGAATGGCGATGCACAGATGGGCTGGGATGAGCTTAATTCATTATTGCACACACAGTACAGCTTTGTTTATTATTAATGACACGGCATACATTTTCCTTAGCTCTGGAACTGAATGAAGTAATAACCCCACCATAAGGGAGACAGGAATTGGAAGATAATAAATATTTATCACCAAATCTCTTGCTTTCCTAGCAACCCCAAATGGAGGGCGAAATGAGCATCTAATTTTTTGGAGAGCCAGTGCCAGGAAAACAAAAGCTTTAAAAAATTTTCATTAATCAAGCAGATTGATTGCTGTGGGTTCTAGAAATCTCAGTACGGTTTTTTTTAATAGGGGATGAAGCAATGATTGAGTGCAGTTGAGACACTCTTTGAGACCTGCAATATTGGCCAAATGCCACTTGCAAAAATGAGTATCATTTATCAGGAGTATTAAATGATACAATCTGGTGGCTCTGTTCGTAGAACAGTATTGTTTTGTTTGTTTTCCTGGGATAAATACATGATACTGCAACAGAGCCGTAAGATTGTATTGCCGTACATAGCAAACGGAGTTCATTCAGGGAATTTACTAATACATTAGGAGTAAGTTTTAAAGATTCTGGGTACATAGAGATGTATTACGGACAAACTTTTTTTTCTGAAATAAGATAGTGCCCTTGAAGTAGTCACAGTCTTCAAAGAATAGTTTAACTTTCCAGGACCAGGAACTCATTACCTCAGTTTATGTATTTCTTTTCCGCTGTTTAATCCTAAAGAGGAAAAAACCAGAGTGAATATGGCCTTCCGTTTCTATTTTTACTGTAAGTGGTCATCAGTGTGACTTTCAACAAGTTGTTCTGCTCCACTGATCCTCAGCATCCACATTTGATAAATGATGAGATTAAAAGTGGGGCTTTTGAGGCCCCCTCTTGTACTGGAGTTGTTACTGTACAACTGTGTTGCTGATCTTGATTTTTCTTATATGAATCCCTATCCTTTGAGACCTATATACCTTTGGTGTCAAAACTGTCATAAATTTATTGTTCTTTGCAATTTTGTTCCTTTCTGTCTGTCTTTATTCATCTGAGCTATATTTTTATACTGTTTAATGGTCACTGGTAAAACATGAAATAACCGTGATGGGGCGTGTGTCCCAACTGTAGTTAGGGTAAGGAGCGCAGTTGCTATGGCTATCCCACTGCGCTTGTCTTACCGCCTTTCCTGTAGGGTGACTTGTTTATCATTCACCTTTTGGCATTAGTTTCTTGCCGAAAGAGGGAATCTCGAGGAAAGGGTTTCTTGAAGAAGGAAGGAAGATAGAAGATGTGACCAGTAGAGATGAGATTGAAACAAACTCTGATATTTTAAAACAACTCTTGTTGAGCATTTGCGATCTAATGTTTTTCCCAGGTATAAGTTGGACTGTATATTAAAAGGCATATTTTCCCCAGCACAGCAAAGACAATGATACATACTGCACACGTTCTGTGCATGAAGTTATTCGTTTTTAGTACCTTGTATTAAAATAATCATTGGGCCAGACTTCACTTCATGGGGTGATAGACCTATTCTGAGCACACCAGATAATGCATTTCTCACTCTCCTAACTTTACGCTTACGACCGTGATGTTGTTTAGTGGCTTGGAGCTAGAGTTTACTAAATGTTACACGAGGAGACCGAGCAAGTTAATGTATCTCGCAGAATGTCTACCTTACACAGGGAACAACAAAGTCCTCATATTAACACATTTAATATATGATGCAAATGTCAGTATGGCCGTCGTTATCGATATTTGACCTTTGCAGCTTCTCTTCGGCTTTGTTATACTATTAAGACTCAACTTCTTCAACCAAAAAAGAAAAAAAAAGAGAACTGGGTTTGATAACAAGGCATATCTCTGCCTATTGGTGTGAATAAAACTCAGTTTCTAATTTTTAAATATGTGCATAAATACTCCCAAAATGGTTGAACTTAGTAACAAAGATTACTAATATTATGATGATCACTGAACCAAAATACACATCTTTAGTGGCGCACTTTCACTGGTGGAAATTTTAAATGAATTTCTTCTCCAGCATTCATTCAAATATCTGTGCAATTCTGGGCCAGTATTTTGTGCGGCTCTTGCATTTTCAAGATTCATTTTCTAATCAGTGAAATCATTTGCCTCTCTCTGATGCTAGGCCAGGAGTAATAGAGCAGAGGCAGTTGTTAGCTACGACATGCTGCCTTTTCTTCCATCTTTGTGGGAAAGGCAGGGAAAAGAACACGTTAGCATCATCTTTCTTCACCTAGAAAGGAAACAGACACTAATCAACATTCAGTTTTTCTTCTAAGTTCAGCTACTCGTCCACAGTGTCACAGTGCTGTCACATGGCCTTCTAATCATGGAGTCTTAAAAGAATGGCAGGTACCTTTGTGTATCCCAGGTGTGTTCTGACGTATTGTCCAGGTCCATCAGAAGGGAGATGTATAATGATGGGCAAAGAAGTAACCTCTCTCTAGCATTCTCATCATGTGGTGTGACTTAGAGCCTTGCAAAATGTTAGGCAGCATGTTCTGCTTTTACAATGATAAAATCAGTATGTTTGGAAAGATTTGCGTTTCTAACAAGGAAAGGAATGGCAAATTTAATCTTCTAGCAAGTTATTGTAAAAAAATAGTATATTCAGAGTGATTTAAGGGTCTAGAAAAGCACCAATTCTTGAATCTGCCTTTGAACAACATTATAAAGCCAGATTAGATGAGATAAGCATTAATTTGTGGTTATCCAGGATTTTTGGGAATGCACTACAGAAGCCAAATTTTTATTCATCTTACTTGTAAGTAATTCACACATTGGTGGCATGTATAGATTGGGAAGGGCAGGACCGTGAAATTGTGTCTGCCCAACTATGTTTGAGGTGACTTCGATCTTGTCTTGTTACATCTTTCTCATTAAACCTGTCTGCTCTCAAATGTCTTTCGCTGATCTTTAGTGGTAACCAAGACAACACAGTAGATAGGACTTGTCTCTCTAGGGACTAGCTCACTAGAATTTCTGCTTTTGTTTCCTCATCATTTCCCATGACTAGACTCAAAAGTCCACCTTAGATTTTCACCTTTTGGAAAGACCATGAGAGGTCTTAAATTTATTTTTGAATTATTGTGATTTCACCAAAGCATTTGTTTTCCCCACAGTTTGATTGTTACCTCATGCTTTAGAAAGCTCAGGTAACTCTTCCTTATTGAACCAAATAGAAGGGAATAGACGCAATCAAAACTGTGTATCCCACAGATCACTAGAATTTGGTTTTAATTAAAATTAAATCATTTTCATTTAAAATGATTTAAATAGTGGTCTGATCACCCACCAATACTTAAAGTGTCTTTGTTTTTTTCGGTTTTAGTCTGGTAGGTCTCCTGTTGTGGGTTTTCTTAGCCTTTTAATCTCTCCATTCGTAGTTTCTACTATGGTTATATTTACACTCTGTTGCTCATTCTCTGATGCTGCTCTATAATGACTGGGACAGAGTCTTTTTCTGCTCCCTGCTGTGGCCCATGTAGTCTCATTTAGTGCTTGATATGCAGTGAACTAGTATCGCTTTGATGAATGATTGGAATGAACACACGATGAGTAGTAAAAGAAAAAGTAATGTGTCTTCTTTTGAGTACAAAATGATTGAAGATATCTTGGGAAATGTAGGGCGTACATATGCATGAAAATAGAACTTACTTGAGGTAATCACTGTCAATATTTTGGGATAATGTTTCTAGTAGCTTTTGGGTTTTACTGCCAACTTCAACCTTATGTACACCTATTTCTTATCTCTTACCTATATGAAAATATGCTGCTGGACAATTGCCTTTCATTCTAACTATATAGTATTGTGTTTCCACAGATTGCTATTCTGTCACATTTTAATTATTTTCTCACAATTATTATATTCATTAGCATATATATATGTGTGATTAATAATAATTACATTCAACTGGGGGAACAGGTGGATATGCATATCATATCCTAATCATTCTCACTTCTTTTTCCAGCCTTCCCATCACCCCTTTTCCCCAAATTGCCTTTCCATCTCCACAAAGCCTACCTCTCTATTTCTTATTATCTGTCTTTTATTTTGCTCTTTTAATTATTTATGCTATGGGTTGCTCATATAAGAGAACTCATGATATTTAAGCTTCTGTATCTGATTAATTTAGTATAAGGGTCTCAAGATGAATACATTTTTCTACAAGTAACTCAAATTTATCTTACTTTCTGGCAGAGTGCATTGTGTGTACGACATTTTCTTCTTTAAATCAGTCAGTTATTTAATGAGACAGAGTCTCGCTCTGTAGTCCAATCTACAGGCCTGTGCCGCCAAGCCTAGCTTATATGGTGCTAGGGAATCAACCTCGGGGTCTTCAGCTTGCTAGGCAGGTGCCTTAACTGCTGAGCTCTCCCTACAGCCCTGATGTTTTCTCTATACATTTACCTGTAGGTGGATATATTGGCTGCTTTCAAGATTAAGCTAGTATGTGTTTTGCTTTTATAAACATGGGGTGTGCATATGTTACTGTTGTATGAGCTCATAAACTCTTTTTGAAAGGTAGTCAGAAGAGGTATAGCTAGGTCAAGTAGGATGCCAATGAGATTGTTTTTATGATTTTTTTTTCTGAGAAATCTTACTGTTGGTGTACAAGAATGTTAATGATTTTTGTGTATTGATTTTGGATCCTGAAACTTGGCTGAATTTTCTCATTAGTTCTGCAAGTCTTCAAGTGGAGTTTTGGGACACTTCTGTGTGAAGGATCGTGCCATCTGCAAATAAGGGTAGTTTGACTTCTCCCTTTCCTATACATACCTTGTTCATTTAATTCTCCTTCCTGATTACTCTGGCTAAGGTTTTGGGTACTATATTGAATAGAAGTGGTGAGAGTGGACACCCTTGTCTTGTTCCAAATTTTAGGGAAAATGCTTTTAGTTTCCCCACATTTAGAATGATGTTGCCAGTAGGAATTGTCGTAAACTGCTTTTATCAACTTGAGGTAAACTCATTCTATGCTTATTCTCATCAGTTTTTTTTTAATCATGAAAGGGTATTGGATTTTGTCAAAGGCTTTAGCTGTATCTGGTGAGATAACATGTGATTTTTCTCCTTGCTGTTGTTAATTTTGTGTGTTACATTAACTGTTTTATGTATATTCAGTCGTCCTTGGATCCCTAAGATGAAGGCAACTTGGCCATGGTATATGATCTTTTTAATTTGTTGCGTTCTTTTTGAAGTATCTTGTTGCAGATTTTTTGCATATATATCCATTAAGGGAATTGGTTTGTAGTTTTCTTTTTTTTTTGGTTAAGTCTTTGTCTGGCTTTGATATCAGTGTAATGCTAGCTTCCAAGCAGGAGTTTGGCATTGTTACTTCTCTTTCAATTTCACAGAAAGTTCAAGAGGCATTACCAGTACTTCTCACCTTAAGTTCTGGTAAAATTCTCAGTGAGTCCATTAGGTCCTGGGCTTTTCTTCATGAGTAGAGACTTGTTACAGCCTCAATATCATGACTGGTTATTGGTCTACTCAGGGTTTTTATATCTTCTTGGTTCAATTTTTGTATCTCATGTATGTCTAGGAATTCATCCACTTCTTCTAGGTTCTGCAGTTTATTGAACAATAAGTTAACAAAAGAATTTCGTATAGTCCAGTGCATTTCAGAACATTTGTTGTGACATCACTCTTTTCATTTCCAGTTGCATTCATACGACTTTTTCCTTTCTTTTGCTGAGTGTCGCTAGGGATTATCAATCTTGTTTAAACACTGAAAGAACAAAGAACCTTTTATGTATTATTGGTCTCTATTTCACGGATTTTTTCTCTGATACCTATAATTTCTTTTTTCTTTCATTTTTTATTAGTGGATATGTGCTATACACAGTGGTTATATTGAGCTTGGATATTTTGTGCACATATGTACAGCATCGACATTATAATCCTTCCCTTCCACATTCTAGCCCTCCTGATCCCCTTCCTCATCTCCCATGATTTCCACTATCACACCCACTTGGTTCTATAAAATGCCTCTAGTCTGCAGTTCTCATATTAAGTAAACCATACAGTATTACCTTTTGAATTTGACTTATTCCGCTTAGCATGATGGTCCCAAGTTGTATCCATTTGCCTACAAAAGCCTCAAATTCATCTGTCTTTATGGAAGACTAGTACTCCTTGTGTACATGTACATATACAATTTTTGTATCCATTGTTCTGTTGATAAGTATTTTGATGTTTTCCACCTTTTAGGTCTTGTTAGTTGTGCTGCTATAAGCATGGATATAATTTTTTTTTTTTTGAGAAAGGCTCTCACTCTGTAGTTCAGGTTGGTTCTGAGTTCACTGTGTAGCTCAGACTCTCCTTGAACTGACAGCAATCCTCCTGCGTCAGCCTTCCGAGTGCTAGGATTACAGGTGTGTGCCATCAGGCCCAGCTTACGTGGTGCTGGGGAATCGAGCTTGGATACTGACTGCTTGCTAAGGAAGTGCTTTAACTTCTGAGCTATTCCTTCAGCCCCTACATGTTTCTTTATTACGTTGCTTTTAACTCTTTTGGAAAGATAGCCAGCAGAAGTAATGTTGGATCAAATGAAATGTTTATTTTCATCCTTTTCAGTAATCTCCATACTGCTTTTCTTAATAGCTGTACCAGTTAACAGTCTCACCAGCAATGTAGAATGGTTCCTTTTTCTCTACAACCTCACCAGCATTAATTGCTATTTGACTTTTAAATGAGTGTTACTCTCCCTGGGGTAAGATGATACTTCAGTGATGTTTTGATCTGCATTTCTCTACGGGCTAAGGACATTGGACATCTTTTCATGTATTTCTAGCCATTTGAACTTCTTCAGCTGAAAACTACTTATTCATTTCAGTTGCCCATTTTTTAAATAGGATTTTGATTTTGATGGTCCTGTTTTCCTTCAGCTCCTTGTATATTCCAGCTATTAGCCTTTTGTCGAGATGTAGGTAGTAAATTGCTTTTTTCATTTTGTCAGTTCTCTTTTCACTGTGCTGATAGATTCCTTTGCCATGCAGAACCTTTTTAATTTAATAGGACCCTATTTGTTGACTCTGGGGGCTATTTCTTTTGCCCCAGGTGTTGTATTAAGAAAGTCCTTGCCCACGCCTACTTCTTGTAGATTTTTTCCCCCTATTTTGTCCCGCAGAAGGAAGGTTCAATGTTTCCATGTTAATTTCGGGGTCTTTGATGCACTTTGATTTAATTTTGGTATATGGTGATGGGTGTATGTCTATTTTCATTCTTCTGTATGTGGATAACCAGTTCTTCCAGCACAGTTTATTGAAGAGGCTTTTTTCCAGTATGTGCTTTTGATCCCTTTATCAAAGATCGGGCAGCTCAGGGTACTTGAGGTTGTCTCTGCATACTCAGTTCTGTTCCATTGGTCAACCTCTCTGTTTTTGTGCCAGCACCATACAGTTTTTTAAACTGTGGCTTTGTAATATAACCTGATGTCTGGAATTGTAATGCCACCTGCTTTTGTCTTCTTACATAATATCACTTTGGCTGTTCTTGGTCTGTTTTGATTCTATATGAATATAAGGTTTTTTGAAAGTTCTGTAAAGAAAGTTGTTTTGATAGGAAATGCATTAAATCCACATAATCAGTTTTGACAGTATAGCCATTTTGACTATATTCTGCCGTTCCAGGAACAGAAAATGTCTTTCCATTTTCTAATGTCCTCTTCAAATTATTTTTTCAGTACAATATAATTTTGTTTGTAGATGTCCTTCACTGCCTTAGTTGGATTTACTCCTTTATTTTTTTCAGAAGTCATTGAGAACAGGCTTGTTCTTCCTAGCTCTTTCTCAGCGAGTTCATTATTAGTGTAGAGGAATGCTGCTGAATTTTTTGCGTTAATATTGTAACCTATAATTTAGCTGAATTTGTTAATTCTAAGAGTTTCATGGTGGAGTTTTGGGATCTTCTATGTAGAGAGTCACGTCATTTGCAAATAAGGACAATATGACTTCTTCCTTTCTAATACCCATTCCCGTTGTTCCACTCTCTTGCCCAGTTGCTCTGGCTCGAGTTGTGAGAACTATGCTGAATAGGAGTGGTGAAAGTGGAAGGCTTTATTGTGTTCCTGATTTAAGGGGAAATACTTTCATTTTTTCCCATTTACTATGATATTTACAGTAGGTTTGGCATATTTGGCTTCTATATAGTTTGAGTGGTGGTGCAGTGGGAGCATAGGTGGGATACCTACTGGGCCACAGGATGCCTGCAAGTGCAGTGTGGGAGCTCGCAGCCTCAGGTGGGGCCTGGGGCTTAAGCTAGTGTGTGTGCTGGCCCTGGGAATGCAGGGCACCTGCGAGGGCCTGAGGGTTCACAGGGCCACTGGGTGCTAGTGAGAGTATGTGCAGGCTACAGTGTGCTTTGGTACCAAAGGGTACTTGCCCTACCAGGCACAGGCCCCATCATGTCATCGGGTTCAGCACAGGAGTGGCCTCGATCTATTGGCTGTTCTGTCCAGGTTCCCAGAGCTCCTTTCTTTCATTAAGCAAAGTTGTTTAGATAGGTTTTTTTTTAAAAATGTATATAGTTTTACTGTGTCGGAGCCTTTTTGAAGGGTCCATGAGGAGCTGCTAAGTAGAGATCCTACTCAGCCACCATTTTTGTCTCCTTCCTTCCTTCTCCTACAGCCAATTTTAATTGGTTGTAAAATGTTAGCTAAAATGGATTCTCTCCATGAACAACTGTGTCTACCATACATGGTGGTGTGGAGTGAAAATTGGGCTGTATTTATATTTTATTTTTTATATGTTACTATATATATATGTATGTATGTATGTATGTATAGGTATGTTTGCTGAGAAAAATGAAAAAAGGCTTTATTATTTATTATATGTGTTGACATGGTTGCACCCACTTGGTTCATATGAGATACTGTGAGTACTGTATGGCCCAGGGATATCCAGGAGGAAGAGAGAATTCCAGAGGGGTCTAGACACTAGGTAATTGCTTTGTTGCTTTAGTTTATTGTGGCCTATTTCAGTTCATTTCTACCCTGTTAAGTGAATTAGTATAGATTATATGTTAACTATATTATATATTAGCTGATCTATTGGTCTCCAAATGGACCAGTAGAATGAAAGGAACTTAGCAAGAAATTGAGGATGAAGAGACTATTTAGAATGTAAATACAAGTGGCTCACCGAGGTGGCAGAGTTTGACCCTTCTGGTTGTGTGAGATCTTCCTTAGCAATATTGTAAAGTGTGAGCGATGGTACCTAATCAAAACTGACAGAATGCCTCTATTTAGTCATTATTTCTGTCTTTAGAGAGAGAAACCTGCAATATAAAGTTTATAAAATTTTAATGCTGTATGAAAAATAACTGCTTTTCCAAACAAACTTGTATAAGGAAGACTGCAGTTTCAAAATCCATATTTGGGAGAATCTTTCTCCTCATTTTTTTGTTACTAAAAACCAATGCTATATATAATCATCACACCTAACTTTATACATTGGAAATGGAAATTTCTAACACCTACATAAATTTCCCGAAAGAATTTTCATGGGATTTGAAAAAGTTTGTTTAAAATATAAAAATTCAGCACATCCTGGTTTCCTTGCAAAAATCATATAATGTGAAGAAAGGTAGAAATGTATAGGCCTCCTTGCCTCCAAATCCATTGTGTATAATTGGTTATTGGTAATGAAAAATGGAGATTGTCATTTGCTAAGCAAAGATACATTTCTTTCATTCATTGGTACAAAATTTTGTGATATGTCTTTTTCAATTACAACAGCGAGTGAAACTAACAATTATAATAAATGAAACTCATGCTGAAGCTTCAGATTGCTTTATTATAGTCTTAAGCTCACATTTCAGCAGACAAAACATGTCCAGTCACATTACTGTTCCTAGAACAATTTCAAACATAATATTTTGTGGTAGAGAAATACGTTTTTAGTATTTTCAGGGAATGACAAATTTTGTCAGCAAAGTGTTTTTTTTATCATGTTTACTTCATTTAATAATTTCTATTTTGGGGGAATATATAATGATACATATGACATTTTTAGTTGCATATTGCGTTATTTATAAACTATATGGGAATATATATTTTTAATGATGTGACAGTAAGTATTTAGCATCACTTTTGTATGCAAATAGAAAATTCAGGCAGGAAATTGGTAAAGACTGTCAAACAGTTCATAGTGTGTAACTCTGTAAGAACTAGTTGCACCAGTGCTATGAAGAAATTAATTTTAAGAAATTATTTTAATTAGATAATATGTGTATTTATAGGATACATTGTGATATTTTGATATCTATGTATGCACTGTAGAAAAATTAAGCTAATTAACATATCCATTGCCTCATCAGTTAATTTTTTTCTTCTCTCACTTTTTGGGTGAGAACGTCAAAAATCTAAACCACTTGAATGCTTTACCATGTCTCCCAGAACACATTTCCTCTTTGGGTATTGGTGCCAAAGCCACATACACCTTGTAAAATACTAATTCCTGGCCTACTGAACGGTTTTGATTTTGAGCCCCTAGAAATCATATCTTCAACTGTATGTGGTTTCACTTTTCCACGTGTGGGGAGCGGCTCGCCTCCTGCTTGCTCATTCCCTCCTGTATGCACTTGCCTTCTGATCACCCTGTGTCGGCTGCTTCTGAGCATCCGCAGGCACCCCAAATCTCCTGTTTTCTTTGACAAGTACTTTACAAAAAATCAGTAGTTTTTAATAATCATGTCTTTTCCCAATCTTTTCTCATTCTCATGCTCTCGGACTGGAGCTATTAAGGTACATGTTTGTCTATTCAAAGCTGACAAATTATTTTCTAGTGTGTTAGTACCAGTTTTGTATTTAGAGAAGTAATACATGAGCTTTAGCCATTTTGCATCCTCATTATTGCAAGGTGTTGTCATTTTTTTTCCATTCCAAAAGCTGTACAGGATAATGATACCTGTTGTGCTGTTGTGTTTAGGAGGAGCCCTTTAGAAACATTACTGAGGTCAAATTAGTTAATAATACTAGTCATATCCTCTACAATTATGTGTGTATAACCTGTGAGTTTTTTTGCCCATGGCTGGCTTTTTGTGTGTTCCCCTCCCCATTACTGAGTAGTGTAGAAGTATTCATTTGCAACTGGGGACTGTCTATTTCTTATTCGCAATCTAAGAATTTTTGCTTCATTTATTGTGAGAATCTATTTCAAGTGCACGTATGTTTAGGACTGTTTCTGTTCTCGACGAGTGATCTTATTAGCATATGCCTTTTTATCTCTTATCATCTTTTTCTAAAGTCAGTCATCTAATATATATATATATATATATACACACACACACACACCAACTTTAGCTTTCGTTCTTGTATATTTTATTATAACAATTAACATATATTAAAGTTATATTATGGGTTTGACTGGGATATTTCTGTACATGCACAAAGGGTGCTTTGGTGATGTCTGTCCTCCCTACTCTAGCTATTTTTTGATTTTTCCATGGTGTAAAAGTTTTAATTCTTTTATTTAAAAAAGAACACATTATCACCCAAAGCCCATAGGGTTCACTGTTGGTGTTACATTTCATGAGTTTGGACATATATGTAATGATATGCACTCACCATTATACGATTAGACAAAATCAGTTTACTGCCCTAAAAATCCCTTCTCCCAACCTCTGGTGAGCCCTGATATTTTTATTGTCTTTATGGTTTTGACTTTTCTAGAAAGTCATAATGTTGAAATCCCACATTATAATATGGAGCCTTTTCAGATTGGCTTCCTTCACTTAGTAACCTGTGTTTGAGCTTCTTCCATGTATTATCATAGCTTAAAAGCTCACTTCTTTTTAATGCTGAATAATACTCCATGAACTGGATGTGTACCACAGTTTTCCCATTCACCTATCTGACAAAATTTTGGTTGCTTTCAGGTTTAGACAATTATAGATAAAGCTGCTATAAGTATCTATGTGTAAATTTTTGTGTGAATATAAGGTTTTAAATGAACTCGTTTCAGCAAATACCAGGGAACCTAATTGCTTAGTTATGATAAATATACTCAGCTTTTTACCAAAATGTGACACTATCTTCCAAATTGCTGTACTACAGTGCATTTCCACCAGCAGTGAATGAGAGTTCCTTTCATTCTACATCATTGCCAACATTTGCTTTTGCTGATCATGATTTAAAGTTTGATCATTCTAATACCTATATAGAGGAGTCTCGTCGTTGTTTTACAGTCTCCTGATGACATAGGATATTAAATATCTTTCATCTGCTGATTAGCTATCCTTAAGCCATGTAATTTTTGCAGTAGTCATTTCTTTTTAATAGAATATAAAGGAACAAAACATTGTGTTTCGTTAGATATTTGCCAATTCTGTTACTTTTCCTGCTCTACTGTGAAAATGTTCTGCATTCTGAAATCCATGGTTTCTGATGAGAAATCTTAAGTCATTTTGATTATAATATCCCTATAATCTGCCTCTTTTCATTGACTGGTTTCAAGTTTTTTCTTTGTGTTCTTGTTTTAGGAATTTAATCATGGTTTATCTAGGTGTGGTTTTATATGAATTTATTTTGTTTGTGTTGACTAAACTCCACAAGTAAATGTGTTTGTACCCAAATTTGGGAAAATTTAGCTTTTCTTTTTCTGTCTTGCAGCATTGATGATAAACCCAAGGCCTCATACATGCTAGGCAGGCTCTCTACTACTAAGCTATATCTCCAGCCTTTGCTTTTATGAGTGTATGTATAGTACTTATGTTAATTTTAGGGAATTAGTACATGTCTATGTGTTGTGGTTAGGATGTGCAGTGTCCCCCAAAAATCTCATGTATCTTAATGTTAGGAATTGTGTGTGGAACCATGTGATGCTGGTGGATTGGGGTCTAGTCTGGAGGGGTGGATTACAGGTAAGACTAAAGGCATGTGAGTTAGGATTAACGGTGTGTAGTGGCCACACCTGCATGCAGGAGGGACTGGTTCCTGGGCAGAGACCTGAAAGGGTACATAAGCTGCACCTGCCTTCCTGGAGGACGGGGCCTAGTCTCAACTAGCCTCAGCTTGTCTTCCTGTTTGTCCGGGTAAGCTGCCTCCACCTCTCTTTCTGCCATGTACTTCGATTGTTGCCGGCCACCCCTGAATGGACTGTGACCTTTGAGACTGTGAGCTAAAAGAAACCTTTCCTAAGTTTGTGGCTGTCGGATATTGAGTCACAGCAACGAAAAAGTAACTAAGACACTGTGACATATCTTGATTATGCTTGATCCCTGGACTCCTTCCTTCACCCCTTCTCCCAATACCTTTGCCTGTTGTTTCCTGTCATCTCTCCTTTCTTTATCTTTTATTTATCTTTTAGATTTTTATATAAGAGAAACCATGTGATTTTTTTTGCTTGATTTATTTCACTTAACGTTTTGATCTCAAGTTCTACCCATTTACCTGCAAATGATGTGACTTACTGCTCATGCCTATCCCTTAGTTCTTCATATATTTTTCTTCACTACTCTCATTCTATAACTCCAATGACATGTGTGTTGGACCTTTTGATATTGATTCACAGATCTGGAGGATATGTTCATTTTTATTTGTTTTCTTTGTCTTTTAAAAAAATTGAGTAATTTATATTGATTGCTTTTTAAAAAGTTCCTAACTCAGTCATCCCCTTTATGCTATTTAATTTATCCACTGAGTTTTAAATTTTGGATGTTGTAGCTTTTAATTGTAAAATTTCCACTTGTTTCTACTGTACAGTTTGTTTCTCTGCTGAGAACTTCCTTTCTAATCATCTTAAGGTTTTTTAGCTTTACATCAGCATTATAATAGTTGCTATAAAGTCTTTGCTATTTTCAATATCTGAATTATTTTGCTGTTGAAATATCTTGAGTTTCTTTTAAGAGTTGGTCACATCTTCCTTGTTCTTCATATGTTGAGTATAGTTTTTATCCTGGACTTTTCACTACTGTAAAACTTTGAGTCCTACCAAAATTCTCTGGAGTGTTCAGTTGTTGAAAAAAAGCAGCTAACCTGTTTGGATTCTGTACTACAAAAAGCAGAATTGACAGAAATTATAAGGGAAAAATGGGATCTATTTGAAAGCCTTACAAGTCCAAGAAAGGAAGAAAGAAAACAAAGTCAAGATTACAATTTTTCACTGCGAGAGCCCCCTTTTCTGTTTGTCTGATCAAGAATGTGGGGTTGGTGTCAGAAATTTCACTGTAGAGATGTGTGTTATCAAGGTTGGGGGTTTGGAGGAAATACGTGGAAATTCACTAGTAGAAGAATTGCTTCTTTAAGTTTTGACTTTTCTTCCAATATTTGCTGATATTTACTTTGAGAGGCATCAGGCAGTTCTGTTTTGTTTCTAGATTTTTTTTTGTAATCACACACACACATGCGTGCACGCACACAAACACAGAGAGAGAGAGAGAGAGAGATCGAGATCTGGTTGTGGGAAGTTCTTGGCTTGGGAACAACTGTATGTAGGTTTCCATGTTTGGTATTAGACAGTTGAGGGGTTCTGGTCTGCTCGCTTCTATTTTGTATGTAAAATATTACATATGGCCATGTTCTGAGTGTTAAGAGGTGTGAGAAAAGAGAGTTAGACTAGGGGACATGTTGAAGTGAGGAAACCAGTGCTATAGAGAGAGAATGAGCTGTTGAGGGAAATGACGTAACCCATGCCTCCTCTTAATCCCATGACATTGATAACAGTCAGCTTTTAATTGCTGTAATATACCATGTTCTCCTTTTCCTCTGAACTCTCGCCTACATCATTACCTCTGCCTGAAACCCTCTGCCAGCTTCATCTGATGATTCCCACTTGTCTCTCAGGTTGCAGTTTAAATGCCACGTCCTCAAGAAGCTGCTTCTGTGGTTAGATACCTTGGAATATGCCCCTGTATCAACCTTACTTTTTTCACCATAGTCGTAATGGTCCATGTTGTTGTGGTTGCTTGTTTAGCTGGCCGTCTGTTCACTGTAATAGAAGCTCTGTAATGCCACAGACCACATGAGTAGAAACAGTGATAAATAATATGGTTAGATCTAATCTCTACCTCAGAACCTTCCATAATATGTGCATTTGTTTTTGGAGACAGGGTCCTATTCTAATCCATGCTAGTTCTGAACTCACTGTGTTGCCCAGGTTTGCTTCAAACTCAGGACAATCTTCGTGCTCAGCTTCCTGAGTGCTGGGATTACAGGCATGTTCCACCATGCCCATGTATTATGTGCTACTGGGCAATAGATTATGGAGACTTGCACTTCCTAGGAAAGCTCTCTAATCGCTGAACTACACCCTGATCCCCCATAATCTGTGTTTAAGGTACAGTTAAGTGGACAATGCAGTGAACTCCGTGAACCAGTAAGACAACTGGTCACATGGCTGGAAGGAAGGAGGCTTTATCGCGGTTTGTTTATCTGGACAAGAGTGAGGACATTTCATGCATCTTTTAGGCATGTTTTGTCATTGACTAATTCAGACATTGACTACTGTGCAGCTGTGGAATGACGGAAGCCATGAGAGAGTTGTTAGACTGTAGTTCTTCTCTCCTGGCAGTAAATGCTGGGGTAGCATTGCCCCATGCTTTTTATACCAACTCCAATCACATGATAGCACTAAAAAGGAGCCACCGTGGATGGTGAAGGGCAGGGTGCTGGTGGAAGGAAATGCCACCACCTTTCCCAATGACCGAATGTGGTTTTGAGTCCTAGTGGTAGATTTCAACCCTGTTGTTTAGTGTTGCTCATCATTTCAGCAACCTGGGAATAACAGCTAGACTGTGTGGGATGCAAGCAACTTTTCAGTGCTGACAGACAGATCGTGGCAGTTCTCTTGGAGAAATATCACTTAGTTTGCAAAGATAAATCGATTTTTTGGTTTTTCAGTCTTAAAAAATGCAAAGTTTTAACGTGTACCTTGTGCGTGTGTGTAAGGCAAAGCAAGGGAAAATTTTAACTGGATGAAATGCTTTAGAGCCTCTCTCTCTCTCTCTCTCTCTGTCTGTGTCTCTCTTCCTCTCTGTCTCTCTCTGTCTCTGTTTTGCTCAAAGGCTGATAAACTACAAATGCCATTTAGGCACTGGATTGACAGTTACTTTTGCGTATGCCCTGAAAGCTCACTTACCTTTGGGGGATGCTTGTTCATGAAGACAAATTACTACTGAGAAGTTCAGTTGCTCTCCTAAAATGTCATAGCTTAGCAGTGAGAAAGCCAAAAAAACCAGGCTCCTTTCTACATCGGATGTTTTCTCAAAACATCTCTAAAGCCTTGCTAGAAGCAGCAAGAAACTAATAGCCATAAATGTTTCTCAGTGGGAAGTTGCGAGGGTGAGGTCCCTCTTCTCCGTCTTCACTTTGAAATTGTGCTTGGTATTCTGTCGCTTCACAGCATGGGTGCCTCTGCCTGTATTTTCCTTTTTGTTTTAATTATGACTCATTTTTTCACAGTAGTTGGACCGTTTTCCAGGTATTCAGTATAGGATTTCTGGTTTATCTGCTTTCTGGGGTGCCTCCTGAGGAGCACCTGCTAAGCAGAGAGTTCTGTGTCTGTTGATGGGCTTCAGTCCTCCTCGGCCGCACAGTCATGCAATCAGCTGGGTAATCGCCTAGGAGTTCTACATTTTTAGGGCTTCTGTTTCTGTCTGGACTGTTTGATAGGTGTATTTTGGGGACACAGGTTTGATTATTGAAACACTTTCTTTGAAGTTACCTGTATTCTCTGTCTCTCTCTCTCGTCTCTAGGCAAATAGAAAGTAAATTTATTGGGAGAAGTATAAAGGAGAAAGTGAGGTTGAAAGAAGGAGCCCCCCCTGCAAGAGGGAGGAGGGGCAAGGGTGCCATTTATTTAGTAGTTACAGTCACCTCTTACACAGTTTTGCTGTAGATCATGCACATTTATTTTCCTATACACAGTTGGCCTTTACTGATTTGCGCATATTAGCATAAAACTGGTCCATTGGTTCAAGATCAAATTCAAGGGCTCAAGATAAGACCCTAGACCTGGGATACGAGGGTCTGTGGTCTCATGCCCTACTCGACTTCAGCTTTGTTCTTGGCTTTTCCAAGGTGTAGTGTTTCTTAAGTTATTAGAGTTCTGTATCTGGGAGGACTTCTTCATCTGAGGATGAGTTCCTCATCTGGGGACTTCAGAACCCATCCAGCCTAGCTCCTCTGAACCTGCCTAATGAAATGTAGTTTATTCCCCTCCTCTTTTTATTGGGAAGTCTTGCTAGTGCAAAAGGAAAAACAGATGACAACCGCTCTAGCTATTTCCTGTTGCAAGGGGGTGGAAGATGGCAGCATCTCAGTCATTTCCCACAGGAGTCTGTCTGGGCAATCGAGAGGTCCCTCGTAGAACTCATGAGATGTCACAGGTGTGTCCACGGTCATCACCATTTGGAATCCAACAGCTTTGATTATAGACTGAACAAAATGAGATATATGATTTATTAAACAGGTGCCAAAAATAAGAGCAATAATCAAAAAGATTGGTCCAGTTAAAGTAATAACCAAGATAACCATGAGGGCTATTTCCATGAATATTTTTGGATATTGTTTATTTGTGTAAGTCTTCTAATTCTTGTCAGATGAAATTAGAGTTATCAGTTAAATTAAAATAGCATGCCTACATTCTCAATGCAGCTGCCTCTCAGCAAGATCAAAGTGTGGATAAAAATTGTCTTGGAATTGACTTGTTCTACAGAAGGTCAAAAGTATCAGAAAAAATCTTGACTATGGAGTAGTCCTGACATTCTTTGAGAATTAATAAGTGTTTGGGTTTTTATCCATAGCTAAAATGATTAGGTTCACATATAAGAAAAGAGAATGTTTCCGTTAGTTCTTTTCCTAATTTTAAAACAGAAAACTTGGAAAGTTGTGGCAAGTTACACCTATATTTAGTTACACCTATATTAATTACACAAAACTGTTATATTTGAAGAAAGTTCCTGCTCCAAAGGGCACCTGTGTAACAAGAGGAAGTGGTACATCATAGTGGTTGAGAAAAGGATTGATTAGGGTCTCGGGTATAGCTCTTTGAGCAAGAACAAACCATTTAGCTCTTAGCATCCTCTCTTATTTGAAAGTGGAGATAATAATAGAAACCCACTCATAGTTTTTTTGCAAGGATCAAGAGATACAATTAAACTTTGGTGCAGTGCCTAACAATAAGTACTTAATGATTATCATGCACATTCACAGAACTTTATTTCCCTAAAGGAAAGTAGATTCAGTTGCATGTATACAAAAAGCTCTTTGTTGAGGTGCATACCTTGATAGTTTAGGGTAAGCAAGATTGAGGTGAGAGAGACCTGAATTATTCTGCCTCCTCTTTCCCTTTTACTGTCCTGATGCTTTTTATAATTGTTTTATACAGAACTTTTCACTGTTGTGGCTTGAGCTGTGAGCTTCCCCTTAGGTATGTTAAAATCTGCATTTGTTTTATAACACATACTGGGTAGCTTAAATAATAGGAATTTATTTACTCACAGTTCTGGGGCTTGGAGGTTCAAGACCAAGATGTTAGCAGGGCTGGTTGCATTTGTACCTCTCTCCATCGCTTACATAAGGCCTTGTTCTATCTGTGTTCTAATCTGTTATTTTTAAATGAGCAATAATCATACTGCACTAGGGCCTAACTTAATGGCCTCATTTTACCTTAATTAGTTCTTTAAAGAGCCTGTCTCCACATGCACTCATATTCTGAGGTACTGAGTGTTAGAACCTCAAAATTTGAATTTTGGAGGTGACAAGACCATAATTCAGTTCACAGCAAAGTCTGGGTACCTGTAAATGTGACTTTCCTTGAAAAGAGGATACTCACAGTATTAAAAGAGGGGAGAGATCCAGAGAAGGAAGATAAAGGCAGGAGTTGACTATGCTACCACAAGCCAAGGTGAGCTAATGATTGTCAATCACCATCATTACTTAGAAGAAGCAAGGAAGGATTCTTTCTTCAAGCCATCATAGGAAATATGAACCTGCCATCATGTTGATTTTGAGTTTTTAGTCTGTAGAGTTGTACAAAAATAAATTTTTCCTGTTTGAATGTACTTAATCTGTGGTAGCTCATTATGGCAGCCCTGGGGGAGCTAATGCAGTGTCTGTACTATCTGACACTATGTATTTGTTCACTATCTTAGTATTCCCTTTGAGAAAGCAGGTTCCGTGAGGATAGGGACTTCATCAGTTTTGTGCTGCAAGTCTAATGAATGTTTACTCAATGAATGAGTGAATGGGACAATATCAAAGGGAGAGGCTGAAGAGCAGAGAAGGAAGAAAAAGGAAGGCACTGAAAAGCAAATGGCCATGAGTCCCAAGTACACTGATCTGCCAGTGAGTGGACTTATGGTGGAACTGGTGAAGATGTTGAGTCTTGTATCTGCTTTGTATGACAAGACATAGAGACAAAGTACGGAAATTGGTGCTAGAGAAGCCTTTGAGGCATGGATTCTTGGTGGGCAGAAATAGAATAGATTGTTTGGAACCCTCACAGGACATCAACATTGCGCAGACTGAGCTACCAATTATATCTAGTTATTCAAGAAGCAAAAGGCCCAGCTGACATTTGATTAGAATTTAAGCTATTTGTCTTCCTAGATTCATCTTGATTCCTCCTACATTTTCTATGATATTGATACTTAGGTCTTTATCAGCTTTCTCCCAGTTTAGGCAAAACTTCTCAATTTTTGCTTCTCGAATTTTCTGCAGTAGCATACCAGGCTTCAGTGTACATATAATTTATTTGAAATCAATCTTTCATGACCTTAAATGGCTCTGTTTTTGAAGACAAGTGTCATTCACATTGTACTGTAAATCCAAATAAGAGATTCTTACATTGTTCTTTTAAAGAGGTCTCTTAAAAGATTTTTGTTTTGAATCCTAATTGAGTCTTTAATTTGGACTGTTGCCTGCTTTTGTCTCTTTCTCGCCCTCCTTCTGTATTTCTATCCAGTAAGTTTTCTTTATTTCTTGTTTCTGAGCTCTGTGCTTAACAATTCATGTCAGAGACTACATAGTTCCCAGTTTAAATATTTCAAGTCAAGACAAAAGGAAAAGTCATAATTGTCCAATTGTTTTGCTTTGACAAAAATTTCATTGTCTGGAAAAATAGAAAGGGTATTTTATAGAGGAGACAAACAGGGGACAGAGAAAAGAATCACTGGGCCAATTATTTTTTCTTTCACGTTTGTTGTGTCAAGTGGTAAGTCCTGCCCTACTTCTGAGATCATAATTTCCTTGTTAACAATCTGCTAGGGAAATGCATTTGTTTCCCTCAGTTCATTTGTTTCACCAAGAGAAAGCTAGTAGAAATGTCCTCTGGTTTCATTGTGACACACACACACACACACACACACACATACTCTCTCTCTCTCTCTCTCTATCTCTCTCTTCCAGAAATGTTTAAACTTTCTTTTTATCATATCATGTGGCCTGTAGCTTATCTGTTTCTATCTAGAGCTGCTTTAACTTTCAGAGCTCCTGTTGGATTCGCTGTTATGTGTTGCTGCATCCCTTTTAAAATCCAGTCCCATCTACCCATCATGCAACACTTCTGTGCTTCTCAAGGTTGTTATAAGTTTTCTCATAATTTTTATTTCTTAGTTATAGGGGAGGGAGTGTCAAGATGGCATCAGAGTAGGAACTCCTTGAAGGCTGTTCCCCCCCAAAATCAACTACGGAGGTAGATAGCCAGAGGAAAGTACATCTCAGGACCATACCAACATCTAATGATTAGAAGTAAAAACAAAGTTGGATGACTATGGGCTGGAGAGGTCCTGAATGAATTCCCCATAACCCCACAAAAGTTTTAGTGACTGGTGGCAGAGACGCTCTCCAGCACACTTTCAGCTGCTCCTGAGAACAAGAGATTGGCTTCGTGAGGTGTCTGTGGCTTTTATGCACCCACACCTGACGCTGCTGTGGTAAAACTGGCTGTCCTCCTTCGTGTGAAACACACAAGGGAGCTGTGGAATTCAGCATGCCAAACAGCAGCAGCGCTAAAAGCCTTACCAGCAGGAGAAACAAAGGAGAGAAGTAGTGAGCCCTTTATCATATCAGTGCCACACATGTATGCCAAAGGGGCTGAGAGCAGCCCGCGCTGTAAATTCAAATTGGATCGTGGAGCGGCCGAGGGATGTGCGTAAGAAGACTTTGCTAAGGAGTCTGCTGCTTTGCCCAGGGCTCCGTACTTGAGGACTTAGCCTGCTCGGGGTGTTAGTGACTGGGAACTCCTTGTGGACAGTGGCAGAAACTCTGAAACTCTCCTCCCCGATTAACACGCCAAGCCCCTTTTCCTAAATCTTTCTGTGGATCCAGAAACTATCCCGTCTCCACTTCCTTCACACCTCTCCTACCTCATTTGAATCCTCCTTCTAGTGCTTTTCTCTATTATTCTCTGGCAGGCTTTTCTCTATCATACAAATACTTTTGCGCTATTTCGTACCTACAGCTAACTACTGGTCTCAGTCTGCTCTCCTCCTACTCCAGTTTCCCTTAAGCCAACTATTAAGTATCAATAAGTTACAACCACTTAGATACACTAGTAAAGATGTATCATCTGTGTATTATTTAGCTAGTAATACAGTAGTAACGTAGTTTTGTGGATGTATTTTCAATAATATGGTGGTGTCACGAACAAATTTCTTCAGTAGGCTACCAAGCAATGTGTGCAGGATGCTCCATTAGCAGTTTAAATCATAATTAGAAGCTTAATTGGAAATTGGGTGTGTATATCAATATTTGTTTAGCATAAATATATAGCTAGTAGGAAGCAAGTACAAATATAAACACAAATATGTTGCATTGTTAAAAAGTGTCTAGTGGGACTTAATAGGGGTTGGCAACCTCTGGTGGTTCAGATGAGCCTAGATAAGTAGTATAAAGCTTTATTTTAATGATCCTGTTACACTGCTGATATTAATAAAATATTTTGATAAGTCAATACTAGATTAGATACATAGTGAATGTATATTGCACCTATTAATATTGTGTGTAGAATAGTTACAAGACAAAAGCGGGTGGCATTAAATTTCCAGGCATCAAGGTATATTACAAAGCAACAGTTATAAAAACTATTTGGTACTGGTTTGTTCATAATAAGCTCTAATGATCCTTTCTGTTTCTTTTATGCTGGTTGTAATGGCTCCTTTTTTATCTCTGAGTTTTCTGTCTTGATTTTTTAGTGAAGCTAAGGATTTGTCAGTTTTATTTCTCTTCCGGAAGAACCACTTCCTTGTTTCATTGGTCTTTTGTGTTTTAACCTTCTCTATTTCATTTATTTTTGTTTTGAGCTTTGTAGTTTTCTACTAATTTTGAGTTAGTTCATTTTTGTTTTTCTGATTCTTTGAGGTAAAGCAATAGGCTGTTTAATTGGGATCTTTCTACTTTTTTGACGTAGGCATTTGTTACTGTATACATCCCTCAGAAGAGAGCCTTTTCCCCATATACCTCTGGCTTTGGTAAATTGTGTTCCCATTTTCATTTGTCTCAAGAAATGAATTTTTCATAATTTTTTCATTGATTCATTGCCTTTTCAGGCACATGTTGTTTAATTTCCATGTACTTAAATAGTTTCAAAAATTCTTGTTATTGATTTCTGGTTTTTTATATCGTTGTCAGAAAATATGCTCAATATGATTTTTGCTTTTAAAAATACATTGAGACTTGTTTTGTGATCCGTGTTTCATGTGCTGATGACAAGAATGTGTATTCAGCAGCTGTTGGATAAAATGTCCTGTGCATGTCTATTGTAGTTTGTATCTGGAATGTCCCCCAGAAGCCTTGTGTGTGTGAATGTTACATGTTATCTATGGAACCATTTCCTGTTAGGAGATGGGGGCCTGGTGTGGAGCAGTAGATTATGGATGTATGGCAGAAGATAGTCTTGTAGTATGGCAGATTTTAGACTACAAGCATGTGGATTGTAGATTACATGTGTATGGTGGATTATAGATTACGGGCATGTGACATGGGTTTAAACCTGAAAGGGGCAGAACACTGAGGCTGGACCCAGAAAGGGCAGATCACTGGGACAGCACCTGGACATTTATTTATATGCTACTTCCTCCCTTCTTTCAGGGAATTGGCTTCCTGTTTGCAGTGCTGTAAGGAGCTACCTCCACCTCTGTCTCTGACATGTGCTTCCACGATTGTCAGCTGCCCATGCATGGAGTATGACTTTCTGAAACTATGAGCTAAAACAAACTCTTCCTCCCATTTATTTGTGAACGTTGACATTTTGTCACAGCAACAAAGTAACTAAGACAATGTTTATTAGGTCCACTTGATCTAGGGTGTAGTTTCATTGTTGATTTTCAGCTGGAATGATCTATTGTTGAAAGTGGGATATTGAAGTCCACAAATGTTGTATTGGAACTTGTCTTTTCCTTCTTATATTTATATAATGACTTTCATTATCTCTTGGTGTTCTTGATTTAGAGTCTGTTTTATCTGATATAATTATAGCTACTTTTGATTTCATTTGCGTGGTGCTAGAATTTGGAT
The DNA here is from genome assembly GCA_004027205.1 of Ctenodactylus gundi. Classification (NCBI taxonomy): domain Eukaryota; kingdom Metazoa; phylum Chordata; class Mammalia; order Rodentia; family Ctenodactylidae; genus Ctenodactylus; species Ctenodactylus gundi. The sequence goes on from PVKB01001789.1 coordinate 66,538, forward strand.
CTGGAATGTCCCCTGGAGGCCCATATGTTTAAAGCTCCCTCAGTAGCTTGTGTTATTATTGGGAGACAGTGGAACCTTTAGGAGGTGGGATGTCATGGTGGAGCGTGGAGTCAATTCGGTGTGTGAACTTGAAGGGACTCTAGGGACCGTCCTGCCCTTCTCTTTCTCTTTGGTTCCTGACTGTCAGGAGGTGAACAAACCTACTACATGCTCTATACACGTTGCACTGTTTTTTCTTTCTTTTTTTTTTACCATAAGCTCCAAGCAACAGTGCTAATTGACCATGGACTAAAACCTCCAAAATCATAAGTAACAGTGAACCTTTCCTGATTATTGCAGGTGCTTCATCATAGCATTAGAATACTGACTAACATATGGAATATCTTTTTTCCCATTCCTTCATTTTCAGTCTACATGTGTCCTTAGAGGTGAATTTCTGTTAGCAGCATATAATTGATTCTTAATTTTTAATCCATTCAGTAACTCTGTTTTTTAATTAGGTAATTTAATCATTTTAATTTTAAGTAATTGCTGACAACTGAAGTGTTACTACCAGCATTTTGTCACTCATTTCTTTTTCCGTTTCATTTTGTGCTTAAATTATTTGCTCCAGTATTGTGTTTAAATTGTTAATATTTGGTGTGTCTACGACAGATTTTTGCTTTGTGGTTCCCTTAAGGCTTACACAGCATCTTTTGATCATCAGTATTTTGAAATAATAGGAACTTCACTTTGATTATGAACATAAGAAGGGACAAAGTAATAAATTATACTTGGGCTGCATTTCTCCTTGCATTTTGAAATTTATTTTGTAGTGGATCAAACCCAAGGCATCATATATGTTAGGCAAGCACTTGATTACTGTGCTATGTGTACTAAAACCTCACTGTGAATTCTAAATGTAGCATTTTACATCTTTTCATGTTTTCAAATATGTCCTCTTAATGTATTTATGCCATTATTATTTTTAATTTTTAAAGTCTTTATGCTAAAGATATAAATGCTTTGTTTACCATGTTTGCAACGTTAACACATTGTGAATTTATCTCCCTAGTTATTCTTACCAGTGAGTTTTAAACCTTCCAACGATTCCTTCTTATCATTGCTTCTTTTTTCCTGTGTGAAGAACTCATTACAGCATTTCTTATAAGACAGATCTGACAGATCTGGTGATGACATACATGTTCTTTCAGCTTTCATTTGTCTGAGAATGCCTTTATATATCTATTTCTGAAAGATACCTTTTCTAGCACAGTATTCTCACTTGGCATTTTTTTCCTTCAGCTTTGAAAATTTTATCCTACTGTTTCCTGGTCTGTAAAATTTCTACTGAGAAGTTTGCTTTTAGGTGATTTGGGACATTGTCCTGTGTTAACTCGTATCTTCTTCTGTTGTTTCTAGAATCTACTCTGGCCACTGCAATTCTGGATTATACCTGAAGCCTGTAGCTTGCTGAGACCAGTGTGACACAAGGTAGGACCAGTGCCCATTCTGCTGTGGCCTGCCTTCTATTGTGGTCTATATGTGAGTCAAGTCTCCTTTCGCTGGTCAAAAGTGCTGTGAATTAGGCTACCTGTCTGTTCTACCATGACTATAGATCTCCACCTAGTGCTGGATTTGGTCCAGAGGCTCAATTCATGGGAATTGGCCTAGGTACAGGGTCTGTTGCTATATGCATGAGAACCCAAGAAAAGAGCCACAGTATTTTATAGCCTAATCTTGGAAGTGACCTACCATCACCTCTACTGTGTTTTGGTGCTCACAGGTAAACCAACTCTGACACATTGTGTGAGAGAGTTTGAATATCAAGATGGCAATGTTTGGGGACTATCCTAAGGACTAATTCTCAAACTTACTTTCTTTCCTGTTCCCTGCTTCATCTTCTCCTTTCCTCATTTCCCAGGGGAGGTCTTCCTTGATAAACTACCTCTACAATGAATCTTGTCTTAAAATCTGTTTCTGGGGAGTCCGATCTAAGTTAGTCCATTTCTTTGTCTTAAACATGGGTCAGCAAACTACAGTTGGCCAAATACATCTTGTGGCCTGTTTTTGTACACCTTGCAAGCAAAGAATAGTTTTCATACTTTCTAATCATGGGAAAATACATAGAAGAGTGATATTTCATAATATGTGAAATTATTTGGAAAAAATTTTAGTGTGTGTAAATATTTAGTGTAACACATTTCTTTGTGTATTGTCTCCATCTGCTTTCACACTATTGTGGCAGAGTTCAGTGGTTGTGAAAGGGAAACGTGTGGTCTGCAAGGATTACATTTACTTTGTGGCTCATTACTGTAAAAATTTGCTACCTCTGTGCAGTATATTGTTTGAATATTTTGAGGCTTTGGCACCACTATCTTATTAGACTTCAGTCCATAGTCTTTGCAGTGCCTGCATATCACTCTTAACTCTTTCCAGGATGTTTTGCTGACTCTAATAATGAATTATTTTGGATTACTTAGTACCTGTCTTCAGTGTAGAAAGGGAAAAGCTATAATTTTCTGCAGTGGGGGTTAACATAAAATACACGGTTCTTGAATGGTTCTATAAGTTGTGACAATTGTCAAAATCCTGAGCTACAGGTGTCAAGTCTTTGACCTTCTTGGGCTGCTCGGAGTGGATATAAATTGTCTAGGGTCACACATAAGCTATTTAATATGGTTAATGATATCGAATTATAAAATTTAATAACCCTCATAATGTTTTAAGAAAGTTTACAAATTAAGGTTGGGCTACATTCAAAGCCATCTTAGGCTGCATATGACTCTTGAACTGTGGGTTAGACAAGCCTGTCTTAAAAGATGCTATTGGCGGTTCTCAAAAGAAGATTTTTGAAACTTTAGTAAGTAGGAATTTCAAGTAACTTGAAAATCGACCCTTCGGATTTCTTTGGTTTATTAACACCGTTTCATGTCCTCAGATTTACTTGTGGAAGCAGGTAGAATTTGATAATTGTTTAGTAAGGTCAAAATGAAATCCTGTAACACAGTTTTTCTTTGTGTATCAAGATTATGTAAAGGCGTTAAGTTGGTCAACTGGATGTTTTTACTACAATATTCATTCCCAGCTTCATTCTCTTATTATCGCCATACAAACCTCTAAGGCAGGCAAGGTAAATTCCACTTGTAATTTACGGGTGAGGAAAGGAATAAAATGTTAGCTAATTACATATCGGTGAAACTAGAGTGAGGATCCAGGCCTCTTGATTTCTAATCCAGTGTTCTTTCCACTAAACCACTTGACTATTTACTGTGCGCAGAGCATTGTATACAGCACAGTGGGAACTTAAAGGTGGAATAATACTTACAATAGTACTTATATTTAAATGCCATTTTGAGCTTCCCCCTCCCACAAACATTTATTTTCTCTTCTGAAATTAGTATATATTAGATTACTCTTGCTCATGCTGTCTTGTTTAGTAGCTGTCAAGTCAATTTCTATACACTTGAGTTTTACAATATAATGTATGCAACACAGTTGATACCTAAAGGAAAAGACTTTTATCTATTAACTCCTCCTTTAATGATTCCATGTTCTGTAAGGAATAAAGGAAGAAGCACTATATAATTTTAGTCCTTGAGTAATAGCTCCATATGCAGACAATGTCTTAGACATTTTGATAAAGGAAAATGACTTCTCGGTATGACAGGATGAGGAAAGGGGGCTGGCACAGGGTCACCATGTTGACACAGGACAGTAACAATGACGCTGAAGATATTTCACTGTTTCATGCAGAAGAGGAAACAACCAATACATTGAAAAGATCCAAAGTCCAGTATCCAGGGGCATCAATATTTTATTTGTTCTTTTAAGTCACGTCACTGCAACAGTAGTCTGTCTTGTCTGTGAAATGCACAACAGCCACTTTATTGCCTGTATATTGACAGTATTTTGTCATTGTTGTGTGACTTCTGGCCAGTCAAGAATGTCACAGGCCGACTTATGGTTGGCCCACATTGGTATAATCATATTGATGAAGATGAAGGAGTCATGGGATACTTGATTCTGGGAAGGTATCATCTCAGGAGAATAAATCTGCTTCAAAGGCAGAGTCAAGAATATTTTGGTTAGGACTCAATGCTCGTTCCGTTCTGTGGGTGATATTTGCCTTTAGTACTCTCTTTTTCTTCAGAGTAAAGTGGTTGGCAGTGGTTAATGTAGTCGTGGTGCTACAAGATGCCAACCTGTATGTGGTTCTACCAGGTGTAAAATGAGAAGCAGGAGGAACTGAACCAGCATGGCTATTTTGTATCTCGGGAAGCAGTTTTTAAGACAAAACACTGGAGATGACCGGACTTCTGGAATTGAAAGTCTGTTAGCTTGGCGAGTACCTGAGGAAATTCTTGACTCAGTCCAATTTGCAGAGAGGACTGTTGGATTTGGTTTTCCACTTAAAAACTTTATTTAAAAAAGGAAATACAGTTTTTGTATAAAGTTTTATTTTCTTCCCAGTAGTTGGGGCCAAGAAGTATGGTATCGCTAGAAATGTTGTCATAATTGTTTGACCATGTACATATGTATGCACATAGTCATGTAAAAACAAAACCCCAAATAACATGTTTATTTACATTTTTAACAGAGATCTTTATTTTGGTTCATAGAACTCAAGAGGATGTGTGAAGTCTGTCTCAAAGTTTTATGTTTTCATATTATTGCTGTAGATTATTCTCAGGAAAGGTTTGATTCTTTGGTGAGAATCTAATTTTAGCTTAGATAATGAATTAGAAAAGTTAGGAATAGTTGTTAATTTTTACCATGTACTTCACGGTGAAATTTCTTGGAATAATTGTTAATTTTTAACATGTGCTTCAGGGTGAAATTTCTTAGACATCTGTAAGCAAGTCAAAAGTAAACTTGGTCCATTAGTGTTAGTGAGTTCATAATTTTTTTTTTTAGGAAGAAGTAATTTTTACTTTCTGTAGTGGTTTGAATCTGGAGAGTCCCCAAAAGCCTCATGTGCCAACAGATGTGTGTAATGTTGGGAGGTAGGACCGTACTGAAAGGGGCAGATGTTTGGGGTTTGACCTGCAGGGGCGTGTGCTGGTTCTGCCCTTCCTCTGAGACTTGGCTCTGTTATGTCCCACTGTAAGGATCTCCTTTCTGGAGCTCCTGCTACAGCCTGACCATGTGTTTCTACCATTATTAGCTGCCTACTCGTGAATGGACTGTGAACTTTTGAAACTGAGAGCTAAAATAAGACCTTTCCTCCTTAAATTGTGGATGTTGGATGTGGATATCACAGCAGTGAAAATGTAAATAAGACACTTTGTCACAAGCCTGTTTATTTGAGACCAGATAATATAGGGAACTCTTCATAGTTGATGTTTAGGTGATAGCCAGGTAGTATTGTTGTTCTATTTGTTTTAGGGAAAGGATATTGAGAATTTACTTGGGAATTTTTTCTAGAAGCTCTTCAGTGACCTTTGGACTAATAAAATCTTATCTTTTAAATAAATACATAATAATTACATAATAAAGGAATGTTATTCTGTGTCATAATGAGAACAATTGTTTGAATAATTGGCATAATAAATACCTAAGACAAATTGTGTTACAAATTTATTTTTTCTTGCTATATTGTATATCATACATTTATATTAGTGACATTTCTTAAAGTGATATGTTACTAAATAATTTATAAACTGTTGTAGGCATCTGTGAATTCTGCAAACTTTGAGTCTTAATCAGAAGATCTGCTGTGAGTGTATTTGTATATTGTTAAAATATTTTTAAAAGTGTTTTATTTGGGGGGTGGAGGAATGGTACAGTGGTTAAAGTGGTTGCCTTAAAAGCACAAGGCCCTGAGTTTGATTCCCTAGCACCACATAAAGCCGGGTATTGGTAACGCATGCCTGTAATCCCAGCACTGAGGAGCTGAGGCATTGAATATGTTTCTTTGGTGATAGCTTGAAAGGTTGACAACTTTTATATTTGTGTAAAACTATTGTTTATGAAGCAAAAAGGATGAGGAAGAGTAGTTTTGGTGATACTGGAAAGGATGTGTCTCACCTGACAGCTGCACAGTAAAAACTGCTCTTAATTTACCTAACTTGAAAATATGGAAAACAATTTAAAGAATTTATTTCTATAATTTATCTTGCCATTTTGAATACATGGAAAGACTTTATTTCTGATTATAACATTACTACATGCTCATTATAAAAATAGAGGTTTTTTTGGAAAGTCAGTGAAGATTTATTCATGACCTAATCAAGGATATTTACGTTAAATTTTTTAAGAACTTCACTTTAGGTAAGTTTTCTTCTTGGATTGTAATGTATACACACTGCAATCATCAGAGAAGCCACAACATGACTCCTATAACACACAAGACTCAAATCTCAGGGAGTTTAGCTGGGGATGTAGCTCAGTGGTAGAGCATTTGCTTACCTTGCCTAAGGCCCTGGGTTTAATCACTAGTAATGGAGATAAAAAGCAACTCAGAAATTTGAAGGCCCAGACTTTCTGTTCCTTGCTCATGCTTTAAGTCTATCCCACATGTATTGAGTACTGAGCTTCACGCTCAGAACTTTACTTAGGCTAATGGGAAACTGTTATCTACAAGTTTATGGCAGAGTGTAAAAGAATTCTGGGTGCTCTTACACCATATTGCATGTTCTAGACCGATGTGACAAATAGAACTTGCGCTTGCACCTTACTGTTTAGGACATTTTAGGTGGCCAGGAAGTGCCTTCATGCTTGGTCAGAAAATGAGTGAACTTGAAAAAATTGGCAAACAGCAATAATAGTGCAAAAAGTGCCATGGTGTGCGCCTGTTGAACTTACCTCTGTTTTTTACTTCCTATCAAGATACGAAAAAACTTTTTCATCCTACTAAGATGCTTTGCCAATTGTATTATATTTAGTGGGTGCATGAAAAAAATACATAAATACTTGGTATAGATTTATATTTTTTCAAATGTCTCAGTCTTACAAATACTTAATGTAAAATGTCTTAGGAAAGATTACAAGTATATTTTCATTTTTTGCCTGTTGCTTTCAGTTCAGGGGAAACAAAGATGGACTCTTGACATCTCCTAAACAGACATAAGTAATTTCATTTGGTTGTTCAGGAGATGGGATTATAGGAGGTGTACAGTTATTCATAAAAATGATACTGCAAAAATCTTTCATCATGATTATTGAAAAGTCAGGGAGCTTGTATAATCAAGTGCATGAATATTTCTGGTTTTTGGCCCGGAGTCTAATATACACGACCAACTTGGGTCCTGGGAAGTACATTTTATAAGTAGTTCTATTCTAACTAGAAGTATTACTTTGTGGAAGACAGCCTCACATCACATATCAGTATTCTGTGCTTATGAATCATTGTATTTCTTGTTAGGGTTTTAGTTCTGTGAGATGACTACAGAGAGAATTTTTTTCCCACAATCACAGGAGTACTTTTGACTGACAAAAGAGATTAAAACTACTCTTTTTAATTTGCCTTTAATGCTGCTCCCACATTCTGTTGATGCATTTTAAATGTCTCGCTTTCATAGTGAACCATTTGAAAAAGAGATTATCATGGACTTTTCCACAGTGAACGGCAAACCCTTCATAGAGGCTTTCTTTTTCAATTGTGCATTTCCTTTTATGCCCTGCTATAAATATTCATTGTGTTAAACTTTTATTTTTTGAGTGGAAATCTAAGTAAATTTGTGGTGCTCACATAGATCTTCAGTATGGTCTTTGTAGGATTTGGTGGCCAATGTCTCGTCTTATTTTTTTTATTTTGGTGTCATTTTTTCCCCAAATTATTCTTTTTTGTTACTATGTATTTGTGATACATAATAATTAAATTCAACTTGAGAAATTGATGAGTATATGTATCACATGTAGTTTCTAAATATTAAACTGTATTGAGAGCTGTGTTCTTTTAGTAAGACCGTATCCATAATTTTAAGTATGAGATTAATAAGAGGCTTGCTCCTCACCCCTCCTGCCTCTTTATGAACTTTCATGGAGGGTAAAAGTTTGTTTTTTCTCTATGTGAGTACATTTATCTTTGAGCATTGGTTCACCAGTAGCGTGGCAAGTGCTCTACTTGAACGCACAAAGAATGTGGTGGCAAAGTTTGAAACACTTAGGGTAGTAATTATGGGTAATTACACATGTGGAAAAAAACTCAAATGTGTCCTTAGGCCTTTGAGGTATAGATGGAAGGTCTCCAATAGTTTCTATTATGCTCCCATAAGGCTTAGTGTCAGCGTGACTTAGAAGTGCCATTTTCTTTGGCTGACATTTCCTCTTCCCCTTGCTACTGGTCCTTACTCCTATAGTTTACATCATGGGAAAGAAATGTTGAAAGACAAATGTTTGAATTCACATACTAATTTAGTGAAGTTAGATGAAGACTCAAATGAATGTTTGTTTGATGTTAGTCTTTTAGGGTTGCCAAGCCATCTGCCTCATTCAGCAGTGGTCTCATTATTTTTGAGCTTATTCTGCATTTTGTTGATAGATTTATTTAATAGATTTTCAGGAGCTGTTTGCCAATCTTACTCCCTCTTTCAAAAAGGACCCAACACGACAAGAAATGATCTATGATGGTCTTTCTACACTCTGATAATGTCACTGAGAGCAGGGTGGAGTCGTTTGGGAAGTGGACATACTATTTCAGATAGTGACATCTTTCAAGGAAGATAGTTGACAGGTCATTCTGGGAGAAGACTTTCTAAAGGTCACTGTTTAGCATGTGTGAGTTGGAGTAGCTGATGAGCCCGATTCTGTGAAATATATTGCTAACACTTTAATGATATGTCGTTTTTTTAAAAAATCCTTGGGTCATCTCATAACTTGAAAGTTACTATCTTATGTCAGTAAGAACATTTTACTTAAAATTATAGTTACCTATAGTGATCTTTAAAATATATTTTAAAATACTTAAATTGACATTTACTTATAGCCTATTAACCTTGAGAAAAGTAGTTAGGATGTATTACACAAAGTGAAACTGAAAGTTAGAATAATTACAAGGGAAAGATTTTAGATTCCCAAAGTAACAGTTAAAACAGTAACTTGAGCTTATGTAATTAGTGGCATAAATTTGAAGGTTAGGGATCTGTGACAAACATTTGATAAACTAATCTACAAAATGACATTTCAATATAAATTGTTAAATTGGATTTGTTGCCCTCATTAATACTTTGTTTATAGATAAAAACGGAGTATCATCAAGTGGGTGATGGCTTCAGGAAGGAGTAGAGGTATTCCTTCTTTTATTCCCTCTTCCTCTTCCTGGAGGAGGTGAAAAAATACATTATTTTTCCCTTTGTGAGAGTCTGAAGTGATGGAAATTTCTTTGCCTCCTCCACTTCCCTCACCCTGGACAGATGAGGGGGCCAGAGTTAATTGAACATGGAGGAGCTCATGTTCTAGCTGTTTTTTTCAAGTGTGATATTCTGGTTTAACAACTTTCACCTCACAATTCAGATACCACTAAAAAGTGTTACTGTTTCTTCATCATTTGCATCTTGTTAGGGAGGGAAGTGGTTTTGGATCAAAGGAATGTGTGTGTGAGTGTGTGTGTGTGTGTGTGTGTGTGTGTGTGTGTGTGTGTGTGTGTGTGAAAAAGATAGCCGCTTGTGGGTGTCTTGCAGATTGGGACATTTGAGGCTGTAGATGTTAGGAGATCAGGATGGAGCTGAGAGGGAAAAGAGTGCTTCGAGAAGGAAGGAAAAGAGATTCACAAAGGGAAGCTTCTCAGAAGTCTCCTTTGTTGTTTCATTTCAGACCTTAGGAATTAGAGTTACTCATGTGATACTGAGGGTCTGCTCAGTGTGGGCCTTTTTAATCCTACCGGAGTTCCTCTCCTTTGTGCTGTGAGGCAAATGAGCTGACTGGTTTGTTGTCTTACATGGAACTTTTCAAAATCAGCATAGCCCCAAACCCTGCCACTGTCTGTATTTTCTGGGAATAGATGCTAGCGGTCTTTAAATTGGAAGAAGACCCTAAACTGGAAGGGTGTCAACAATCCTCATATCTCTTAGCCCTTTCTTTTCAGTTTTCAAGCCCTGCGCCACCTGTTTAATGCCTTGTTACACTTACAGCATCACTCTGAAAACTTAATGCCTGATGAATGGAGAGCATTGAGGTTTTGACAGAGAATATGTAACCCGGGTACCACTTACATCCTCCCAGGAAGTGCCCGGATGCGATCACTGCCGAGAGTACAGTGCAGGGCTGCAGACTCACGATTTGTTGGAGGGTAACATCAGCATCATGTGAATCCAGTTTCTGTACTTACAAGCACAAGAGGTTATGTTTAGTAAGGCTGTGTTTACTGTGCACCCTGCTGTAGTTTTCTTTTTCTTGTTGGGAAGTTTCTGAAATTCCCATTGAAGCTGGAAATAGAGACAAAGTTTTCTGAGTTGAAGGGAATGAGTGTTATTTGCAGAATTGTGAAAATATATCAAAGTAAAGTGGGTCTCATAATTCTTCAGTCTTATACAGTGCTTTAAAGACTGAAAACAGATTTTGTTGACCTTTAAGTGACCTAGTTTGATATGTTGTTTGTGTTTCAGTTCTGGAAGTTTAAGTTTAAATTCAATTTAAAATTTAAGTTAAAACATGGAAGCAAGATTTTGCACTATTTCTGCTTTGTGTCTATATTCTGTGTATATCTACAGTCATAATTCTGTATTCTGATATGGTAGAGTAAGGAAGCCCAACCCTGTGTACCCGTTGCTATACATTTCACTTCAACAAGCATCTAGAATCTTTGTTCAACTATAAAAGCAAGGATTTATTTATATACTTATTTTAAGGCTTTCGGTTGAAGTTTGGATAAACAACTGAGAATTATTTTCCCACACACACACACACACACACACGATACATAATGTTTATAATGAACTTGAGTATTTTGTGCACATTTATATCAGATTAACATCACGGTCCCTCCCCCTCGCCATTTTTGGCCCTCCCCCCCATTACCTGTAACTCCCACTACACACCCATTTGGATCTATGGAATGCCTGTATTCTGGCTTTTCCAAATCAGAGAAACCATGTAACATATAACACATTTAATCTTCTGCATCTGAATCACTTCACCACTCAATTCAGCACTCTTTAGCTCATTTTCCCATCCCTAGAATGGGCTGCAGTGAACATATCTTGATGCTTCTTCTCTGGGTCCAGCAGAGCCCTTTATTGGGACAATTTGCTGATAGTTTTTTTTCTGTATCTTATTATATCTTTGTTGAGATTCTTTAACCTGGCCTCACCCACCAGCCCACATAAGAAAATTATGACAATGAAATTCATAAGGCTAGAAAATGTGAGAAAGAAAAAAGCTGAATTTCAAATTTCTCAGCTGAGTATTAAATGGTAAATGTTTATATATTCAAGACATGCAGGTTATCATTACATCAGTCACTTTTCTTAGGATAAAATTACATCAAAGACCAACAGAAATATATTACACATAAAGCAATAGATATAATGGCATACTTAGTTATTTCAGAATTTTTAACTTTCATAAAATATTTACTTATATTTCACCAATTACTAACATTTTGCCAGATTTGGTTTATCATTTTAGGTAAATATCCACCCACAAATTCATGCGTACCTATTTTTAAAAGATTTTATACCAATTCCTCATATAACGTACAGTTTTCATGTTTTGCAAACTAATATACTATTAAAATAATTATTATGGGGGAAGTTGTGCAGATTTTATAAGGAAACTGTTATTTTAGTAAGATACCAATCAAATGATTCAAATACCCACCTGTTTTTTGTTCCACCGTCTCTTGAGATGTTTTCTTTCCTCCATGTTCTTTGGTGCCACTTCTCTCTGAAAGATTCTTTCAAGTATTTTCTGCAGTGCTAGGTCAGTGGTAGCAAATTTCCTTAGGGATTTTTGGTCATGAAAAATTTTTACTTCCTCTTCAGTTGTCAGGGATAACAAGCTGGGCTGATACTTGCTGGTTTTTAAAGCTTGAAAGATTTTGCTCCAAGCTCTTCTGGCCTTTAAAGTTTGCAGTGAGCAATCTGTGGTAATTTGAATGGGTTTGCCTTGGTAGAATAATCACTGCTTTTCTCCTGCTGCTTTTAAATATTCTCTCCTTATGTTGTGTTTTTGAGGTTTTGATTGTGATATGTTGTGGTGAGTCTTGTTGCTGGTTGAGGTTATTTGGTGTTCTATAAGCTTCTTGCACTTGAAAATAAATTTCTTTTCCTAGATTTGGGAAAGCCATGATTTCACTGAATGAATTATACCGTTGATGCTGTCTTCTGCTCTTTCTCCCACACCCGTAATTCTGAGATTGGTTCTGTTTGAATCATCTGTCAGCTATTGTATCCAGCTACTTTGCTCATTTCTGATTTTGAAGTTGTACCTAATTATGGCATTTGTTTCCTCAGCCTTGTCTTCAAGGTCTGAAATTGTGTTCTCTTAATATTTGAGTTGACTTCCCCTGCTTTCAAGTGTATTTTCCAAATCCTGAATTTCAACTAGATGTCTTTTCAAAATTTCCACTTCTCTATGAAAATGTTCCTTCATACCTTGTATTTTCTTATTTTCTCAGCTAACTTTTTATTTGTGCCTTCTGTACGCTCAGTAAGTTTTGTATCCATTAGAATCACTATTTGTTTAGTAAATTCCTCTTTTATCCCCCCGACCAATGCTTGCATTTTCTTGAGAAGATCTTCTTTGGACTGGTTGTTCAACTCATTTATTTGCTTTTTAACTTCCTTCTCCATGAGTTCCACTATTTCAGGACCCATGACATTAGTTTTTGGGGTCTCAGGCATTTATGTGGGTTCCCTGTTGCCTTGTCATCTCATGTTTCTATTGTTGAGGGACCTCACTTTAAAGGCCTAGCTAAGAGGTTCCTTTGATTATCAGGTAGACTCAGACTATTTTGGGGAAGATGAAATTCCTCTGAGTTCTGTTCTAGGAGTAGACAGGGAGGCGTTAAAGACTGATGGCCTCTGAGGTGTCTCGATCACCCCTAACCCCCTTAGCAAAGCTCTTCTGCCTATCCTGGCTTCCCTCCCCTAAGGATGGGGCTCTCCACCTTTGGCAGTGCTCTCACTATACTCAAGCCATTCAGGGGTTCAGTGGCCTTTCTCTCCTCTTCATAACTGTCTCTTGTGCCACTTTTTTCCTAGGTGCTGCTTAAAAGTGGTCCCAAAACTCCTGATGGGCTCTTCTGAGCTTTCTTTCGCTCTATAAACACTTGAGTCTCAGGCTCTTTTTAAAATGGTTCCTGCTCATCATGTCTTCGCCTGTCAGGGCTGCTGAGCGCTCTGTGTGATGTAGGCTCCCAGAGACCTTTTCTGAGGGGAGCTTGCGTCATGTTTGTAGTATGCACTGTGTGCAGGTTTGTTTTGTTGGACCCTGGATCTACCAACTGCTTTCAATTCTCAGTTCTCCCAGAGCTGTGCTTACCTCAGTCTGAGGTTCCTTGATCTGGACTTTGTTCCATCTGTGGATGCCAGTAGCTCAGAGCTGTGCTCAGCTGGCCTGGGGCTGCCTTCCTAGGCAACTGTTTTTCTCCATTTTAGATGTGTATGTGGAGATTCCTGACCTTCTCCTGACCTCCTTTCAGTTGTGGCGGTGCTCCTTCCTCTCCTTGCTAGGTCTGAGGTTCTGGGCTCTGGGTGGGCTTTCCTCCATGTGCGGATGCCAGAGTCTCCCAGCCATTCACAGTCAGGGTTGGCTTTCTGGGCTGCTGTTTACTTCTGCTTCCAGTGTGTTTTCAAGGTTTTTGACCTTCCTGTGGCCTCCTTTCAATTGTTGAAGCCCTCCTCCCCATATAGCTACATGAACACACAGTTTTCACGATACTCTCAGAATTCAGTTAAGTGGGTCCGTGAGGAGACATTGTGTAGCTATGTTACTTGGCTACTCTCTTCCAGATGAGAATTCTTACAAAGGAGTTCTGCTTGACTAAGGATATTGACCATTCTCCACCAGATCAAATTCAGTTTATCTGGTTGAAAGACCAGTTTTAATGCAGACTGAAGGTAATTGCATTTTTGAAGAAATAGACATTATTCTATGTGAAAGTGTGGTCCCTTTGGAACTTAGAGAGAAGTTTCAATTGTTATCAGGTAGATTCATAGACTATTTAAACCTAAAATGTTTTACAAGTTTTAAAACCACATCACTTTAGTAAATAATGAGGCCCCAGTTATTCTTGGTTCACCTTCTCCATTGTACTCCTCCCAGGAGTGGTTCTGCCTTTACCCTTATTTGTATTCTGAAGGTTAACCATCAATACCTGCATTGCTTAAGGTTTCTTTCCACCTGGCTTCCTGGTAAGTTTAGTCAATGGGAGTCAACAATAAGAATTTGGAGGAGGGAGGAAATAAATGGTAGACTATTTTTTTTCTCTTGTTGTTTCCCAGCTTGTGACTGTGATAGTTGGTTTTGGGCCAGTCTTTCATGATCACAACTCCTGCCAGGAACGTTCCTCTTCCACAGCTCCTTATTTCACTGTATCCCTTCCCAGCTATCACACATTCCCCTTGCATCTTTGAAATTGATAGTGGTAAGGCTTTCCTACTACTGCTGAAGTCAGGATGTTTTGCCTTGCTTACACTCATGAAGTCTCTTGAGCCACTTGGCTTGAGTTTTTTCCTTCTGAGATCTTGGCAGATGTAAGCATGAAGTAATTTGTTGAAGGTTATCTTGTGAGTTAGTGACAAATACATGAAATGCTACCCAGATCTTCTGGGTTTTTGCCTAGTAGGCTATGTAACATAGACTTCTAGAAAGACTTTGGGACTTGAATGCAGTTGTTAAAAATCTCTTATTGGCCTTGGCTAGTGCTTTTTATGGTCATAGAGCCTTAACAGAAAGAGTATGTTCTGGAGAGTCCCAGCTGCTCTATCTCTGAATTGCATTGCATCTGTAACCCAGATATAACAGACAGAATGTAACATCAATGAGGATGGCGAAATAGTGGAAGAATGGAATGAGATGGGAGAGGTAAAGTGGCTTATCATTGTAATAGGGGAATTAAAATCTTTTTCTTACCTTATTTTTCAGTTAAAAATTAAGGTACAGTTTTAGTACAGTAAAATTTAACTCTTCTGGCGTGTAGCTCAGTGAATTTTGACAAGCACAGTCAGTCATATAACTTACACCACAGTCAGGACACGAAACGCTTCTTTTGCTCTAAATACCTCTTACCAGCTACCTGATTGGAGTCAGCCTGTTTCCCCACCTGCAACCCCTGTCATCCACTGATGTTTTTTATCTTTGTCATATTGCCTTACTCAGCGTGTGATATGAATGGAATCATACAGTGTTTAACTCTTGAGCAGAGCTTTTTCACTTAGTATAGTATCCCTGATCTGCCAATATCTTTATGTATATTGGTAGTTTGTTCATTTTTTTCTACAGACCCATATTATACTCTGGTTATATGTACAACAGTTTGTTAATTCATTCTCCACACATCAGTAGAGGGGAATTTCAATTCTTCTTCAGTTACTGGACGTTATGATGAAGTTGCTATAGATAGTTTTACACAAATTTTTTACTCGAATTTACATTTTCATTTCATCAAGGAATAATATCACTAGGCCTTATAGTAAGGTTATATCTATAGGAAACTGTTAAACCATTTTCCAAAGTATCTGTTCCTCACTCTCTTTCTCTGCTCTTCTCTCTCTCTCTCTCTCTCTCTCTCTCTCTCTCTCTCTCTCTCTCTCTTTCTCTCCCCCACCCTCCCACCCTCCCTCCCTCCCTCTCTCTCTCTCTTTTTCTTTCTTTGGGACAGAGTCTCACTGTGTGGTGCAGGCAGATCCTGAACTCACTGTGTAGCCCAGGCGGGCCTTGAGTTTACTGCTATCCTCCTGACTGCTGGGATTACAAGTGTGTGCTACCATGCCCAGCTAATCTCTCTGTGTTGCTGGGGAATTGAACTCAGGGCCTTGCCCATATTGGGAAAGTGCTTTAGCTACTGAGCTAAACCTATCCTCAACCTTGTACTATTTTTCATCTGTGAATTGGTGTGACTTCTATTTATGACAAGTGGCAACCATTAGAACATGCAAGTATTTTCCTAAACTACATTTTAAAGGTGAACAGTCTGTCAAACAAGCTCTGTATTTTCCTTCTTTTATAATGTTTGGCAGATAATGAATTAAATGGATTTTCTGAGCTTCTCAACCTTATTAGATGCTGCTCTGTGAAAAGCCAAGCTACATAACTAAAGAGGACTGTTTGAAGTAGCAGGACATAAAGCGGACCAGAGCAGGTGGGCGAAGGGAGGAAACGCAGTAGACAGGCTTTTAAATGTGAATACCTGTTTTCTCTTTTTCACAAAAAGTAGCAATGATCAGGAATACCGCAAACCTTTAGGCTCTGGTTACTACCGGATGTAGGGAAGAGACTGAACGTGGGAAGCAGTGATAATGGAACAAGGGATCTTTTCCTCTGCCATTTGTATGTGGTAGGGTTGTTAGTTGCTTTTCAGGTTCTTGGAATGCAGTTGGTGCTCGATTTGGCTGTTGCTTAGTTTGGAACAGCCTATTGATTTTGCTATTGTTGAGCTCCATTGCCAGAGAGAGACAGATAATGCATGTTAACAACAAACCACAACACTCTCCCCTTCCTGCGACCTGCCGCTGCTTGCTGCGTAGGGGGCAGCTGCCTAGTAGATGTGAATAATTGATTTTTCAGCTGGCGCCCCAGCGTCAGTCATTTTCATCAGTCAGCAGGCGAAGACATTCTGCAGCTTCTGACTGTCCCTCGCTCTGAGCATATGACGTCGTTGCCTAAGAAGGCCCACAATGTGGTGACTGTTAATTGCCTGCACTTATGAAGTGAGTTTTCCTGGGCTCTCATTGTCTCTCTTCAAACTCATCTGAAAGTAGACATTACTGGGCTGATTTGTTTCCTTGAATTGGATTGGCTCTGGGGAGCTATGATATGTCATCTCATTATTTTCAGCTCTCAAATGACTGATGATTAGAAAGCTGACCAGGTGGGGGATAGGGTGTTAGGGGTCAATGAGTGAGGGTTGTCCTGAGTATCTAACAACCCTTACTGTGTAATGGTAAATGTTCTCCCCAGGTTTCCAGCAAAATCAATCACATAGGTGGTCATGGAGATAGAGACAGAGAAGTCTTCTTGTTTAGAGGTTTTCCTGAAGGGAATCATGTCAGGGCTTGGGAAGTTTTGGCTCTCTAAACTTGGAGGAATAAGGTGATTGGCTTTTTTGTGATTATAAAATAATATCTGAAATATATGAAGAGCAATGTAGGAGCCAAAGTATATTATAAGGTACAAAGACTGTTCATGAGCCAGAGGGAATGCATCATCTATGTATACAAAGGTTTTAGAACTGAGATTCTACTACTACATTTTTGTAAATTTACTCTTTTCCATAACAATATCACATGACCTTTCTGTGTTGGTAAATGGAAATAGGCAGCATTGTTTTATAGAAGCTTAGTGTTGAATTTATGGGTGAACCTATTTAATCAGCTTCTTGTTTCTCTTATTTTAATAAATGTTATAAACAAAGCTACAGGAAAAATCTTTACGCTACATCTCCATGTCATGTATCAGATTGTTTCTATTGGGAAAACTTCTGGTAAACTTGCTAGATCGAGCGATAAGCATTATGTAAATGGCATCTGCATCTTCCTTTAGAAATATTTTATCAGTTTACCTTCAGACAAGGAAGAAGGTAACATCTGTATCTTTCTGTCTTTTCTGAATTGGCCAGGAGATAAGTGGCATCTCGTTAGAGTTCTTAGTGAGGTTAAATATTTTTTCATGTTTTATAGATCACTTACATTTCCCCTTTGTGACTTGTCTGTTCATAAACCTTGTTCATAGAAAATGGTTTGTTTTTCTGTGGTTTTTTTTTACTTCTAAGAGTCTTTAATACGTTAATCATATTAAACTGTTATCACACTTTTTTTGCTCATATTTTTCCAGTTTTATGTTGAGCTTAGTGATGAGAAATTTATACACTGAAGACAAGACTAGTTAGGTTGAATTCCTGGCTCTGACTTTGGTATCTTGCTTTTGCTGTTCTTTTTCTTTTGTCTTTCCTCTCCTTCCTTCCTTCCTTCCTTCCTTCCTTCCTTCCTTCCTTCCTTCTTTCATTTGTTCTTTCTTTTTCTTTCATTTTCCTGTCTGTCTGTCTGTCTGTCTGTCCTAGGGATCGAACCCAGGGCCTTTTATTTTGAGACAAGGTTTTGCTAAGCTGCCCAGGTTTGGCTCAAATTTATGGTCCCTCCTGCATCAACTTCTCAGAGTTCTGGGGTTACAGGCACATACCACCATGCCCAGACATTTTGAGGTCTGAAATAATTGCTCTGTCTTTAGATTGCTTGCCTCTCCAGCTCATAGGGCTATTGTAAGGATCAAATGATTGAAAATATGTAAAGTACTTAGGATGGTACTTAGTGAATACTATAAGTAATTGCTATTTTATTGTTTGGGTAATATGATATATCAAGCCTGACATTTGTATATATTTAAATCTCTACGTCTTTTCATATGATTTATTCTGTGGTTCATGATTAAAAAGATATTTGCCTAAAGATTATTTTATAAAAGCTTCAGTCATATTTCCTGTTGGTATATTTTTAATATCCAAATCGTAAATCCATCTAGATGAAAAACTCTGTTTCCTTTTGTGGCATTTTGTGTCAGTAGTGCTGATTTTATAATCATCTTGGAATGATGATGGTGATAGTTTACAGTGTAACTCCTAATGAAGCCTCTTGTTCAGGAATGTTATTAATGCACTTGACAATCACAATAAGGCAAATATTATGGTGTCTTTCTGTGGAAAAAATGAGTTTGATGAAGCTGAAAGATTTACTTGTGTAATTTCAGAAGATTTTTTTTATTGCAGCAGTGTCATTTTTCATTTGGTTTAAGTGACAGAGAAGTAGGCATTTGAGCCTGAATTAGAATTGTTTGTGGTAGTTTGCAAAATGTGACTACAGTATTTGGCATTTCTCCTAGTCAAAAAGTGGATTCTCTTGCCCCATCTCTTGGGTCTTGGTTGGCCATTTAACTTGCTTTGACCAACAGAACGTGATGTGGGAGCCCTAGAACTTCTGTCCACTTTCAGTATTGCTCTGGGTTAACCATCTCACGAAGAGGTCTTGGGAAGGGCCACATGCGTATAAAATTTGGCACGCCATTGATCACAACCGAGCCCACTGCCCAGCTGAGATGCTGGTCAACGTATAGCTGGATGAGTAAATTCTAGAAAGATCAATGCGAGAACTACCCAGGCAACCAATAGAATTGTATGCAATAATGGATTGGTTTTGCTTTAAGCCACTGAGTTTGAGGTGAGGAGTTACAGCAATAAGTTGAGTACACAATTCTAGAAGATTTTTGTCCCAAGTGTGCATGTTCTTATCAGGAATGTATAGCAATTAGAAACATAGAAAGCGTCGACAAACTTCTTGTCTCTGGTTTCCAATACGACTGAGTCTTCTTCCTTGCTTTCAAAGTTGTGTCTACCCTAGAGTTATTTTTATTAATTTTGCTCTGTTTTGGAGGAAGAGAACAGGAGTGTTATTTTGAGACAGAGTCCCTTTTTATAGTTGATGTGTTTATAGAGAGTCCATGTTTATAGAGAAATCTTTGGATTGGCTGTGAGTTTGTTACATTAGTTAGTTTCTTACAATTTTCATAACATTGAACTCTTACTGTTGGGCAGTTTTCTGATTGGAAATTTCTAAATTCATTGTCTCTGAGATTCTGAAACTGCCCTATGACTGGGGGTTTGAATCAAGAGGCATTGACAGTGCAAGGAAACATATCTTTGGAGTTGTCATAAGCTTATGTAAAACATAGGGAAACAATTCATCTGAGTTTTAGTATCTGCAAATTGTGTGAATCATATGAGCCCTACATTATTTCTTCCTAACCTAAAATATCTTTCATCTATGATTTTCCTTCCCATTATGTTTCTCCTGAATTTTTTTTTCTTTTTTGGTGGTACAGGGATTGAGTTCAGTACCTACAAACTGAACCATATCCAAAGCCCATTTTAAGTTTTGATTTTGAGATAGGGTCTTGCTAAATCACTAACTTGCTCCAGGCTGAGTTTGAACTTGCAGTCCTCCTGCCTCAGCCTCCTAGAGTGTTGCGATTATAGACCTGCACCAAAAGATTTCTGAGATTTTTGAAAATGATATATAATATTACCAGAACCTTTTTACTTTTTAAATGCTTTATTATTAACATGATGTGTTGCTTTCAATTTTTAATTTCCTACTGTAGTTACTTGCCTTCGGCCAAATAAGCTCAAAGAGTTAACAATAAAACTTGGGTAACACATACTTCACTGTTTAAAATGATTAAACTAGAAGTCACCCTGTATCTAGCAAGGTCCGTAACAATCATTCACCAAGTGTAAACTTTAATGTGATTATGTCTCCTATGTTTGTGGGTCCTGTAAATCCTTCTGGTTTAGTATGGTATCATTCAGTGGACATGAATGTTTGAATTTATGTAGTCTAGGGTAACTGGGATGGCTTGACATTTGTCATTATTGACTTACTTGGATTAAGATATTATCATTTGAGATCAAGAGTTTTCTTTAATATGGTCTCCCTGACAAATGTATTTTTGTGTCTTTCTGGTATTGGCCCATATGGACCACCAGTTACTGGATTTCTCTCCTCCTCCCAGTGCTTCTATTTCTGTTTCGTCTTTCTCCAGTTTACTACACAAATGCAGGAAGGCAGATAAAGGTAGGTAGTGAGAAGGAACAGAATCAGAGTGGTAGTGGAAGAAGGACTTATATATAAATCAAACTCCCCCATCTATTGCGAACCGTTAATTTACTTTCATTTCAACTCTCAATTTGTGTGACTGGATGGTAGAATCGGTCCAGAGTTATGGAAAATTGAAAATTGTCAGTAAAAATGATGCTACAGGTATTGTGAGTACTATGAATAATCGTATGTTTAGAGGGAGGCCAGGGGTGTCCAGCAGAGACCAAGCTATTTGAGTGTCATTAAATTCATTATATGGCTTTTTGTGTTGCTTTCACTTTTATTCCATCTCCTAACAATTTGAGGGTTAAGGCCTGCCATTTCCCTATGCCTAGATTTCTTTTTGTAATGTACTTAACAGGACCGTAACATACAGAAATACTGTTCATTCATTACTAAGAGAAGGGGACAAATTACTGCAAAATCTCCTATGCCTTCCATTATGGTAACTGATGTTGATGTTCTGATGTGAGGCTATTTATAGTAGGAATGGAAAACTTTATGACTAATTAAGCGAATCCCTGGTTAGGTTTTTTTTTTTTCCCTTTCCTTTTTCTAAAGCTTAGGGAATTTATTCCCTGATAAAGCCTCAAACAAAATTAATGTTCTCAGAGATTGAAAGGTCAGTTTCCATGGTATTGATTTCATACAGTGATAAGAAATTTCATAAATTGAGAACAATCATTGTTTCATTAAAATTAAACGATAGTGATGAGGTTCACAGGTCATAAAATAACTCCATTCGTGTGATGTGCTGCATATCCGCCGTGAACTGGTGAACTGTGATCACTTCTGATCACATGAGCTGCTCCTGCCTGCCTCCAACAATCTCCTTGAGGAGGATGATGGGTAAGTAGAATGTAAAGAAGGGCTGGCACAGATGATGTGCATTGCCTTCAGACTCGCTCACACTCTTGGACTCCATTATTTGACATATACCAGTGGAGTTCCCGTGGCAATATTTTCAATAGGCTAGACATTTCATCTTCATCTATTATTTTGACCAGTGTAGGTGAATTTCAGCACTATATGAACACATTATAGTCTTATTTTTAAAAGACACTGCTCACCATCCCCATAGCAGATCTTTTAGCTGACTTTTTGTTATTTTGCCTTGCTATTGTGTCTCGGCAGGAACCATATTGGAGAAAATCAGCAGATCAACAGAATGCTGCTGGTGCACTGGAGCTTTTGTTTGTGCCTCTGTGCCATGTAAACATGAGCAGCATTTCAGTCACCCCCCCAGTGCTCATTATTTGAAGCCATTTCCACAGCATGGTATCTCACAATACTAAGGAAAAGTTGAGTCCACTATTACTTGAATGAAACTGAGAATAAAAGAATCCATTCTTAGTGGAGAGAAAATTTGTCCATGCTCGAACTGAAGAAAATCACCACAAATAGGCCATTTTTTTTTATTGTCGTTAAACCCAAGCAGACCTATTCACTGGACTCTAATAATACTTACCAACTCTCTGAATTTTTCTGCATTTATCTTGATTAATTTTTGTTTTTTCCCTTTAATGTAGTTTTATTTGAAGTTTTAAAAGGCTCATTGAATTAACTAACACATTTCAAGCCTTTAAGTGAAACATGAGCATTCTTTTTCCATCTTATTTGCAAATCTTTTTTTTTAGGGGCTTTAAAGAATTACACCAGGAGGTAAATGAATAAATGTGATTGAAAACATAGCTCTTCCATCTCATTTGGTGATATCTTTCTAAAAAAGCCTTTTGGTTGGAAAATAAGTTTTGTAGGTCAACCCACATGTAGTTGTGTTATTGTTTCCACTCAGCCAATCAGAATCACAGCAGGTGGGAAGTCCTTTGAGTTTATCCAATCAAAACCTTCAATGTTTGACACCATTATAACCTTTTCTGAAGAGAAGACTAACATGGATTAAATCTGATCGTAGTTGGGCCTGAGTGCTAAGAGCAAAGCTGGATCTGTGTTTGATAGCTTTTACTACTAGTAATAGTTCCAATAGAAGTTAACTTCATGCTTTTCTGGAGAAAAATAACTATTATCATTGCAGTGATGGTGTAACTTCTGAGATTGACTTTTTTTTTTTTTTACTGTATATGTAGTTCAACCAAAATTTATTGTGAACATGCTATATTTCCATATTGTAATGGGGTATACAAATATTTATAAAATTTCTGATTCTCCTAACAGTTTTGAAAGATAGATATTATTGTCCCTATTTTATAGAGCAAAAAAACTGAGACATGAAGAGATTAAACATGATACAACCAAAATTTGGGCCCATGTCTCTTAAATGTTAAAGTCCATTTTTTTTCTCAAGCACCAAATAGTCTTTGAAACTGTATAAAATATGCATTATTCTCCTTTTTTGGTGTTTTTGAGGTTGTGTCTCACTCTGTAGTCCAGGCTTGTCCTTAGCTCACCATGTAGCCAGACGGGCCTTGAACAAACAGCAATCTTCCTGCCTCAATCTCCCAAGTGCTGGAATTACTGGTGTGCACTGTCATACCAAGCTGATTTTTATGCGGGGCTGGGGAGTAGGACCCAAGGCTAGACATGTAATTTAATCAATGAGCTGCAACCGCAGCCCAAAATGTGCATTATCCTCAAGGAAAAGGTCCTCATCTTGGTAGTGGCCTATCTATTCACTTTAGTGATGCTTCAGTGAAAAGTGTACCAGGGAAGACAAATGAAGGGAAGAGAAACATAAGCCATTTCGCCATTGGTATTCTACAGAGTTTCTCTGCTGATTTCACTCCCATTTTAGAATATTGCATTTAATTACCTGTCAAACATATATCTTAGCTTTCTGCCGACAGGAGGGTCAGCCCAATTAGTGTTGTTATTTTTCCGTTTAGTTTTCTGAATGTATGTAATGCATTTTAAATCTGTCCTCAACAATTTCAAGTAGAGAGATTTTAAAGAATAAGTCTTTTAACCCAGAGAATCTTGAAGTAGATTAATTTAATTTTGTAATTAACTTGGAGAATCACTAAGACCATCTGAAGTTTGGTGTTCAACCCATTTTATTTGTTTTTCAGGGTAAATATGATTTCTGATTTCTGATTCCCTTGGTCTGTTTTCCCTCAGTATAATTGCAGAATGCAATTTTCCAAGAAATTGGTCAGGTGTATGAGCTTTGCAACTTTCTTTTTAAATATTGAAATTGTTATTCTACACGCCTTTTCCAGTTATCTTTATCTCCTTGTCTTCCTATGCTGAGAGGAAAGAGGGAGGGAACAAGGGAGGGGGGGGGAGAGAAGCTTCTTGCTTATATATTTCAAAGTTATTAGAGAGGGAGAGAGATCTTTAGCTTAGCTGGCTGGAATGAAACATTGGTGAGGCCAAGGCAATACAATTTTGTTAGCCATTTAAGATTTTTGGCTCTGTTAGCAAAAATTATTTCCAACTGGAATATTGAGATTTCTAATGAGTACGACCTTTATCACTGTGTCTAGATTCTACCAAGGAGAAATAACTCATTAGATATTAGCTGTCTATACTTGCGACACTATGTAGTTTACAAGATATGAGCTTGTCTACAATTTCCTTCATGACTTCATTATTTCACATTTTTTTTTTCTAAAAATGAGAGTTTTCAGTGCATCTCTAGGAAATTATGTACCTCTTCTCTGTTGAATATGTCAAACGCTCTCTTCAAATACTCTCAAACCAAATGTTGGTTACTTCAGTGGGGTTTTTGAATAAGCCCTGGGAATTGGTCCAGACACATGGTCCTATTTACCATCTTATTAATGATTGCCCTCAAATCAATGTGTTTACTGAAGTGTGATACAGTTTCCCAAGGATGTTAAATTTTTTTTTTTTAATGCGAAAGTTTTGTTGATGACTCAGCTCCTTTCTGTGGCTTGGATAAGTTCAGTGTCATTCTTGAAATTCATGTCAATGTGGAATTGTATAGTTCTTTACAGTCTTTGAAAGTGTGCTCAAGTTACTGTCTTATCTGACTCTCTCAACAACCTTGTGGGGTAGGCAGGACAGGGTTTTTCTTTTGTATTCTTTTTACATGGGAACAAACAGAAATATGTGGCCAGAGGTTTTCTTGATGGTTTAACAATACCTCCTGACAGTTCATCCAGCGTTTCTCCACTTCTCAGTACAGTTTGATAATTCCTTCTTGTGAGTTACACTCACAGCGGTTATATTAGGAGATGTTGTTATGATATTTAAGATGAGTAAAATACTCTTTTATTTCATGTCATTTCTGTTCTATTGTAGCCCTTTATCTCATGTCAGGTTCATAGAAGATTAAGATATTGTTACTTGGAATTGTAGAAGAAAAATGCTTTATATAACACCATACTCATTATTTTTCAAGTTTGAAGTTTTTGTGAAATTCTTTTAAAAGACTTTGAGCTCTAAAATATTTGAGGTATTAATTGTTTATTGCTCTATAAGTCGTGTAATAGCAGCAAACTGTTTAATGAGGTCTTGTAATTTTGTTGTGATTTGGTCCTTATGATACGAGTTTAATATAAGATTGTATGTTGATAGCGGCACAACTAACAATAGCTAAAAAGTTGAAGACACCAGAATATCCATAGGTAGACCAATAGGTACAGAAATTGTGTATGTGTACAGTAGAAGGTGTGTATAGGTGTGCACACTGGAATACTACTCATTTACAAAGACAGATAGTTTTGAGCCTTTTTTAGGTAAATGAGTGCAACTTGAGATTATAATGCTCTTTGAAGCGAGTCAGACACACAAGGTTAAATATCAAATGGTTTCTCTAATATGAGAAACCCAGAATACAGTCATGTCATAGAACTAAATGGGGGGATAGTGGGAGTTGGGAGGGTGTGGGAGGGTCCAAAAGGAAGAGGGGAAGCATTTGTAACTGTGATGCGATATATGTGTGCGCAAAATACTCAAGTACAATGTAAACGTCATGTATCACATATACACCTATTAATAAAACGGGGAAAATAAAAAGATGCATAAGTTAGAGAAAAAGATTTTAAAATCTCTTCAAGTAGTAGAACTTGGTTAGAGGAACCACGCCGAAGTCATAGTCCATTGTTAGTAATAGTGTTCTAATGTACAGGAAATTCTTAGCAGAGCTGATATGCACTGGATGGAAAAAGAATATATGGCTAAATGTATCAATTAATATAATAAGTATTTTTCAGCATCTTCTCTGCACTCAGTACTGGGAAGGAGATAAAGAACACTGATTATAGCCCCAGAAACTTACTGTCTGTTCTCATATACTTACATACAAATCATTGTTATAACTTTCAACTGATATACATCCTTTAGCGACAGATGGCTTGGGAAAAATTTCACCAGCTAATGGCAAGGAGCGTCAAAGATTCTCTTTTCTAGGATTATATACTTGTTATTGTGATAAATGCACACAGCGAGATTTACCATTGGAGCTACTTTAGTGTATAATTCGGTGTTCTTAAGTATACTTTGATGTTTTGCAGCCTTCACTGCTTTCCTTTTCTACAACTTGTAATCAGTCAGTCAATAAATAAATCAAGACGAAAACCCCCAAGCAAATAGAAAGTCCACCCCCATTGAACAGTCACTCCTCATCCCACCCTACTAAAAGCCTATGGCATTTTCTTAGAATTTGCCTGTTTAAAATACCTTAATTGATAATTATCTTCTGTGTTGGCTCATTTCCCTTACGATCTTTTCATGGTCAAGCTGTGTTTTCAGAATGTCCTTCCTTTGAAGAACAGAAAAATGTTCTGTGGTTTGCATCTATCACCTTTTGTTGATGTGCTCATTTTATGAGCAGTGTGTATTTTCTAGATCTTTCTTCTGCTTTTCTTTCTTCACTAGCCAATACCTGAAAACCACCTCCTGGGGTTCAGCTCTATGTAAGGAGGAAATTGATCTAGAGTTAATAAGTTAAAAATATAGGTTACAGAATTAAATCTGAATTTCAGGTATGTAATAAACACCTCTTTACTATGGCAATGTCCTATGCAATATTGAGGATGTGCTTATATTTAAAAACTACCTGTTTATCCAATATTTAAATTTTTAACTGAGTGTCTGGCAGTGCTAGGGAAGTCCAGTTCTTCAGACGTTCCCTGCCGACCCTGGGTCTGATGCTTTTCCCGTTGCTCTGTCCTGTTGATTGGCTTGTGTTGGAAGAGCTTCCCTATTCTCTGCCTGTACCTTCCAACATTAAGTCACATTCCGGGGTTTTTTTCCCCCAATAATTTCATGACATAAAATTTAACATTTTTGGGGGGTACATACATGAGTTCCGAATTCTGTAGCACATTAAAAACTTGGGGTTTAGGGAATCAGTGAGAATCTATGACCACCCCTTTTTCAGAGGTTCGCTCCTTTCCTGTCTGACCATTGCTCCTCTTTCTAGCATGCCATTCATGTTGGGGCCTTTTTATGTCATTATTTTTGTGCATTTCATAAGAGGGACACCCATCTGTAGTCTTTTGTGGTTAGTCCATTTCACTGAGCGTTATTGACTCTAGGTGGCCCCATTTTTGTTTAAATGCTTCCTATCTGTCTTTCTTTTTGGCTGCATAGTATTCCGTTGTGTATAGGTACCACATCTTCTTTAACCATTCCTCTATGGATGGGCAGGTAGGTTGTCTCCAGGATGTGGCTATTACGAATTGTGCTGCTATAAACATGGATACACATGTGTCTTTTTGCCATGTTGACTTTATTCCTTTTGGAAACATGCCCAGTAGAGCAGTACAAATGCTCACCAAGCATATGAAAAAGTATTCTTCATCGGTGGCTATGAAAGAAATGCAGATAAAAACAACATTGAGGTTTCACCTCACCCCGGTGAGAACGGCCTACATCAAGAACTCAGAAAACAACAATTGTCGGTGATGGTGTTGATGAGAAGGAACTCTACTCCACTGCTGGTGGGAAGGCAGTCTGGTACAACCATAGTAGAAACTAGTCTGGAGGCTCCTGAGAAAGCTAAGAATTGAAATTCCATTTGATCCAGCTACTGCTCTACACATCAGGGTTTTGAGACGGAAAAGTGTGGTGGCAGTAGAAGTCTTGATTTTTTTTTTTTTTTTTTGTACCAAAGGAAGTATGTTCCTTGCACTCCAGGTTGTACTTTCCCGTAGAAGTGTGGTGTTTAAAATATCGGCCAGTTCTAATGCTGCTAGCATGTTTTTACACATTTGTTACAGCAACATGCTACTTCTCAACATCAAAATCTGTGTTAATTTGTGAGGGCTGCTATGACTAATAGTACATACTAGGTGAATTAAGTAAGGGAAGGCTACGTTTCACAGTCCTAGAGCATAGAAGTTCAAGATCAAGGTGTGAGCACAGTTGACTTCTTGTGAGGCCTTTCTGGGCTCATAGATGGCTGTCTTCCCCCTTCCTTTGTACATAATCTTTGTTCAGTGTGTGTCTATGTCTTCATGCTCTTTTAGAAGGAAGTCGGTCAGATGGGACTAGGGCAAACCTGTACTGGGCTCACTTAATCTGAACTGCCTCTTTAAAGATGCTAACTCCAAAACCAGACACATTCTGTGGCACTAAGCTTTTGGGTTTCAGCATATGGCTTTGGGGGGACACAAGCCCAAAGCAGTTACCTTCTGCTAATATTTTAAAAGTTACTCATTTAAAATTGTGAGATGAAACACCTTTTCCTTTGCAAAAAGAACCTAAGGTATGAGTATAGAGATGGGTGAATTTTTAAGTGCAAGGGTGACTATGCAAATATGGTAGAGCCGCATTCCTATACCCAGTTCTTGCACCAGATTAATCAAGGGTAACATCAGCTATTGCCACGCAGCTGCAGCTCCAGCCTCATTATTGTCTGCACATCTGCACGGGAGTCGAAGGAGGTCTTTTGCTCAGTTTTGGCTTTGACTTCACTCAGATTGTAAGTTAGACCCAGGTTTCCACACGTGTGTCATGTTTCTTGGATCATTGGTTAGCTGGAACATGTTCTTTTAAACACGGCAGAAGTGCACGAACGGTGATGTGAAATACATAATGGCTTTTAATGTCTGAAGTTTTAATTGACACAGTCGGTCCTGTCCACATTCCATTGGCTAAAGCAAGTCTTAACGACCCGGCCCAACATCAGTGATTAATTCATGTGCCTCTAGTGGGAGGAGCTGTTAAGTAACTTGGCGAAGGGGGTAGATACTGTAGATATAGGGAGCAGCACCACAGTGTGTCACATAATGAACCAGTGCGGTCCCTAGAGACTATCTGCAGGCGCTTAGATTTGACATTTCCTTCCTTAGTGGAAAACTTGGGATCAGCTCCAATACAAAAGATACAGGCTTCATATTTTCTGACGGTTGGTACTGTTGAAGAGTCGATGGGCCTATGTCATTGACATTCAGCAAACTGGAATCACTGTCCTAATGCAAGCTCCCCTGGGGACTTTTCTCCTTCTAGATATTC
Organism: Ctenodactylus gundi; assembly: GCA_004027205.1. Taxonomy (NCBI): domain Eukaryota; kingdom Metazoa; phylum Chordata; class Mammalia; order Rodentia; family Ctenodactylidae; genus Ctenodactylus; species Ctenodactylus gundi. The sequence goes on from PVKB01001789.1 coordinate 95,652, forward strand.
CCTTACCTGCCTGGACTTGACTCTGTTTCCTGTTCTTGAACCTTTACTTTTCTCCTCTCTCCTCCTTTTGCTGTCACACTTGAGAACAGCTGCTATGCTGGCTGGAATAAGGGGTACATTTGGGAAGTTGAACCTGAGTAATGGTTGGGGTCAACTTGTGGAAAAGGCAAAAAAGAAAAAAGAGAAAAGGAATTTAACCACTATGCCAAGAAACCATCGATGTTTCTTTTGGAAACTTAAGCCATTTTTATTTTTGGGTTATAAGTTTAGAAAGTATTAAATGGCCTGTTGTATACTAATTCAAGATGATACAAATAATTTAAGGACATCTTTCATAACATTAAACAAAGTAGTCAGTGTTGTTTAATTGCTCATTTTTTGGTATATTCTCACAGTTCGACATTCAGGTAAAGTGCTGAGAAGAATCTTAATGGTAGAGCATTTACCTATCGTGGACATGGACCTCAGTTTGATCCTTAGCGCTGCAAACACAGAACAAAAATTAATACCCAAAGAATTGTTTAAAAGGTCTCCATTAAGCAAGCAAGTTTCCATCCCTGTTCTCCTCCTCCCTGACGCCCACCCTCTCCCCTGGGAGTGCAGTGCGTTTTCACATCTTATTCTTTTTGGAGATAGATGTATATCCTTTTTCTCCTGGAGAAGGCAGCATACTGTCTGTCTACATTATTCGGCATCTTCTGTTCTTCATTAATCGTATGATGTGCTGTATAAGTACACAGAGAGCTTCATGATTATTTTGTCATTTGTTGTGTGAATATCCCAAAGTTTATTTGCTCAGCATCCTCTTGTTGCACACCTGGGTTGCTTCCAAGTTTTGATATTCCTAACAATGCCTACAGCAAAATAACCTTGTACACACATTATTTTCTCCATGTACCTTTAGGTTGAATTCTTATTAGTGGGGTTTCTAGGCTGGAGGGCAATTTTATCTGTAATTTTAATAGATATTGCCAGATTGTTTCTCATAAGAGTTTAGTATTTTGTACTTCAAGCACTTATGTCTCAATTTTCTTCATAGCCTTACCAAAAGACTTCATCTGATGTCAAATTTTTGGATCTTATAAATGTGACAGAGCTCATTTCCACATATTTAGAGGTCATGTTTTTATCTTTAACTGGTCATATATTTTATACATTTTTAATTGGGGTGCTAATATTTCCATATCAATTTTTACAAAATTAAAAAAGATAAAATAGGTATTAGGACTTAGTGATAGGTTTCAAAAATTTCCCTGATATTATATACCTTCTGACTTGGGTACTTTTTTTCTAACAAAACATTTTGTTAGTGTTTATCTCATGTACATTTCTTTTAGGCTTTAGGATTTTTAAAGCAATAATAAAAGGCCTTTAGCAAGCCAAGGTAATAAAGTAATACACTTACATGTTCCAGCAGTTCAGTGTTGCAGTCAAACGTGTGATGCATTTGGGGCTTATCATGGTGCACAGTGTGAAATGTCGATCCAACAGTTTTTCTTACGTAAAAATTTATTTATTTATTTACATATCACATCCGTAGTTCCTTCTCACCCTCTTACCCCTCCACTGTCTCTTTCCCTGTTTCTCTCCACAAAGTCTATTTTCTTTCTTTATTCCATATCTCTTACATTTTTTATGATTTGTTTTTCTCATATTAGAGAAATAATAAGATATTTACCTTTCTGGGTCTGATTGATTTTACTGAGCACCATGGTTTCAAGGTGCATCCATTTTCCTGCAAATGACTCAAATTTGTCATTATCAATGGCAGAATAATGTACTTCTTTGTGTATATATATATCCCATCTTTATCCTGTCATCTGTACTTGGACGTACTGGCTTCTGCCAACATTTGGCTATTGTGAATTGTTCTACTATAAACATGGGTATGCATGTATCACTATTGTATGTTGACTTTAGCCATTTTGGGATGGAATTTCAATTTTCAGTTTTTTGAGGAATCTCCATATTGCGTTCCATGGTGCTTGTACCAAATTGCAGCTCCTCTAGCAATGTGGGAGGGGTCCTTTTCCCCCACAGCCTTGCCAGCATTTTTTTTTTTTGAGTTTTTAATACTAGTCATTCTTCCTGGTGTTACATGGAACCTCAGTGTTGTTTTAATTTGCATTTCTCTGATGGCTAAAGATGTTGAACATTTTCCATGTATTTTTGGCCCCTTACTACTTCTGAGAACTGTTTATTCATTTCAGATTCCCATTTTTTGATTGGGTCCTTTACTTTGGCGAGTATAATTTTTTCAATTCTTTGTATATTCTTGGCAATAGTCTGTGTCTGCAGAGTAGCTCCAAATATTTTTTCCCATTTGATGATGCTCCCTTCCCTACTAAGATACCGTATAGTGCTAGTTCTTTCTTCTTTTTTAAGACATTTTTTTCTATTCCTGCTCCATTTTTCTATGTAGATTTTAGAATCAATTTGTAATTGTAAAAATATTTAATACCATTGATGAGGGTTATATGTATAGATTACTTTAAGGCAGTTAATATATTTTTAATGCTGACTTTCTTAACAAGGGCATGATATATTTTTCCATATCTCAAGTCTATTTTTGTCTTTTTAATATATTATTTCAAAGTCTTTCTCATGTAAATTTTGCACCCTTCTTAAGTTTACTTTGAAGTGTTTCATCCCCTTTGTTCCTTCTGTCTACAGAATCTTCTCTTCCATTACATTGGCTCTTGTCTGTGATTTGTACGTAGGATGACTACTGGTTTCTGTATATTAATTTTATATGCCCATTCCTTTTCTTAAATTACCCAGGTTTGCAATCATATCAACTACAATTAGGGATAATTTTACCTTTTATTTTCTGATATTTTTATTTCAAATTTCTTTCTACAATCTAATTTCATTGTTAAAAATCTCAAAGACAATCAATTGGATAATTTTTATGCTAGATAAATATTGCAATGCCTAGAATTAACTTGTGATCTCTTAGGTTTCCAATATACTGCTTTTTAAAAAGAAAGAATGCCATAGTGAGGTTCTAAATGACAGATTTTACACGCAGTGCTGATACAGCTTTAGACTCAGAGTTAGGGCTGAAGGTCTGCTTTGAGCTCTCAGGAGCTTTGGGCCAGGGGGAGGACGAATGTCAGAGACGCTGACCTCATGCAGACATGACTTTGGAGCCGTGCCTGGGCAGGCACAGGCAGAGTTATAGTGCTCTTAGGATCACATTTCACTCTGACTCCTGCTGTAGCATTACTCTGAAAGTATGACTCCCCGTCTTCCTCCTCCTTTTTCCTGCCTTCTTTTCCCTCCTCCTTTCTTCCTCCCTATTTTGAAAAGGAGATTTTTCTGACACTGAGATTGTATGTAAATTTTATGCCATCTTGAAGTAGATTTAAAGTGGGAGTCTGTCACAGATCAAAAAGGGAAACCCAACAGATAGTGGGGGAAAATTTGTTCTGAAGTGGCCAATGTGAGCGATTGTTGTACACAGGGATACTGTGACATTATTAGTATGTGGCCTGTGAGGGAGAAGCCTTCATGTTGGACCTCTGTTGGGGAGTTGCTTTTCCCTTGAGAACATTTAAGTCACAGCACCACCCCGGCACCTGACAGTTGGATGTTCGGCAGATGGCTGAGGGCGTGGAGGTTAGTGGACCCCAGGAAGGCAGTGTGGGCAGTGGTAGGGGTCATGAATTATTAGCAGGCATTTTATGTTGACAATACAGTGCTTTAAGTGATCTTTATGAAGCTCCAAGAGAGATGAGTCCACGTACAATTCTTACCGTGTGTCCATGTAGAATATCATTGCATCCCAGCAAGGACTGGTTTGGACAAGAAGTGTGTAGGCCAGGTAGGAGGTCCATAAAGCCTGGGGAAAATGACAAGGATTCAAGCAGCGACGATGTTCTTGTCCACGCTTGCTTATAGTTTGGATTGACTGAAAGTAAAAATAAGAAATACGGCAAGTTCCATTTGTGATTTCTGGTATCATTTTTCTTGGTTGACCAACAGTTGATCAACCATTTCATTTCATAGTAGAGATACGGTCGTTGTTGTTTTCATCAAGTCCTCTAAAACTTAGTATCAGTGTTCATTTAGACTTGGAGGAGCTTATAGACTAAATAAGCCAGAATCCCTGGGCCACTCTGGGTAAAAATAAGCATCTAAGGAAGGAAACCCTCTTTGCAGAGTGTTGCTTGAATAAGGCACAATAGTGTCTCTTATCCATGAGAAATAAGTCCCAAAACCGAGTGATGCCCAGCATCGTGAATAATACTCTGTGTATACTGTTTTTCCATACATGCATGCCGGTGATGAAGCTTAACTTGCAAATTAGGTGTGGGAAGGAATTAATAATTAACAAAGTAAGGCAATTTCATAATATGCTATAATATTTAAAGCTTATGACTTGTTTAAGGAATTTTTGCATTTAATATTTTTGCATTATAGTTGGCCACAGATAAGTGAAATTAGATCTATGTAGGGCTTCAGACATATTGGCTGGAGGAGGCCATATGGCTACGGGATAGGATTATGGAGTCATAGATGATTGCGTCACCTCCGGTTACTTGATTGGTAGGATCCTGGGATTTTCCATTTCTGAAGTAGTAACATATACCTCCTAGGAATGTAATGAAGTAGTAGATCAATGATGTATGCAAACAGTTGAGCTATATCTGAACTATGTTAAGTGCTCTGTAAGTGGTAGTTGATAATAAAATTGATTAATTTTTCTCAGCTGTTCATGTCCCAGAGCAAACTTAATTAGAAAGCTGCATTTCTGAAATTACTACAGGACTTTAGACCAGAAACGTAATGTCCAGCCTGTATGACTTGAATCGCTTGTGCTATCTTGTATCCCTTGAGCTGTTCCTGACCAAGTAGTATGATGTGGGCCTAAAATGAAGGAAGAAAGAATAACTGTTCGTTTTTTCTTATAGATGTGAAACCTGTAGATTATAGTTTTTAGAGGGAGATTTTTAGATTATAGCAATTTAGAGAACAGAGGAATCCCTTACAGAGCTCCTGTTAGGAGTTCTTAAATGTTCTCTTTCTCGATGTTTGTTGTTTTGTGGAATTTCCGCCTCCCTCCTCTCCCCTGTAGGCTCTGTATAACTGATGACTCTACTCAGCTGGTGTGGATAGTCTCTGCTTTGCAGAGCTGTTGAGACTTTTACCCTACGGCATAGTAAGTAATTTAACGTATACCTTATTTTTCTTCTCACTTACTTTGTTGTATATCATATTATTTTGCTTTGTTCCCTGGTCCTGTTATCTGAAATCTATGATTCTTAGTTTTCTTCTTGTCACAGTAACGTTAGAAGCCATAAAGAAAACTGTCTTTGGGTGATTAACTGACTGGGAGATCCTTCAGATTGATTTAATCAGTACTGGGCAGGAAGCAAACCTTTTTTAATGTTTCTGCTTGTAGTACATAAATTAAATTGGAAAGAGTTAGACAACCCTGTGAATGCATTCTCTTATCTCATTGACCTTTAGGAAAATTCACAGCATAAAACATCTGTTCTCTTTGCCTGAGTAAATCAAATTGACCCTCTTTTATCTTCAGGTTTATCAATGGAAACAGGAGGAGAAATAACAAGCAATTAAGATAGTTCAAGCTCTTTGCCTCAAGGCGAATCAGACGTATGCTCTATTTTTTTTGCGATGATACCTTGCATTTTGGTGACCACAAACCTTTTTAAATATGCCCTTAGTTGCCTGTAATATGTCTATATTGGATTTCATTTATTGAAAAGGTTGAAGAGCTAATTTATTTTCATTAATTTCTTAAGCCAAAAGAAGAACTTCCTCTACTTTTACATTTTTTTTATTATTTGATCACACAATTTAGAGATTTTTTAAAAATGAATTTTTGACCACCATGTTGACAAGGGAACCAATATTGGGGACAACATCTGTTTAATAATGATGATTTTTAAACAAATATTTCAATTAAAAAGTAATAAGAGCTAGTATTTCTACTATATTTGACATGCTGTTCTGAATGTTACGTACACCATGACACTTAATTGTGCCCTCATAATGATATTTTTATGTCCCCATTTTTTACAGAATAAGATATAGAGGCTTAGAGTAATGGCTTAACAAGATCTCACTAGCATGGAGTGCTGGAGCTTGTGGAACGTTGGGCTGGTCCTGAACTCACTGTAGAGACCAGGCTGGCCTCAAACTCATGCTAATCCTCCCGCATCAGCCTCCCGAGTGCTGGGATTACAGGTATGCACCACCATGCCAAGCTGTTGTGTGGTGCTGGGGAATCAAACCCAGGACCTCATGTTTCCTAGGCAAGCACTTTAATCACTGAGCTGCTGCCCCAGCCCAAGATGACAATGATTTTGATATTGAAATCAAATACAATTATCCTTTTCTTCAAAATTGTTATTTTTATTAGTGTGAATTGTGGTAGTTATTACATTAAACTTGGATCAGTGCGTATGCACATTGCATCCTAGTCATTTGTAATTCACTTTCCCCTTCTTCCTTTCCATCCTTTTTCTCCACACCCCTTTCTCTCCCCACATAATTTATCTCCCTCCGATTTCTACCACCACTCTTTTATTTATTTATTTATTTATTTATTATCTTTTTTTTTTTTTTGAGACAGGGTTTTGCTCTGTAGCCCAGGCTGATCCTGGACTCACTGTGTAGTTCACACCAGCCTTGACCTCATAGAAATCCTCCTGCCTCAGCCTTCTGAGTGCTGGGATTACAGGCGTGCACCACCATGCCCGGCTTTATGTGGTGTTGGGGAATCAAAATCAGGGCCTTGTGCTTGCTAGGTAAGCACTTTAACCACTGTGCCATTCCTCCTGGCCTCTCTATTTATTTGTACTTTGGCTTTCTCATATTAGAGAAACCATGTGATTCTTAACCTTTTATTTCTGGTTTATTTTGCTAAGCATAGTGGATTCAAGGAACATTTGCTTCCCCACAAATGACTCAAATGTATCTTTCCTTAAAGGAGATTAATATTCTATTGTATAAAAATACCACATTTTCTTTATCCTTTTATTCCTTGATGGACATATAGGCTTCTTCCAAGATTTAGCTCTTATGTGTTATGCTGCTATAAAGATGGCTATACAAGTATCACTGTAACATGATGTTTGTGATTCTTTTGGAAAGATAATTAGAAGGTGTAGAGCTTAAGTATAATGGATCAGTCTAGCATAAAGAAAAATTTCTGTGACGTTACCACTAAGCATAGTCTTTTGTGAAGATCAAGAGTCAGTGATTTCACAGAAATGGATTCTAATGAAGTAAAAAACCTTCATTAGACATAGAGCAGTGTCAAGGTGGGGATTATGTCTGTACTTTTCTTCACATTGCACTTGGCACATAGTAAATGCTCATCAAAAATATGCAGAATTGAATTGAAAACCAATTTGGCCTATGTGCAACACTGTTCATATTTTTAAAATATCACTTTTATATTTTGGTGAAATTAGTTGCTTGACCGCTGTAAAGAATTTAAGCAATGAACAAAGGAAAAGAAACCATCCCAAGTCCCACAACTTAAAAACAATTGATATTAGTAACCGTTCTTCTAAAAATTATTCTGTATACCTATACAAAAAAGGATAGCTAAAATGATCAAAGATACTATAGGATTATACAAATAGGATTTGCTGTAAAAAGCAATATTATAATTGAGAAATTTTATACTACACAAGTTATTTTATAGGTAATTTTAATTTCACCTGAATTTATCAACATTAAAATACACTTGAAGTAAGAGCTGGGGATGTTGCTTAGTGGTTAAAATGCTTGCCTAGCAAGCACAAGACTCCAGGTTTGAACCCACAGCACCGTATCAACTGGGTGTGGCGGCACATGCCTGAAATTCAGCACTCAGCAATCTGAGACAGGAGGATTGTTGTGAGTCTGAGGCCAGCCTAGGCTAGTAAGTGAGTGTAGGACCAGCCTGGACTACAGAGTGACAGCGTGTCTCACTCACTCACTCAATAAATACATACATACATAAATAAAGTGACCACAAGAAATTATTATAATTCAAATCAGTGTTTCTTCCCAAGAAGAAATGTTATACCCAAACTATCCTACGATCCTTCTTACGTGATGACGAAAGAAAATATGAATAAATAAGGTTTTTTTGTGTAAATAGATCTTAAATGTACAATTATGGTTTAGTTTTATATTTTTAACTTCCTGATATGCATTAAGAGATCACCAGTTTCGTTTATTTGCATCCTCTGCTTAACCTTGTAATTATTTTTAACTGTTAATGTTTACATTTATTTTATTCTGTTTTAATAATTCACGAGTATCTAGACTTACATATATTCAGGTGGGGCTTTTATCACCAACTCTTTTACTATGTATTCATTTTTACTGCAGTTTTGGGGATCGAAGTCAAGGTCTTGTACCTGCTAGGCGCACACTGTACCTCTGAGCTATATATCCCTGCCCCTTGTTCATTTTGATATGTGTCTTAATTGAATAGATGATATAGTTTTGTCTTGTTTCCTTAGAAAATTTCCTATGCATTGTGTTCCCTGAGTTTCCCATGGCCGCCTTTTCATGAGAATGCCGTCATGACTTGGAGTAGTATTCTTGGATGTACTTTGCTTTAGAATGTTGACAAATTTCCACTCCCCTGTATTTGAATTTTTTGAGACAGGGTCTTGCTCTGTAGTCCAGGTTGCTCATGAACTATGAGGCCCAGGCTGGCCTCAGCTTCTCGACAATCCTTCTGCCTCTGCCTCCCAAGTGCTGGAATTACAGGTGTACACCATGCCTGGGTTATGTTGTTCTGAGGAATCAAACTCATAGTCTCGGGCTTGTCAGGCAAGTGCTCTAATGGTGTCATTCCCCCAGCCCTGTTTGAATGTCACTACAAGAGGATTGATCATAGCCTGACCCTACCTCTCACCCCACCATCAGTTATACCAGTTTGCTTGATGTAATTTTCCTCATCTTTGGAGTTCAGCAACTTAACCACAGTGTTGTCTGCAACATTTTTTTTTCCTGGACCTTTGTGCTTTTTTGGTTCTCATGTTTTATGTTTTTCTTCAGAAAACAATTTATTTTGTTTTATCTTTGGACACTCTTTGATCACTTTGAGTTTTCTGCTCTAAGGGCTTCAGTTATCTTTCCTTTGGATTTAGTTTTTCCCACATTATTGTAGCATTTCTCTGATAACTGACTTACAAAAAAAAAACCTCAGGATCCTGTGATTGTCTTATTTACTGTTGCCTGTCCTGTGAATCTTAGCTGTGTCAATTCTGTGCCTTTCACACCCGATTTCATTAGTTATCTGTTGGCATGGTTGGGCTCCCCAGTTTGTCTCATGCCTGCAGTTTCCCCTCTCTTCTTTTGGCCACACATATTTATTTACTTGAAAGTAGTTAATATATTTCCATTGTTAAAAGTTACAGAAAAGCTCTACGTAGAAGTACACTCATCTTCCAGCTGTCCTGTCCAAGTCCCCTATATATGATCAGTATTGAGTTCTGTGCCCTTTGGAATTTACAAATACTTATACAAAAATATAGTCTTTAACCTACATAATAGTAGCATAGACTTCATATAATATAATATGAAGTAGGTTACTGGTATAAGTTTAGTATCATTTTAATTTGTTGATAGTTTTTTTGTTTGTGAGGTGCTTTGTTTCTTAGATAATATACTTGTTTAGACTGATCTGTCTTTTCCTTTCTCTGCTTTTTTTCTATGATATATTTGCATATTTTCCTGATTATTTTCATTACTATTATACGTGGACAGCTATATCTATAGCTTTTGATTTTTTCTCATCCAGTACAGATATCTTACCACTTCCCACTTTATCTGATATCAGTGCTCTTTGGACTCTAAGCTGTGGTTGAAAATTGGACAGTTAGTACTTAGTCTCTTTTTATAATCCGGGACAGGGAAGAGAATGAGTGGCTCAGGTAAGGGAGTATACATTTTCGTTGAAATCTCTAAGTCCAGTACCTTGTTAAATGCCCCGAACCACTCTTGTCTATCTAGTAAGGAAGTATATCGCATACACTTGGTGGCATTTTTTGTGCGTTGGGTGAAGAAGGAGTGATGTTGTAGGCTGGGTCTATTCTCAGATTCATCCTGCATCGTTGGTGATCCCTCTTCATATAAAGGTTATCTTCTTTTTAAAAAATGAACTTTTATTTTACTTATTTCTCTATAGCAGTCATTTCCATTGTGCTGCTATTAAAATCAGGAAAAGATACCAGCTCAGTTAGATATGCTACAACCTTGTGGATATGACTGAAAATTCCCATGGTGTTTGTGACTTGCAACTTAGCTTCTGAAGGGTGGGAAAGTCCTGAGTGGAAAGTCATGCCATGCCCTGTGGGATGTTGCAGAATTCTGTTTCCCATGCTGTCCGTTTATATAATACTTTTGCCATGTTTACTGTTTTATCCTTTTGTTAAGTATTAGAGAAATGATTTCCCAGGAATCTTTATGACAATATATTGATCTCTATTCTCTATCTGCAACCAAATTTCGTCATTATATGGATCAACTATAATATTTGCAACCACATAATTCCCTTGGAGGTCCGCAAAATATGGGAGAGAAATATTGCTTTAATTAAATCTATCCTGCTAATTTTTTTGAATTTTGAGGTTTTGACAGGTTAACCTGATAATTTGTGCAATTTCCTTATATATATGTATATATAGCTGTATAGAATGAAATCTTTCAAGTTATTTTATTCATCAGTTGAATTACATATCTCATTGAGGTTTTTGTCCCCATCCTTTTAGAGCATTAAGGCCTAACAGAAACTAAATATTTGATAAAGATCCTCTTTGCAGGGTTGTGAGAAGGCCTTTAAAAAGACAGCACTCAGTGTCACGTTATTTCAGGGAACAATGTCTTGCCTAGCTGAAAGAGGACTGCCTGCATTCTCAGCTTCAATTTTCCCCTCATGCCCACAGCTGACATGTACCCATCATTTTCAAAGGAACAGGCTGCTGCTGTAGCTGAGATAGGACCGAGGCAGCTGTTAGAGGATGGTTAAGAAACCCAGTAGCTGGCAGAGTGAGAACTGGAAGCATTGGAGAAAGAGAGTGGAGGAGTGCAGCGGGCTTCCAGAGTCCCGCCAGGCCCTCCGGTGCTGCAAACCTCTCTGCACATCGCTGTTCCGCTCCGAGTTTTACCAACTGTGAAATTAATATTTCTCCATCACAATGTCACTTCATCCCTCAAAGGAGGATTACAATAATAAGTTTTTAAAAACTCCCTAAACAAATGCAAATAAGTTGGGAACTGAGTCCCATGACTCAGAAATAAGTAGTGATTTTCGGCAGTACGGAAATATTTTCAGTGTTATAGTCCAGGTGCAGCTTTAAAGGAAATGCAGATGGGGATTTTGTCTTTTTTTCAGTTTTCGGACTTTGCTGGCACAAGGTTAAATGCTGTTACTCAGCATGTGTCACTTCACACCAAAATCAAATAACCTTTGCATGTCTGATGACTTTGAAGGCTCCTGTCACCTTCCTGTCCACAGATAAAATGTACCTTAGTAGATCTAGGGGCTGTGCTACTGTGATTGAGTTACCAAGGGTGTATACCTAGTAAAGTTGCTGTGTGGAACCTGGGGGCAAGTGTGTTCACTACTGGTCTCTTCTTGTACTCAAGCAAATTAAAATGACGAGGAGGGTTCAGTTGTGAAGGAAAAATAGATCCTAGCATGGTTGTGCAGAAACAACCCAAAGGAGCGAGGTATTGCCTTTTCATTGAGGGTGCAGATTGCCTGTCTCATGAAAAACTGGGTCGCTGTGGATCAAGAGTGGAAGGGCCAACTGCTGGCACAGCTGGGAAAACAGAGGGAGAATGACGGTGCTTTCCCAGCCCCAGGAGAGATTGCCATGGCTCAGGTAGTTCTCTGTGAAGCAGGTGTATCCCATCCCTGTCGTGTTGGTTCATCACATAGGGTGAATAGGAATTTGTCATTCAAACTCTGACATTATATGTAGAGAAAGAGGACTATACTAATAAATAATTCAGGTATGAGTGACTGTTCTGCTGTGATTGAGTTATCAAGGGTGCATATGTAATTTGAGGGGAAATACGAGATAGCTCAGGTGTGGCAGTACTAGGATTTGGAGGGTAGCCACGCTTTCCTGGAGTCAGCCACTCATTTCTGATTCGAACTTACTGGGTACGGGAAGTAGAGGAGAGAGTATTTCCAGGGTACGGTGTACACTGACCAGAGGCCAGGGACGTATCCATTCCAGTAGTGAAAAATGTTTATTAGGTGAAGCAGAGTGAAGGGGAGGACCAAAGATTGGGATGACTATGGTAAGAGAGAGCAGTTCCCAGTCCGTCCTAGACTCTAGACTCACATATGCAAGTATACGCCAAAGTGGACACAAGTTCTGGTCTGTACATTTCCAGAACAGGTTCAGGTTTGAGCTCTTGAAGTAGCTTCATACTGGGAACAATAATGGGAATTGGACATTTTTATTTAAATTAGATAGGACTTTTAAAAATCGTATTTTTTTTGGTGAAAGTAAGGTGCCAAATCAAACAACCACTTAGGACACAGGCATACGTTGCCAGCCTTCCTCTATTTCATCCCTTTGTGTCTGCTGTCTAGAGACAATCATTTCAACTAAATGCTTCTAGCGGCTGTTATTGTTGCCTTCCAAATTTCTGTTATGGCTGGAATTTTCTCAAATTAAAACAGCCTCTGTTGCCTCTGTTCTGTGTTAAGGAGGTATGTAGATACCCCCCTCCTTCTTCAACATACACATTTGACCCTCACCCTCCATTTTCCCAATATAAACTGCAATTTACTAATATATCTGTGTCCAAGTTTTATGTTTTATGTCAGTGTAAACAGGTAGATCTGCAGCTGTGCGGGTGATATTTATCTGTATTATTTTTCACTGTTCATGATGTTGTTTCATTTTTTATGTACCTTTTGCCAATTCTGCCCACAGTATTTGGATATAATGATCTATATGGTCAACGTGGAAATCTAGCAGGTGCATTTTTTCCTTCCGTACTGTTCTGTCCGAAATCTCATCTTCCTGCTTGAAGGTCAGTGGGTTGCTTGCCAGGCTCACTGTGTGTCTGTGTCTTAGGACTGCCCCTTAAAATCAGCGCGGGCATGCCTTTTGCCTGTGTCCTGGGTTATGATCTGCAATTCTTGTTTTTTTTTTTTCCTGATAAAGACAGGACTTTTATTTGCCTCTCAGATCTGAAATATCATGTACAGGTGGAAACAGAAGATAGACACAAAAGAGGAGATCTGAAAGTAATGGTTGGAGACAAAGGCACTTTCTGCTAGTTTCCCCCATTACCCACTTATACATTGTATCTTGGTAACATTTTAGAATCATTCATTCAACATCATGTTTAGTGATAATGGAAAACAAGATAGGTATAGAAACTGCCTCATGGGTGCAAAGTCTCTGGAAGTATGTAGAAAAGCTTGCGGTTAGAAGGAGGAGAGGCAAGTGCAGCAGGCGATGGCCATATGTGGAGGGGTAATTAACTCTGGAGTAGACTGAAGGATGGGTGGGGGGATGAAACATTAGGTCCCATGCTTCGTCCAGATGGACTATCCAGAGTGGGCTAATCCATAGGGACCAAAAGCAGATTACAGTTTCCAGGGGCTGGGGACAGGGAAGAATGCATAGTCACTGCTTAAGGGGTATGGTGTTTCTTACTGGGATGTTATGGTTTGGAACTGGAATGTTGCCCCCAAACCTCAAGAATTTGAATGTTGTGGCTTACCTATGGAGTCAGTGGGCTGGATAGAGGTGTGTGCTGGAGACAGGTGTGTGGTAGATTATAGATGTGTGACACATTACTGGGCATGTGCCCTGGAAGTGGGTGACCAGTGGGGCTTGATTGAGAAGTGGAGAGGACGCTGACACTGGACCCAGAAGGTTCGTATCACTGGGACATAACCTGGAAGTGTGTATGCTTGTTCTTCCCTTCCTCCCTCACTGTCTGCCATGCTGAGAACAGCTAAGCCTTGGCCATGTGCTTCCGCCATTGCCAGCCACCCAGGAATGGACTGTGACCTTCTGAAACTATGAGCCAATAATACATCTTCGTCCTTTAAGTTGTGGGGGTATCAGGTATTCTACCACAGCAATGAAAAAGTAACTGAGACTTGGGGTCCTGAAAGTTCTGAAACTAGATAGTCATGGGGGTTGTAGAACATTGTGAATGTCCTAAAAGCCACAAAACTGTGTACTTTACAACAGTTAATTTTGTGTATATAAATTTTACCTGAATACAGAAAAATTGAGAGTGGGCAGTTAGGAGACTACTACAGTGATACTCCTGATGTGAGATGCATTTTAAAACTTCTTTCATGATGTTAAAAGCATTATATTTATATAGGTTTTGAATAGGCATGCATACAATACAAGGTTCACAAAAGATAACAGGTTTCAAGTAAATCGTGTCTCCTTCCTGTCTTCCAGTCCTCTAGTTCTCTTCTATTGAAGGAAAACACAGCTGTCAGATTCTTGTATGTTATGAATGTGCGACAAGTGTGTATGTTTACGTGTTTTTATATATAAACATATGTAGTGCGTATACATAGATTTATATGTGTTTATTCTAATAAATGCTACGTGCTTCATCTTAAAGTCAAATTACAACGAATGGGATTTACAACATGCTACCTCGAAGTAGCATGGCATTTGAGAACAGGAGAAGTGACAAGGTTATTTTGTCCCTTCCTTTAGTCCTTCTCCCTTGGCCAGGCTGTGAAAGCCCAGGAAAGTCCTTCTCTCACCATCTCCCACTTTCTCCCTTGAAATCAGGTGAGCAAATCCGGACTAAAGCCGCTTTCCCCTGCGTTTGGAGGGAAGGAATATCCTCACCTCTCAAGACAGAAGAATCTGAATGAAATAGTCTTTGCTACGTCCCCGATTAGCTCATACCCTTTCGCGTTCCAATCGTATTTCTTCACGACTGCCCACTCTTCATTGGCCTTAGCCTAAAATAAGCAATTTTCCCTGTTTCTCTGGGTATTCATTTCTCTAAAAAAGCTCCATGTCATGTAAAACTTGCTACATGCATTTATATGTTTTTCTCTTGTTAATTTATCTTTTATTATAGTGACCTTAACCATGAACCTGGATACGAGTGAAGAAGTTCTCTCCTTCCCTTCATAGCATGCTGCGAACACGTTTTGTATCTTGGTGTCTTCACTTAGTACATTTTACAGGATTTTTCATGTCAGTACACACAACGTTTCTTAGCTCTCTTTAATAGCTTCACTGAATTCTATTGTTGGACTAAGAATTACTAGCTATTTCTTGTTAATGGATATCCGGATATGTAGGCCGTTACCCGTCATTTGCATTTACAAACAATGCTATAGTGAATAGTCTATGTCTATATATGTTATCTTGCATAGGTGTGAGCATGTGGTAAGGTCTTGACGGACGTTGGCAGCCGAAAGAGAGGGAAGGTGAGAGGGCGTGAGAAAAAAAGCATGCAGCGGGCAGAATTTCTAGATGCAGCTCGTTGAATGCCACGAATGAGAGAAAGGGAGAAATTGATATTGCTGTATATTTCAAGTCTCTGGCAGAGTGCACATGCTTAACAAAGATTTTCTGAATGAAACCACAAGAATAACTTTATATTTTCTAATATGAAGTGAGTTCTACTAAATGAACCGTCCTCACACCTACTCTTGTTTTGATTTTCGAGACCTTTTTCCCTTGTCAACCTTGGCTTGACAGTTTAAGACAAGCAGTCAATCCACGAATTATTGAGCAATCCATTCTGTCACTCCAGGTTCCTTTTGTATTATAGATTACGGACAATGAGGTGGTTAAATAACTGCAAACCTGATTGTGGTATGGTAGCGTTCTACAGCGAGTGTTTTATGAATCACAGCAAACATAATGTTTAGGCTTTTAGTTAATTTCATGGTTAAGGATATTTGACAAAGTTGAGATTTTGTAGGTCGTTCTTCTGGGTGGCTAGATTTGCTTCTTTCTCTATCCATGATTTACCAGGGAGTGTTTCTGTATCTTGTCTCCCTTTAGAAAGTTAAGTTTCTTCCCCAAATACCCTTGGAATTTCTTTTCTTCTTAATTAAACTGTGATTTAAAGACATGGTAAGATTATAATTAAGCTAGTTTTGACCTCTACACAGTAAGCGCTCAATCTCAGTATATTCCTAATTTGTGATACAATTTTACAACATTCTTGATTGATGGAATCAAATCACCATACTACTACGACATGTATGCCTAGGACACCTTGCAACTAGAAACTGAAAAATTGCAGAGAGACTTAGTGCATGTTTATATGTGACTGACTCTTCACACTCAGTAATCAGAAAGAAGCCTGATTTGTGGTCACTGTGAACTTGTATGTTAGCGTTTAAATCTCTCTTTCTTTGCCCCTCTTTCTCTTGTCTTCTCTTTGATTTGGCAACAAAATAAAGTGTAAAATTATTTCTTTTTGTGTGATTTTGATTCACCTTACCTAGGCCTTTTGAAATTATTTGATTTATGGATAGATTTACTTTTATGAAAAATTATCCTCCAGGAACCTAGCAACTCTGTGGCTATTAGGTAAGTAGAAATTTAACTGTTAGGGATTTTACTGGTAAATCTTAGGGTTCAAGACATTTCCTACTAAAATTTGAAATAGAGAATGAATAATTATGATTGCCTCATCCTCTGCTATATTGACTAGTAAATCAAGAATTTTATATGCCCAGAAAATTTATGAATAGCTCAAAAAATCCCTCAAGAAATATTACCGAAACCCTCTCAGCTGATTCAAGCTCTTTCCTGCCTAGCCTTTTTCTTGACCTTTAGCACCATAAAGCTTAGTGTGTGTGTGTTTAATAGAAATTCTCACATCAGGGGTATACAAACTTTTCCTTCACTGTCCCATTAACAGAAGGCACTATTTCGATTCCTTTTTTTTTTTTTTAACCTTCCTTGGCTTGTTTGTATCTTTTGTTGAAATTTGGAGAGCAGCTCTTTGTGATTATTCTGGTCAGAGACTAGTTATATAGAATCAGCGATAATGTAGTGAATGATGTTGGAGAAGGCAGTTGTATTTTTATAAAAAAATTATTAGCATTTAAAACGTCTCAAGAAGTATTAATATAAATAATATTTAATATTCTTATACAATAGCACCATGGTGTGTTACACATCTTATTTTACAATAGTTGCCTTACATCCTTTTAAAAGACGTGAAATACTACATATAGACTTGAAACTGCCTATATACTTCTGGGCAATAATTGCCTCCCAGTGTTTTTTGAGAAATACCATTCCCAAACATATTTTTACTTCTACTATAAAATTATTGTTGTGTACGTTTCAGCGACACTCTGAGTTCTTTTGGAACATTTATTTCCCTCAATGTTTCATGATTGAAATCTATCCACAGTGATATTTGTTACTTATCTCATTGCCTTCTAATATATGTGAACATACTGCAATCCAGCTGTCCATTGTCCTGTGGATGCACATTGGACTTATTGCCAGCTTTCTACTAATGCACACAATGCTGCAAAGAATGTCATCTGACAATGTGCCGGGTCTGTCTTTTTCCCTGATTAAGAATGTATGGAATTCCCAGAGTTACTGCGTCCATGTAGGATAAGGAAAGTTTTGGTCATAATGAAGGCAGTTTTAAGAGGGAGCTGTGCTATTGAATAACAACAGTTTAATACTCCTGAAACAAACAAAAAAATCCCTTTGCTATTGGGGTGTCAATGATACAGACAAGAAGATAGCAGTCTTGAGTTTAGAGAGGTAGGTGAGTGAGGAGCCCAGGATGCTAGAAGCTTGAGTGATTTTTAGAGTGGGGAGTTCATCAGTTTTTCATTTTAAAGCCATTGTTCTGATAAGGTATGCGGTGGACAGCTGGCCAGTGTCTGCTACAAGTAGAGCACTGTGATTCCCACATTTCTGGCTTGAGAAGTTGATGATTTATCATCAAATGTGTTAGAGATTACAGGAAAAGGTTTTAAAGTGGGAAGAAAGGGGAGATAAAGCAGTCAGATGGAGATATCTTTAATTTGTTATGTATATAAGTCATAGGTGTAGATGGGAAAATGGTAGGTAACTATAGAAGCTTTATCTTCATGAATAGGGGTCAGGAATACACACAGAGATTGGAGAGTCATTTATCATTAAGTGGCTGAGTCCTTTGGGGTAATTTTTGATTAAAAGCATTCTGTGGGACTCACCTTGAAGCCCATGTGCCTCTTTTCTTCTGCCCACTCTTTCATTCATGTGACATTTTTAGGCACTTTATTCCCAACCAGTTTGACAGCTCAGTGCTTGGAGAAGCTAAATTTATTCTTCAAATCCGGAGATGTCTTCTCACAGATTGTTTATAAAAATGTCAAAATAATATCAGTGCTCCATGAAGGCTAGGAGATCCCATTGTTAGCATGACTCCGACTAGATAAGTGCTTTATAATCACTGCCTTTGATTGCCTGTCTTTAATTCAGCTCTCTGTGCTTGACAAAACAATTAAGATTTTAAACAAATTATCTACGGGTTGCTTCTTATTCACTCGCTTATTTAGCTTAGCAGTGGATGATTTTTTTCCTTAGAGAAACCATTGTAAAAAATAAAAGTTGCTGTAAGTGATGAGGTTTCCTATGAGGCTGTATTCATGATTGAGTCCAGGAATTTCCTGAGGAGGAAATAGGACTCACGGTTGGCAAAGTTATCTCTACTGCTTCCCTAATGGAAGGGATTATATTTAGAGAAAACCACTTCAGAAATACAAAATATTGTTACATTTTTGGCTTTGGCAAATAATTTGCTTTGGGATTAAAGAAATACGATGTATTTCCAGACATTTTTATTTATTCAATTTTCTAGATTCTTAGGGTCAAAAGGGATGTTGGGGATTAATCCCCTACCCATTTACTGTGGTGGCTGTTCTTATCACCTGTCAGACAACCCTGCAGGTACTATATGGATGCTTTCAGCTTGGGCCATTGCAACACTTTTCTACGAAGGTCATTCCCTTGATAGAATATAGAAATACTTATTTGTCTGTATACAAATCTGCCTGCTTCCAGTTTTACCCATTAGCTCTAGAGAGGCAGATGTCAGCCTTCTTGTATTATGGTCAGTTAGGTTTAGGGAGATTATTAACTGAGTATGAAAATAACGACAGTATAGGCAACTGGTTGTTCATATAAGTACATCTTTGGGTCATTTAAAAAAACCTGAAGTTCAAATAGAAAATGAGTGCCTTGGAAACAGTGACCCCTTTTTGGAATATATACGCACCTGCAAATATCTACACTGTAACAATTATAATAAAAATATTTGCCACCCATCTACAGAGTAAAACACAAGAATTCATCAAATATTTGAAGATGGCTTTAATATTCCATGCTTAGTTATCTCACTGCAGATCATCTGTGGTCTTTTATTTCATTTATTTCTCAAAAACTCTTGACTTCTAGGCCCTCAATGTGTGCTTTTCTGTGGATAAGTGGTTGGTCGTGTTCTTTTGAAATTGTAATGTGTAGAATTGACCATGACATTCTGTATCCAATTCATTATTTGATAGGAAAAGTATATTATAAACTACTAGAATGTAAAGGAATAACATGATAAAATAATATATTTTTCTTTCAGCTTTAAAGTGTTAGGGCCAAAGAATTCAAGATGTTTGTGTGTATATACTCTGATTTGAAAAGTTTTTGCTATTAGTCAGTGACTGTTACAAATCTTTAAAATCTAGGTATCAGTAATTAGTGTCAAAATCTTCAAATCATCAAATTAATAATAAATAACAAAATTCATAATTGATGTTCTATTTGCATTCAATTTTTTTTCCAGTGCTGGAAATTGAAACAAGGGCCTCATATGTGCTGGGCAAGGACTCTACTACTGAGTTACATCCCCAGCCCTTACATTCTATTTTGAAAAACCAATAGTTTGCTAGTCTAAGGTAGTAATTCAATATACTAAATTTGAAGAGTGGAATATACTCTCTGTAATAGTGTCTTAGTTGCGAAATGTCCTTTCGTCTTTCCATACCTGTCTGTGCCACATTATCTTGCTTTTCACCTGGAAGTGATTCTTCTTTATTTGAATTTTTTTAGTTTTTTTTTTTTTGACACCACACTTTCTATGATTTGAATATGGGTATGTCCTTCAGGACTTCACTGTGATTAAAGGCTCAGTCTTGAGTGGGGTCTGTTTGAGAGGTGGTGACAGCTTTGGGTGGTGAGACCCTTTTGGGCGGCCACTGAGGGCATGAAGTCTATCTGGCCTCAACTGTCCATTTTATTTTGCATGTGCTATCATGCCCAGCTTATATGGTGCTGGGGAATTGAACTCAGGTACTTAGTACTTGCCTAGCGCTTTAAGTGCTGAGCTGTTCCTTCAGCCCTCCTCTTTCTCTTTGCTTACGCTCCACCCCCCCCACCCCCCATTTGATTGATATGTGTTAGTGCAAAACCTAAGGTTTACAATGAAGTTCAGGATTTTGTGCACCTACATGTCTTGTCAAGGTGACAAAGACTTTCCCATTCTCCTTTTGTCCCTCCCTGCCCTACCCCCCTGTTTCACTTTGTTTTTTGTTTTAAGTTCCATGAGAGTGGTGATCTGGAACGTGATGGCTTGGCCATCTGCCATTTGCTCTGAGATTCTCCTGCAAACTGAGTCAGTGAAGATGTCATATGCTCGAACCTCCAAAACTATGAGCTATGCAAACATTTAAAAAGAGTTAGCTGCCTCAGCTATTCTTGTTTAGTGCTACAAATCTCACAAGTATGCCACCCTACATGATAGGGAATTTGCATATGTATGTAATTTCCTCTACAAAATTTAAGAATACAGATTGTACGAGAATCTAAGATTTTTTGTGTTCATACTTAAAAACAAGGCATTAGGCATTCTGGTCTACTGCCTTGAATCTAGCCTATGCTCATTAGCCATTGAATCAGTAAATACAAGAAGGCTAAATGTTTAAAGATAAATGTAATGTCTTCATGGGTATTACTGAATTTGGTTAGAAATAAAAAACATAAAATAAAACTACTATTTTTCCTAAGTAAGTACAAAAGTACTCAATGAATTAGCTAATTAGGACTCTGTTGTTGACTGATTTGTTGGGATTGTATATTTGTGTATTAGACACAGTGAGCTTCATAGTAGAAAGAAAGCAGAATTACCCAGGAAGAATGTTACTAGACTCATCTAGTTGACTCTACACAGATTTCGGCCCCTGGAGATTGGTGATAACTATTTGAATATTGTAAATAGTAGATGTATACACTCAAAAACAGCAAATATAAGCAAGGATGTGGGGGAAAAGGAACACTTCTACATTGTTGGTGAAATTGTAAGCTGGTACAACGCTGTGAAAAGCAGTTTGAAGATTCCTTAAAAAAACGAATATAGAAATCCCGCATGACCCAGCTACAGCTCTCTGGGCATCTTACCAAAAGAACTAAAGTCATCAAATCATAGAGACATATGCATGCATAGCCGTATTTATAGCAGCATAATTCATAGTTCACCCTGGGAACAACCTATACGCCCATCAACAGATGCATGGATAAAATATTCTGGGGGCACCTTAAGTCAGTAGTCCTCAGTGAATTAGACAAAGCACAAAAGATAAGTAGCACATGGTATGTCTTATATGAGATCTCCTAAAATACATGTATAAAAAGATCTTCATGTAAGAGAGAGGTGGGAAATTGGGAGGTAGACTTCTTGGAAAAGGGGAGAGACACTGATGGTGGGGAAGAGAGAAATGATAGGAAAAAGGAAGTGATATATATATATGGGCACATATTTCCCAAGTTGTGTGTAATTAACACATGAATGATTTGTAGTACATATATATTCAAATAAAATAAACAGATGTTAAAAATAACTTGCTTACCCTTTTGTGACTTGGAAGGAGTTATCACTCTGCAGGGTTATTTAGCATCTTGAGGAAGCTGGTACAATTGTCAGGCAAGAAGAGATAGCCTTTTTACTGATTAGGATTTTTTTTATGAGATTTGCAATGTGTCACCTTGCATTATCTTATGAATTTTTAAAACAATCCAACGAGGTAATTTTCTATAATTATCCTTATTTTTTGCATGAAAAATGGAGCCAGAGGTGTTAAATAAATTGCTCATAACAAGCAGTGCGGCTAGTACTTGATTCAGAATCCAAACTTTGAACATGGCATTTTCCTTTATGTTCTTATTAAGCCAGTCCATTAATACTCGCTTAGCCCCTGATATACGCAAGGTAAAGTTTAGGCATTGTTATCATAAATATACAAAGCAAGAGTTTAAGGACAAGAATACTTTCTTCATAGAACTTAAACAGTTCGTGGAAAAATCATATATTGATGTAGTTGAAATACTAATATCTGTATCAGGAGCAAAATTAGTGACACTAGCATAATATTCTCTTGAAATTCATAGAAAGGCTTTTTTTGAAAGTAGAAGGTGACTTTATTGGGAGAAGTATAAAGGGGATAGTGAGGTGAAAAGTAGGAACCCTCCTGCAGGAAAGAGGAGGGGCAAAGGTGCTACTTATTGACAATTGTGACCATCTTCTTTGAACTTCTTTCTATGAATAGTGCATAATCATGTTCTTATACAGAGTAGGCCTTTACTGACTGGTGCATATTAGCATAAAATTAGTTCATTGGCTTAAGATCAAATTTGAGGGCCCAAGATGAGTTCCCAATCACTTGGTTATGAGTGTCTACAGCCTCATGACCTATTTTTTACCTTTATCCTTGGCCATTCTAAGGTGTGGTCTTAAGTTATCGCAGTTCTTTATCTGGGAGGAGTTCCTCATCTGAGGGTGAGTTCCTCATTTGGGCCATCGGGACCCGCCCAGCCTAGCTACTCTAAACCTGCCTATTGGAATTTGGCTTCTTCCCCCTTTTTGTTATTGGGAAGCCTTGCTGCTCAAAGGAGAAAAATGGAAGATGACCACTCTGATGACCGCTCTGGCTACTTCCTGCTGGAAGGGGGCATCAGATGCAACAACTTGATTTTTCCGGGAAGGAGATTGTCGAGGTGATTGAGAGGTCCTTAATAGATCTTGTTGCAAGATGTCACCGGTGCATCCATAGTGATTACCGTTTGGAATCCAACAACTTAAATTCTGCACTGAAAAAAAAAAAACCCAGAGATACACAATTTATTGAGCAAGAGCCAAGAATCATGAGGGCCATTTCCATGAATGTTCTTGGATATTGTTTGTTTGTGTAAGTCACCTAATTGTTGTTGGATCAAATTAGAATTACCAGTTAAATTAAAACAACACATCCTGGGGAATGACCAACATCCCAAATGGTGTTGTAAAAGAAGATAATCTACTGTTACTTGGTTTTGGAGGACTGCAGTTTTCCATTTGTTGATTTCCACATTCATTTTGGCTATAACAGATGCAGTAATATTTGCTGTTTTGCAAACAATACTGGTTAACTTACTTCTTTCTGTAACCCTCCTACTAAGCCAGGAGATGGAAAGACTGGAGGTAAGGAAGCTACCATAGGAATACTCATAAGCTTTAAACTGTCATCGTGATTAGACTGGCGGCCTCCTTTAACACGGGGTCAGGATCCTTTAAGAGAAGGAGTTGAGGGACCTTCAAAAGAAGGATGAGGAGCAATGGAAAAATATGACCAGTGGAAGAGACACCGGAAAAATGATCAGGTAAAACTCAGTAGTTAGAAGACTGACAAATAAATCCTTTCTTGAGATAATTGTTGTTCCCTTGGGCAGCGGCATATTGGTTACTGTATCACAGTTTGCCTTTACACTACATGCGATGCAAAGACATTGACAATCTATTAGAAAAGAGACCGAAAGAGCAAGTTTTTTTTTTCTAACGCACCGTTGCCAGTTGTCTGGAAAGTAAATCCCCAGTTATATTATTCTTCAGGAGAGACTGACACACCTACAAGATTTTTAGTTAAGAGATGAGTGACAGTCTCCCACAAATATACAAAAGGCAAACTTATCCTATCTACAGCCAGCCATAGTCAAACATTTTGTGCTCCAAGTTAGGCTGGGAAGACGTTGAAGAAGGAAGTCAGACTAGCTAATTCTTGAATGAAAAGTAGAACTGCTATGGGCAGAGATGGAGGAGGACATTTTAGACAGGAGCAGAAAGCAAAAGAGGAACATACTGTGGACCAAGCACAGGCTGAGTAAAGACTGACACGGTCTTTAGATTTTCGCTTAAAAATACTATTCATGAAGGTAAATTATGGTGAGTGGGAGAGTTACACAAAAACAGCTACAGTTGACGATATTGCAAACATTTTCTTTTCTAATTGTCTATTGTACATATTAACAGGGGTCAATGTGTTTTTATACATGGATCTAACATGTGCTGGTTAAATTCAGCTACTCTTTTTTCTGCCCTTTCATCCCTCACCCTGAGTCCTCCGACCCCTGGTAATCTCTATTCTGCTTTCAGGTTGGCTTTTTTTCCCCCCAACATATGCAAGAGAACAAGTGGCACCTTCTGTTTCTGTACTGGCTTACTTTTTAAAATGATGTCCTTCATTTCCACGTTTCTTGCTGAAAGTGACAGGATCTTATTTCTTTTATGGTGAATAGTATTCTATTACATATGTAATACGTACAGACATTATAACTATATAACGTAGAAATCCATATATATATATATATATATATATATCTCAATTCTTTATTCATGTACTAATGGGCATCTAGGCTGATTCCTTAACTTGGCTGTTGTGAACAGTGCTGTCATAATCGTGGGTGTGTAGGTGTCTCTTTGATACGATTTCATCTCCTTTGGACATATTCCCATTAGTGAGATAAATATGATAGATCTATTTTCTTTGTCTCTATGTATGTGTGTCTGTGTGTGTATAGTACTTAACCCAGGGCCTTTCCACTAAGCTACATTTTCAGTTCCTCTTACTTATTTTTAAACTTACCCATGAAGAAAACCTGGTTGATTTCTCTGTGTGAGATCGTCTTCTTATGTAATACTACGATCAGTCAACCTTTTCAGTTTTTCTTTAAGACCTGGTTCCTCATATAGCATGCTTCATATAAAACCACAACTATAGATTCCTGTTTGGTTTCTAGTTAGAATTGACTTGGTCTAGAAAAGGCATTTTGTATCATGTTCAATTTGCTGTGTATTCATTCAACAAATGCATATTGAGAGATTACCACGTGCAAGAAATTATTGTAGGTGCAAAGGTACAATGTGAACCCACAGAGTGGGAGAAGACCTTTTATTTCTTATTGTATGAGAGAATCTTTCTGAATTGCTAAGTTGCCCAGACTGGGCTCAAACTTGTGATCTTCCTGCCTCAGCTTCACAGAGTGCTTGGATTGCAGGTTTATATAACTATGTTTGGCTTATTTTCCAGTTGTTTTTTGAGGAACCTCCATACTGTTCTCTACAATAGCTGGACTAAATGACATTCTCACTAACAGTTCGTAAGAGTTCCCCCACCTCCAGGCCCTTGTAACTAGTGGGTGTTTCTGCCAACTTAGTGAATTGTTGATCTTTGCTTGCTGAAGAAGTTGAACATGTTTTCCTTTGGATTTTTGCCATGTGGTTAATGTCTGTTCATACTTGTTTTGTAAACTGTTTGGATTTTAAAAAATCTTTTGCTTCTTCTGTGTTACAGAATTTATCATTTTCTTGTTACCTTACAGAAAGATTTTTGTTTTTATGTTTCTAATAGCAATAATTTTCTTGACATGTAAGATGCTAATATTTCCCAAATGAATTTTTTACAGCATTACATTTCAAAATATTTCCTGCCCGGCGTCTTTCTTATTTTCTCTATGTTTATTGTGGGTGGATATAAACTGGTGCAACATGTGAGGAGAGGTCAGAGGATATTGAAGGCCGAGAAGATGCCAAGTGGATAGAATGGCATGAGTCCTGCTCCAGACGGAATAAAGGTGACTGAGTCAAAGGGAAAAGTGAAGGAGTTGTGAGAGATGCGGGATGCAAGTTAAAACTAGCCTTATATATTTTGATAAGGAGCTTCAGCTTTATTGGGTGAAGTTCAAAATGTGGGTCTTAGACTGCTAAGGAAGTTCAGATGAAAATATCTTAGGACCGACCATAAGCTTCACAAAGGCATTGCTGCAAGTTATTCAAATGCCAGCTATGGTCTCATGAGGAAGAGGTCAGAGAATTGGCTCTCAATTTTGTCAGCCTAGTGGAAGTAGAATCATTGGAGGAAATGTACAAGCTCTGAGTTTGGAATGTACCTTGAATGATGGGGTTTTAACGGTTCTGAAGTATTACCTAGAAATTGGGATTTAAGATTTTTAAATGTTCAGCGATGACGTGAGGATTATTGTTACAATAGTGGTTTCTTGTGAGCCTCAAGCCAGGAGCATCAATCAGCATCACCTGGAAACTCAATAGATGTGTAGATGCTAATGTCACAGACAAGATGATTCCGAAGCTGGGGATGGAACAGCACTCTGCTGCGCACGTCCTTCAGGTAGTTTGATATATGCTAAAATTTGGGAATCATA
This sequence comes from Ctenodactylus gundi, assembly GCA_004027205.1. Classification (NCBI taxonomy): domain Eukaryota; kingdom Metazoa; phylum Chordata; class Mammalia; order Rodentia; family Ctenodactylidae; genus Ctenodactylus; species Ctenodactylus gundi. Next base: position 122,144 of record PVKB01001789.1, read on the forward strand.
GCATTAGGGTGATTGAAGAAGTTTCTCAATGGTCTCCAGCTCTTCAGAGCATCTCTTGTTCCTTTGGCTAATGTGGCCCCATGAGTTGAAGGGAACGTAGGAGCTGGGAAAAATGAACACTGGTCACTGAGCTTTTCTTTGCTTTACCTGTTGATGTTTGCCTGTTTGTGACCACTGGTGGCGTGTATGTCATTTAGTTACAGCTAATTGCAGCTAATTGAGTCATTTAAGGATTTTTAGCCTTGTAATGGGTCAAATTTTTATTTATTTATTTATTTTTTTTGGAGTGGCGCAAAGTTAATTTTAAGGAAGAAAACTTTCCAGTGACACTGGAAAGATTGTTGGGGATCGGGGGACCCTTTTTTCTTCCTTCTCTACTGCATCGTTCCCTTTTGAGTTGTGGATGCCCCCAAAATGTTTGCTTCAAATATTTCCTGCTTGTCTTTCCTTTTCCAATCAACTTTTGTCATAGCACAGTCTTCCCATGATGGGACGAGGAAGCAGACCTCATTGCAGAGAGTGGCATGGGCGTGACGGCCATTGTAACGACTTAAGGGCTTTGGTAAAACAAAGCGAAATTAAGAGGCTTGCTGGGTGATACTTAGGGGTCAGCTATTACCAAAATCATGAAGTACAACACCTTACATTTAGAATAGCAGGGAAACATGCATGATAGTAGACTGAATTGTAGTTGGGAAACTATGGAACAGGAAAGGAGCAAGGCAGAACAATACCTGGCATAGATACTTTCTTCAAAGTTTTCTGAATTACCTGCTGGAAGTGTCACTTGCCTTATTATCATGGCAGTCCACGTTGGTTTTGGAAATTTTGGCTTTTACCAACCATATCCCTGGATATTGATATGTGTCTCCTAAATATCAAGTCCAAAGGATATTTTTATTCCTTGTATTACCACAGACTTCCAGTAACATCTACCATTCTTGATAATTCATTTATTCTGGAAATATTTTCTTCACGCATACCCTCCTTTCCCTGGCTCACCTTTTTTTCTACCTGTTTCATGATTTCATTCCTTTTAGTTTTAGCCTAAAAAGAATGGCATTTGGATAGGGCAAATTTTATTCAATATCCCTTGATGAACATACTTTTTATAACCAAAATTAATCTTCAAATTATTATTAGGCCCCACTATGTGTGCAGCACTGCTTGGAAATGCATAACTTTCCCTCTGCTGCATGTTGTCCTCCCTCCCCCTCCGCATACCTTAGAGACACGAGGAAGTATCCCCAGCCTCTTTCCGAGTAGGTTTAACTTCTGCTTATCTTTTATAACCTCATATTATCTTTCTCACTTTCCCTAGACTTTGGGTTAGTAGGACCCTTAGAAATCATCTGGATTGAGTTAAACATAAATACCCTTTCTGGAAAGTCATGTGGGAATCCCTTTTGCAATCATTCTAATAAGTGATCTTTTTTTTTTTAAAGGTTTACAATAAAATTGAGCATTTTGTGCACATACGTATCTTGTCAAGGTGCCAAGGACTTTCCCACTCTGTTTTTGTCCCTCCTGCTACCCACCCCTCTCTCCCCACCTGGTTCACTTTGTTTTTCCTTCCAAACGTCCCCTTCAAGTTGGTTCTTTTCAAGGCCACCTGTCTGACAATTGGGCAGTTGTGAATGCTAGGTTTGATTTACTGTGACTTCTGTGAAACCTCATTCTCAACTACAAGGAAATATAACATAAGCTTATTATCAACTCTAGGTAATCATTTTTCCTATATTTGAAGATAACTGCCATGTTGTTCAGAATTCATTTTTTCCAAATTAAACATTTTGATTTCCTCAAGTTTTTAATTGGCTAGAGTTTTCAGAATTCAAACTAGCCTAGGTACTTTCCAGTAGACAATAGTCCCATATAAATTGGCTATAATACTGTAATCATTGACTGTACAGAAGTATACTGTGATTATTTTTTTCTTTGATATCTGATTCCATTAGTGGTAAGAGGAGTTGCACTGCCCTACTGACATTTTATCAATTTATTGCTTCTTCCCTCTCCTCCCAATACTAGGACTAGGGATTGAAATCAGAGGGACGGTATCACCGAGATACATATTCACACTTTGTTATTTATTTATTTGTGAGACAGGGTTTGTTCTAAATATAAAAAGAAACAAATAATGAAGACAATTCAGGAAATGAGGGAACATCTTGGTAGAGATACAGAAAGAATGAAAGTGAAACTCCAAGATACGAAATACAGGCAAAAATAAGTAACCAACTTGAACACTTTGAGGATAGCTCATCAGATCTTGAAGATAAAGAGGACAAATTGGATCATCGTATAGTCAGTGAGGACTGTAAGACGAATGAACAAAAAGCAAGAAAAAGGCTGGTTACAATAGCTGATGGATGAAAAGAAAAGCAAGCTCAGATTTATGGGAGTGCAGAGGAAAACTGAGGAGCAGTTGGCAAATATCTTTTCCCACTCCATGGATGCTTTTTCTTCACTCTGTTGATTGTTTTCTTGGCTGTGCAAAAGCTTTTTAATTTTATATAATCTAGTTTGTTGATTTCCGGTTTTATCTCATACACTTTGGGTGTTTCATTGAGAAAGTCCTTGCCTATGGTCATGTCTTCCAGGTTTGGTCTGTTTTTTTCTTCCAACACGTTCCATGTTTCCATTTTAATGTCAAAATTTTTGATCCATTTGGATTTGATTTTGGTGCGTGGAAAAAAATGTGGGTCTTGTTTCATTCTTGTGCGTGAGGCTGGCCAGTTTTCCCAGCACCATTTCTTATAGAGGCCGTCTTTACTCCAGCGTATGTTTTTGGCTCCTTTTTTGGAGATCAGATGGCTGAAGGTCCTCAGGGGTGCTTTTGCATCCTCAGTTCTATTCCACTGTCCCACCTGTCTGGTCTTATGCCTACACCGTGTCATTTTTTCCACTATTGCTGTGTAATATAACTTGATATCTGGTATCATGATGCCTCCTGCTTTCGTGTTGTTATTTTGGCTCCTCTGTGCCTCTTACGACTGCATATACAGTTTTGGATCTTTTTTTCTATTTCTGTGAAAAATGCTAATAGTATCTTGATTGGTATTGCATTGAATCTATCGGTTTAGGTAGTATGGCCTTTTTCACAATGTTGGTTCTGCCTACCCAGGAATAGGGAATGTCTTTGCATTTTCTAAAATTTTCTTTTTTCACAGTATTGCAGTTTTCCACATAGAGGTCCCTCACCTGCTTCATTAGGTTCATCCCTAGGTATTTAATTTTCTTTGAGGTGACTGTGAATGGGATTCTTTGTTTCCTGTTGAGTTTTAAGTGTTCTTTGCATATTTTGGATATATAATATATACGTATATTTTATAAAAATATCAGTAATATATTTTATATAATATAAAACATGTATATAGATTATCCTTGTCAGATACACATTTGAAAGTATTTTTCTCAGTGTGTAATTTACTTTTTCAGTTCCTTTAATGTCTGTTGCATATGTTTTCAATTTGGATGAAGTCCAGATTACCAAGTTTTCTTTCATGATTCATGTTTTTGGTGCTGTACTTAAAAACTGCTTGACAAACACAACAGCACCTAGACTTTTTCTTATATTATGTTTTGGAAGTTTAATAGTCTTGTACCTTATATTTAGGGCTAGGATTCATTTTAAGTTAATTTTTGGCAGGTATACACTTAGGATATACTTTTTGCATATGGAATTTAATCATTTCAGCACTCTTAATTAAAAACAATATTATTTCTCCATTGAATAACCTTTTTTCTTTTGGCAAAGATGAGTTGACTGAACTTGTGTCTGTCTCTGGGCTCTTTATTTTGATCCACTGATACTTTGGTGCATTATTAGCTTTACAGTAAATGTAGCTTAAAGTGATATTACTAACTTTTTAGTAAGTGTTGAAGTGGAGTAGTGTCAGTCCTCTAATTTTTAAAAAAATTCTTCAGTATTGTGCTAGCTCTTGTGGATTTTTGCCTCTCCGTGTAAATTTTTGGATTATTGTGCCAGTATTCACAAAGTAACTAGCTGTGCTTTTGGTTTGGTTTGTACCAAATCTATAGACCAAGTTGGAAAAAATTGACAACTGGGGAATATGGAGTTTTCCTGTGAACATAGGCTGTCTTTCTATTTATTTAGATCACCTTTGATTTCTTTAATCTGAAGCCTGTACTTTTCCTTATACAGATTTTATAGATATTTAATATTATGTTTAAATATTTTATTTTTCGATGTCAGTATTAGTGCTGTATTTTGAATCTCAAATTCCAGTTATTCTTTGAAATGCACAGGATAGCAATTAACTTTTGTATGTTACCTTTGTGTCCCAGCACCTTGCTGTAATCGTTTACTTTTCTTCAGGAGATTTTGTTGTTGTTGTGGGTAGTATTTTGGAGATTTCGGCATTGACAGTTGCTCGTCTAAAAAAAAAAGAGAAGGGTTTATCTTCTCTGTCTCAAAAGGTAAACATTATATTGTTTATGTAGGATATCCGGTATGATGTATGCGGTAAGAAAGTATGCGGTAGCTAGTCTTCTAACCATTTCATTTGCCAGCTGGCCCATTGTTAAACCTTGTCAGTAGAGGGCACTGTAGGTATACGGCAAGGTGGTCTTAGGATACTTCTTGCTTTCATATCATTGCCAGTAGTATGTGAAAAGAGACCCAGTGGTACTGACAGCCCAGGGAGTTTCCTCAGCATCCTGATGGGTAGGATCTTGCTTACCATCCTGATCTAGCCTCTGAGTTAGTTCTCCCCATGAAACCCCAGTGGTCTTCTCTACCATCTAGTGGACTACAGCCAAACCTTCTTCAATGGGAGCAAAAGCTCCATCTTGAAAAGTGATGCTCAGGCCCAGAAGGAATATCTACTTTATGCGTTTGCTGTTCCTGTACACGTTGTGGTTTTCTGTGCCCCTTTGTTAGTAAACTATAATATACTAGTGAACATTTTTTACTTCCTGTTGAATATTGCTGGTTTAGGGGAATCCATAGTGAGGTACAAGCACAGGCCCAGCAAAGCAGCAGTGCCCGCCAGTAATTGGCTGTGATCACCCTCCAAGTGTGAAATACACTGTTGGCACAACTGTAGGACCTAGAAGAAGGCCCGCCACCCAAACAGGAAAGGAAACCTGTTTGGACTTTGGATTCATCTCAGGTGTTCTTTGTAGATTTCTTTGTTGTTGATTTTGATGTAAACTTCTTCATTGTTGCTGTTGATTAGTTTTTCATTTTTTTTTTCTCTCTTGACTAGTTATTTTTGCCTTTTGTAAAAAGCTGTTCTGTAGACTCTGGAGTCATTGTCCCTCTGTTGATTTGTTGGCCCCTGTTTTCCCTGTTTCTTCTTTCTTCTGTCACTGTTGCTTAAGTATAGCTGTTTTCTTCTGGGTTTGGGCTGAACTACTCTCCTGCCTTTCTGTGCCATGTATGCTCTCCTGCTCTTCGTCCTGCTTTCCAGGGTGACACTTGTCTCGGTCCTCTTTCTCCCTACTCCTACCAAACTTATCAATATTGGTGTCAGTGTTGATAAGTAATAGCTACGTACCTTGAATTGATAATTTTTTCCTATTTACTTAGACATAGGACTTTACTGTAGGTTTCTTTCCTGTGATCAACATTGATACCGTGTTGCCTTTAATAGACCTCTCTAATAAACCACTATAAGGTTTGTACAGATATTCCCACTAATAGTATAGATTACATTTCTAATAGTGATAGTGGAGTGGTTATAAGAATTGATTGCTTATTATGATTGTTAATAGCTGATATGCCTTAATTTTGCCATTGCTGCTGGTCATTTCCTACTGTTTAAGATGTAGAGTTATTAGAGCATACTAAGAGTGGGTAACTTTCGATGGTTTGGTTTAGCATAGGTAATCATTACAAATGTCTGTTTTATTATTGACAATGATAAAGTGTTGGTTTTCGTGGAGCCTTTTGGCAAGGCAATATTAGATTTATTTAGGTAGATACATGGGTAGTGTAACTTTGTGTTCCTGTTGCTAAGATTCAAATCGTTGTAGTACGGGAGTGGGGTTGCTGAAGCCAACATGGTACCAGTGAAGGATCTTTTCATCAGTGGCTCTGCGTGGTTTGGCTGTAGGACAGAGATTAGTAAGGGAATTTCCTTTATGGCCTAGCCTAGAAACACAGAGGATCTGTTGTACCTGAATGACAACCAGAGGAAAAGCAGTGAAGATTAATAGCGGGTGAACACAGCACCAGGAGAGGGCCTAGGGCTACAGAGGGCCTGCAGGCGGGACTGCAAGCCGTGAGTACATGGGAGGAATGCATCAAGGATGACATCTGGAAGGCACAGGTTAATCTAGTGGCTCCCAGTGTTTGGCTGTGCCCCCACACCAGCCTTTGGCTGTGGTGTGCCAGAGCACAGTCAGTCTGGTTGCAGTGCTAAAGCCAGGAGAGGGCCCCTCTGTAAGGCCTTGGAGCCTGGAGACTGCGGACTGAAGGCAGCCAGAGGCACAGCGCTGGGATCACAGCCAGTGTCGGGGGGGCGGGCCCAAGGAGAATTGGAAGCACGTTGTGAGGTTTCTCAGGAGATAGACTCTTGACAAGTCATGCTGCAGAGAAGCCAGGGAGTCTCCTTGCTGTTTGAGTCAGCGATGAGGGAGTGGACAAAGACTGCTTCTCCTAAAGGGTCTAAGCCAAAGGAGAGTAGATCTCGGGAAGCAGTGGATTGAACTTGTATTTTTCTGCTATTGATCTACCTACATGTTTTTTCATTTTTCTTCCTTTGTTTCCTTTCTCTTATTTCTCTTATTTGTTACTTTCTACATTTATTTCTCTCTTGAGTAGCTCTTCATGCCCGTGTTGGAAAACCTTTTTATAGATTCTGAAGAAATCCTCTATTTCATTCATAATCTCCTTATTCTTACTTTTGTTTCTAGTGCTTAAGTTTATATATTTTCTTTTGATTTGGGTTTGGAGCTCTGTCTTGCTTTTCTCTATCCTGTGAAAACTGTTCTACTTTCTTTCATGCTCCTAAAGCTAACCATTGGTCTCAGTATGCTCTCTCCTTACCTCATCACTCATATTACTAATATGATTAAGTATTGATAACTCACAACCATATAGCTGGACATGTTGGGAAGCGATAATTGGATACTATGCAGCTAGACTTGGATCATTAGGTAGTTTTTTTTTCTAAATTTTCAACAATAATTTAGTGTCACTTTCAACAAACTCTTCTAAAATGTTGCTAGACAATCTGCATAGGAATATCCACTAGTTGTATAGGTCACATTTCTAATGTTAAGAGTGGAATGCTTGTGTGAGTTGATTTTTTTGGTCATGTCTGTAGTCAGTAATATATTAAGTTTAACCACTGTTACAAATATCTGCTCCACTGTTAAACAGGGCAAATCAAGTGGCGCCTGCTAAGGGTTGATAACTTCTAGTGGTTTGGTTTTGCCTAAGTGAGCAATATAGAGGACTGTTTTATTAGTGATAGAAATGTGCGCACGCATGCGTGCACACACACACACACACACTGATATTAGTAGAACATTTCAGTAAGTCAATATCAGCTTTATTTAGAAAGATACGTTGATGGTGTAGACTGTGTCTTGTAATGTTAAGTGTAGAATAGTTTTAATGTTAAGCTTGTTACTAGGTTCTGTCACTGAGACAACTCTCAAAATGATTATCTGAGTAAGTTAAAAACAGAACTAAATAGTGAAATCTGAACAAAAGCTGCACAGTAGAGAGAAAGAGAGAGAGAGAGAGAGAGAGAGAGAGAGAGAGAGAGAGAGAGCGAGCCTATCAACACGACCTGATTTACGACCCACAGCAATAGATCCGTGGTAAAATGAGCTAATAAATTGCTTGCAAAAGGGATCAACTCCCCAGAAGTTGATACAGTGGGCCCTGAAGTAGCAGAACCCACAAGAAAGGAAGTAAAAATCCAAGAAGAACTATTGGCCAAAGGGCTTAAACAAACTATGCTTAACCAAGTGCAAGATATGGTCAGTGATGTCCAAGGGGATTTAATAAAAACATTTTCAATACATAAAAAGCTTAAGGATTATAAAGAAGTCACAAAGAGTTAAATAAGGCAATGCAAGAAATGAAGGAACATTTCAGTAGGGAAGTAAGACTGAAACCTGAACTTCAGGATATGAAAAACTCACATGAGAAAGTGGAATACTGGCTTGAGATTTTGGGGGCTAGATTATCAGATAATGAAGATAAGTTTGACAAACTGGACCCTATGGTCAGTGATGATGAAAAAACCAAAAGACAAGAAAGATATTGGTCACAACAGATGATGGATAACTTGATGAGAAACTACCGCAGAGTAATGGTATTCAATGGTGCTGGGAAAACTGGATCCCCACCTGCAGAGGAGTGAAACTAGACCCACATCTGTCACCTCACATTAAAATCAAATCAAAATGGATCAAAGAGATAGACATCAAAACAGAAACAGTGAACTTAGTGGAAGACAAATTAGGTAAAACCCTAGATGGAATAGGGACAGGAAAGGATTTTCCGAACAGATCACCATCTGTGTAAGAGATCTCAGCAAGAATCAACAAATGGGACTACATTAAACTACAAAGCTTTTGCACAGCAAACTATCACTCAGCAAGGCGAAGAGACAGCCCATAGAGTGAGATAAGCTATTCATCAGTTACACTTCAGACAAAGGCTTAAATATCTAGATTATACGAAGAACTCCAAAACATAAAAACCCCTAAAATAAATGATCCCATGAAGAACTGGGCAGTTGAAATGAAGCTTCTCAGAAGAAGTACAAAAGGTCAACAAGCACTTGAAAATGTGTTCTTCGTCACTGACCATCAGAAAAATGTAAATAAAAGCAATGTTGTAGTTTCACCTGACTTTGGTAAAAATGGCCTACATCAGGAACTCAAAAAACAAACAAACAAATAAACAAAACCAAACCAAAAAAGAATTGTTGGTGAGGATGTGGAAAAAAAAGGAACTCCTCTGTTGGTGGGAATGCAATAAGGTACAACCATTATGGAAAGCAGCCTGGATAGTCTTTAGCTGAAAATAGAAATTCCGTTTGATCTAGCTACAGCTCTATTTGGGGCATGTCCCTAAAAGAAATAACGTCACCATAGCAAAAAGACACCTGCATATCCATGTTTATAGCAGCAGAATTCATCATAGCCAAATTATGGAAACAACCTACCTGCCCACCCATAGAGGAATAGTCAAATTAGATGTGGTACCTATACACAATGGAATACTATGCAGCTATAAAGAAAGACAGGAAGCATTTGAACAAAAATGGGGCACCTTGAATCAATAATGGTTAGTGAAATGGACCAAGCACAAAAGACTGACTACAGATGGGTGCACCTCTTAAGAAATCCACGCAGTAACGAAATAAAAAGGCCCCGACATGAGTGACATGGTAGAGTGAGGGGCAATGGTCAGCCAAGGAAGGGGTGAACCTCTGAAAAAGGCGTAGGCATAGGTGATCATTGACTCCCCAGACCCCATGTCTTTAATGTATTATAGAATTTGGAGTTTATGCATGAACATATGTGTGTGTGTATGTGTGTGTATGTGTGTGTATATGCACAAGAAGATAGCTAAAATTGCATACAGAATATAAATTTTAAATTCCTGAATCATGTACCCCTCAATATATTGAAGTCTGAGAGTCATTTGAATTTTTTGATTATGTAATTTTTCACTTGTATGCTTTTAAGTAATTTCTACCTTCTTCATGTTCAATATTATTCGAATTAAGAGTTTCAAATAATACAGCAGAATTTCAGTGAAAAAGATATCTGATACATAAGAAATAACCACCAGCATCAAAAATGGGATTATATCTTATTAAAAACTTCTGCAGGGCAAAGGAAACAATGAGCAGAGTAAAGAGAGAACTGGAAAAAGGGAAATTATTGTGTTTTTACCATCTATACCTCAGACATGAGGTTAACAACTAGAATATACAAACAACTGAACAAAATAAACCCTCAAAATCAAAAACCTGGTTAAAGAATGAGCAACTGGAATGAATGGTTTCCTGAAAAATTACAAATGGCCAGCGAATACATAAAAAATGTTCAACATCCTTAGTAGCTGTTAGAGAAATGCAAATCAAAACAACATGGAGATACCATCTTACCCCAACAGGAATGGCTTTCACTAAGAACTCAAAAAGCAACAGATGCTGGTGAGGATGTAGGGGGAAAAGAACCCTCTTAGAATGCTGGTGGAACTGTAAATTGTGATAAACATTATGGAAACCGATATGGACATTGCTTATGCTGAAAATAGATTTTCCATTTGAACCAGTAATGTTTCTTCTTGGTATCTTTCCATAAGAGTCAAAAGCACCATTTAATAGCAGAAATATACACATGCCATGTTTATCACAGCACAACGAATAATATCTAAGCCATGGAAGATGATAAAATATCCATCTATAGATCAGTGGATTAAAAATGTGGCATATGTACACAATGGAGTACTTCTTAGCCATACAAAGTTAGATAGATATCATTTTTGAATAAATGAATACAATTTTTGACCGTCATACTTAGTGAAGTAAATCACATTCAGAAGATTAAATATAAAGTTTCTGTAATGTGAGCGTCTGAGAGTGTAAATAAATAATAGAGGCAAATAAGTGGGATGTAGGGAGTCTGGGGGGTGGAGGTCAAGAGTAAGAGCGAGAAAGGGGCAGGAAAGGGAATGAAGTTGTGTTATGTATGTGAACACAATTCTCGTATTTAAAGTAACCATTGTGTATCACTTGCATATTATTAAAATGCAAAATGTGTGCCTCTTCAACAAATAGTGCTGGGAGAGTTGCTTATACACATACAGAAGAATGAATCTAGACATAAACACATCACCAGGTACCAAAATCAAATCAAAGTGCATCAAACACTGAATCTTCTAGAGGATGAAATCAGGCAAAAATCTAGAACATGTAGGCGTGGGCAAGGACTTTCTGTATAGGACAGCGGATGCAAAGGAAATAGCCCCCAGAATCAACAAATAGGTTCATATAAAAATAAAATGTTTCTGCACAGCCAGGGAGAATATCAACAGAGGTAATAGAGACCTGACAGAATGGGAAAACATTTTCACCACCTAACCTTGCACAGGAGGCTAATAGCCAGAATAAACAAGGAATTGAAAAATAGACCCCTCAAATCAAAGACCTAAATAAAAAATGGTCAGCTGAACTGCATAAGCAGTTCTCAGATGAAGAAGTTCAAATGGCCACTAATACATTAAAAGATATCCAACATCCTTAGCCATTAGAGAAATGCAAGTCAAAACATCAGTGAGATATCATCTTACCCCACCGAGAATGGTGCATATCAAGAAGTCGGATGGCTGGGGAGGCTGTGGGGGTGAGGTGGGGCGGCGCTGGGTGGGGAAGGAACCCTTCTTCACATTGCTGATGGGACTGTAAACTCGTACAACCACTATAGAGATTTCTCAAATGGTTGAAAATAAATACTGAATTCAGTCCTGTGATACCTCTTGTGGATTTCTTACCGAAGGAGTTAAAAGCAGAGCTGGAGGTAGGGCAAAGCTGTCCAAGTTCTTCCCTAGCAAGTACAAGGCCCTGAGTCCGATTCCCCAGCAACACATAAGCCTAGTGTGATGATAAATGCCTCTAATCCCAGCACTTGGGAGGCTGAGGCAGGAGGATTGCTGTGAGTCTAAAGCCAGCCTGGGCTCTGTGTAGTGAGTTCAGGACCAGCCTGGGCTATAGAGTGAGACCCTGTCTCAGAAAAAATTAAAAATGATGCATCAAAGAGATATGTCTATGACCCATGTTTATAGCAGCACAATTAATAATAGGTGAATTGAGGAAGACATCGAAATATCCGTCAACAAACTAACGGATACAAGAACGAGTGTATATACACAATGGAGAACTACACTTATATAAAGACAGATAAATCTGAGGCTTTTATAGGTAAATGGGCACAACTGGAGTCCATCATGCTCAGTGAAGTGAGTCAAACTCAGGAGATTAAATACTGCATGCTTCCTCTAATATGAGAAGCCCAGAATACATTTTATAGAACCATTTAGGTGTGATAATGGGAGTTGGGGGAGGGTGGAGTGAGGGGGCCAATAAGGGAGAGGGAAAAGGATTGCAATGTTGGTACATGTTATATGTATACAAAATTTACTTAAGCTCAATGTAACCATTGTGTATTGCATATATGTACTAATAAAGTGGGGGAAAATCTTCAAAAGAAAAAATGCAACAAAATGTTAAAAAGGAAGAAAGGATAATTGCAGTATAGTTTGCTAGGTCTTGTTAGTAATGTGTTAGTCTTTAGTTATAGTAAGACTGCAGATTTCATTCAAGCTGATAGTGGTGGCATAGATGGTGATCTTGTTTTCCAGTGTCTGTCACTAGATAGCTGTCGCTGGACCACCTACAGTATTATGATCCACTTCTCCCTCCCTGAAAAGTACTGGGGAACAGGTAACCATTAGAAGGTTAGTCACTAACAAGACCTCCAAAATTAACAGTTGAGTAAACTGAAAACGGACATAAACATAAAATTCTAAATAATCTCAAGGAAACACCAAGGAAATACATAATCTAGCGAGAAAAACCTCAACTGTGGGGACAGAGTTGGTGGATACTATCTGATCTGCAACCCCAGCAATAGACCTATGGGAAAAAGGGGCAATAAGTCATCTGCTAAAATGCCTGACTCCCCACAAGCTGACACGATGGATCCTAAAATAGTGAAGCCTATAGGAAAGGAAGGCAAAATTCCTGGTTTATTTCCTTTTCTTGACCAGAACGACCCTACTACTTTTGCATTTCTGGCTGCCTTAAATCCTGAAGTGAGTTTTTGTCCTCACCATAACTGTTATGTTGGGTTTTGGGGGGGGGGGGGGAGAAAGAATAGAGTATAGGAAAGGAGACCTAGAGGAGCTAGCAGGGTCAGTGGTTTCTGGCTGTAATAGGAATCAGGTGTCTTGAATGACGAGGTGGTGGGATGTGGGCAAGGCTCATCGGTATGCGGCATGGGTGAGACTTGCCCCTTTTAGAAATTCTTCCTTCAGGGTTCAATTCTGGAGATGAGGCTGGGACAGAAGGTTTGTCATACTGTGTAAGGTGTGATGAGCTAGATGCGCTCAAGGAGCAAGAGCCTTCTCGATTACTGTCATTAGGAAAATGGGGTGGGTTAGCGAGTCCATGTGGGGTTGGGCTTCTGGTCAAATCCTGAGAAGCGTTGAGAAAAGCTGTGGTATTCCTTCTGCTCCGGCCTTCAAGCCCCTTTGTGCCTAGTTGATAACCAGAAAAGAGATGTTCCACAGCCTTGAAGGAGTTTTATCCTTCTGAGCAAACAGCTAAAAATATTTATATGATTTAAAAAACATTGTAATAAAATATGTCAGAAATGGTTTATCTAAACTATACAATTTGTTGCTAATATAAATAATTTGCATTATGAATTTGTTTTCCTTGGTGTGTACACTCTTCTGTCCCCAGGGAGGTGGGTGAGCAAAGTGTTATGTTATATTGCCTTGCTCCTGCTGGCAGGGCACAGGTGCAGTGCTGTGGGTACGATGAATCAAACGCCGATTGCATCACGCTCGCTTGTGCTCGGCTCGGATTGCCGTCAGCGGAGGAGATAGAATTCATTAGTTCTCTTTCAGGGCACATGCAAACACATGGTTTCAAAGAATGTATAATGGCAGAAAGAGGAAATGGGCAAGTGCAGCCTTTTTCTTTCGCTGAGCAGCTCCAGCAACAGATGAACTGATGAGCTTTTGGAAGCGCTCTGTCAGTGCGTGTTTGAGAAGACAGATTCGCAGTGGCAGAATGCTCTGTTGATAACTGATCACATGTTTTTATTCTCTCGCAGGGCTACTGAGAAAATAATATTGATTTGTTAAAGAATCCAAAATGCTATAAATGCTCACAGGAAATATTACCAAATACCCAGCCATTTTAAAAGAATCAGATACAAACTGTGCTAAAATCACTTTCCTGGCATATGTGATGAGTTATCTAGTGTGACAAGCTCAGTGTTTGTTTTGCTGTTGGCATCGGTTGTGCTAATGCCATTTGACAAGTGTGGCACTCTGTTGTGTTGATAGAACACTGTTTGAAGAAGAATACAAGGTCTCTAAAATGAATTCCCCCCGGATTTTTGAGATGGATGGGGACTAAGAGACAGATCGAGCCATGTGATAGCTTTGTATTTTCCAAATGAGTCTGATGTTGGAGACTTTGATTGGAATTCTCTGTTGGGACTTAGAAATCTGTGTTTTGAACAAGCATTTGAATTGTAAACTTGATTCTGCCAGTTTGGAAAATACTCTAGTGTACATATTCACAGGTGAGATTTATTTTCCCTGAACTTAGGTTTCCTGCTTGTCTAGCCAGATTTAGGATGACGTGATTCACTTATTCCAATATGAACATACAAACACACACGCGTGCGCGCACGCATGCTTGGAAATACTGTTGTTAACGTTTAGGAGAAAACATAAAAAAAATCCCCAAAGCCCCCTGTATTGAATTAAACAATTGCAAGGCAAACATTTGGCTTTCCCTTTCAAGCTTTACTGCTTGGGTTGGTAGGCAGGGATGAAATGTATTCACATAAAAATAATCTTCCTGTTCTTTCCTGATTTATAGTGTGTTTTATTCTTTTTAAAGAATAACATTTCTTTTTAATTACAACATAATTCATGGTTAATATAAAAAATCTCAAAGAAAAAAGACAAAAATCTATGATTTCGCCACCCATCGATAACCTTTTCATATATTTTCTAAAGATGCAGTGATAAATGATTCTCAAGGCTTGTAATTACAATGTATCATGACGACTTGGTGAGGAAAAAGTAGTTGCTAGTTAAAAAAGGAATGTTACAGATAACGTATAGAAACTGGAAATTCACGTCTGCTACACACATTGCGCTTGTAGTGCGCAGTACCAGCAAGCTCATTTTTGGAGGCTGGGACTACCATCTGCTGTCAATTTCCACTTCTCCCAGATCCGTGCCTACCTCAGTCAGAGGTTCTGGGCGGGCTTTCCTCTGTATGAGGATGCTGGCGCTTCCTGGCCTGCTGTTTACCTCTGCTTTTGATGTTTTTGTGGTTTTTGGTCTTCCAGTAGTTTCCTTTCTACTGTTGATGTGCTTTTCCCTGTTTTCGCTACATTAAACAGGCTGTTTTGACTGTACTCTCAACCTTTTAAATGAGTACAAGAGGAGACATCGTGCAGCTCTGTTACTCGGCCGCCATCTTGACCAGAAGTCACTCCTTCCATTTTTTAATGACCTCTTCAGTTTCTTTTTCCAGCTTACTCAGTGCTTGTTGTAGAGGTCCTTCACTTCCTTGATTAGGTTGATTCCTAGGTATTTAAAAATTTTAAGGATACTGTGAATGTGATTGTTTTTCTCATCTTTTGCTCATTGATTTGATTATTGATGGACAGGAATGCTATTGATCTTTGTCAATTGATTATTTTTATCTCACAACTTCACTGATTTTTTTCACTAGTTCTAAGAATCTTTTGGTAGAGTTTTTGGAGTCTTCTCTATGTCAACTACAAGTAAGGATAGTTTGGCTTCTTCGATTCTGATACCTATTCCTTTTATTTCAATCTCTTACCTGATTGTTATGGCCAAGGTTTCAAGTACTCTATTGAGTAGGAATGGTGACAGTGGATATCCTTGTCTTGATTTTGTGGGAAATGCTTCAAATTTAATTCAGTTTAGTACATGTTGGCAGTAGGCTTGTCATAAATGACTATCAGCTGGAGGCAGGGTCCTACTATACCTATTTTCTTCAAGGTTTTTATCATGAAGGAATGTTGGATTTTGTCAAAGGCTTTAGCTGCATCTGTTGATAATTATGTGCTTTTGTCCTTGTTTTTTTGGTGTATTACATTAGTTTGTGTATACTGAGCCAATCTTGGATCCCTAACATGAAGCTAACTTGGCTGTGCTATATGATGTCTTTAATTGATTGACTTCTGTTTGCAAGTACCTTGTTAAGGGGGGGGGGGTGGGTGGGTGTGTGTGTGTGTGTGTGGGTGTGTGTATTAAGGATATTGGCCCATAGTTTTCATTTTTTGTTAAGTCTTTATCTAGTTATGCTATCAGGGTAATGCTAGCTTCCAGGAAGGAGTTTGGTAGGATTTCTTCTCTGTCAGTTTTATGAAAAAAATTTCTAAGTATTGGTGTTTGCTCTTCCCTAAAGGTCTGGTGAAATTCTGTGGTGAATCCATCAGGTTCTGAGATTTTTTTTTTTTTGGTAGAGACTATGACTGCCTCTGTTTTATTACTTGTTATTGTTCTATTCAGGGATTTTAATGTCTTGGTTTTATTTTGAAATTCCATATGTGTCTAGGAATTGATCCATTTCTTTGAGGTTTTCTAATTTATCGGAATATACATTTTCAAATTAGTTTCCTTATATTCTTTTAGATTTCAGTAGTTTCTATTGCATTTTCTCCCTTTTCATTTCTAATTGCTTTGACTTTTTCTTCTGGTTAGTTTGGCTAGAATTTTATCAAACTTTTTTAACCTTTTGAAGCATCCTCCCTCCCTCCCTCCCTCCCTCCCTCCCTCCCTTCCTTCCTTCCTTCTTTTCTTCCTTTCTTGACAGGGACTTGCTCTGTAGTCCACATTGGTCCTGAACTGACTATGTAGCTAAGGCTGGCCTTGGAGTGGTGGCATTCCTCCTGCCTCAGCCTCTCTAGTGCTGGAATTATAGGCATGTTCCACGGTGCCTGGCTTTATGTGGTGCTGGGGAAATGAACTCAGTGCCTTGTGAGGCAACTGCTTAAACTGCTGTGCCATTGCTCTAGCCCCCAACTCTTCAATTCATCATTATTTTATGTTGTTTTCATTAGAGTTTCTGTTTCATTAATTTCTTTTCTGATACTTAAAATTTCTTTTCTTTTACTGCTTTTGAACTTTGAGTTTTCTTGTTTCTCTGGAACCCTGAGGTGTATCATTACCTTTTTTTGGTCCTTTTTTAATGTATATATTAATGGGTATAAATTTCCCTCTATTTTCCTTTTGTCTGATAGATTTTGTTATGATTTGTTTCCATTGTTCTTTGACTCTAACAAGTTTTTTATCTGTAATTTCTTCAATGACGCATTGCTTATTCAATAATGTATTAGTTAATTTAGTTAATGTATTTGTATCATTTGTGTAGCTTCTTTTGCTATTTAGTTTTAGTTTCATTTCACTATGATCTGAAAGTATACAAGGAATTATTCTAATGCTTTTGTATTTATTTAAGCATACGTTATAGTCTAGAATATGGTTTGTTTTGGAAAAAGCCACACTGTGGAGAAAAAGGTATCTTATCTCCATGTTGGGTGGAACATCCTATGCACATCAGTGCTTTTGTTCCGGGTTGGTTTTGGTGTATTTTTTGTTAGAATTTTCTCTAGTTTAGCTGTGTATTTGTGATAGTGAAGTGTTGGAGTCCCCTACTATGATTGTATTAGGGCCTGCTTGTCCTTTCATGTCTAATATGTTATGTTATTGTTTCACCAATATTAGATGTGTACATATTGACAGTATGACCTCATCCTTTTGAAATGTTCTATTTACTAATATATAATGCTCCTCTTTGTCTTCTGCTGTTCTACTTGGCTGTAAATCTGTTGTGTTTGAGAATGGTGTAGCTACTCTTGCTTGTTTTTAGGCTTAAATTACATAAAGTATTAATTTTCATCCCTTTGCTATAATTTATGCATTTCCTTATGGACAAAGTGTATTTCTTAAAGGCAACGAATTCTTGGTTTTTGTCTTTGATTCACTCTTACAGTCTTATTTTATGATTGGAGAGTAAAGACCATTAATATCGAGAGTTATTCTTGTTATTTATTTACTATGTCCTATCCTTGCCTTGTTATTTCGGTGTTAATTATTTGTTCGTTAATTTTATTGTTGTCACCCTTTGATTTTTTTTCTCTTGGCTCTGTAGTACAGCTAGTCTCTTGTATTTGTCTAAAATTTCCTTAAGTATTTCCTGCAGTGCCAATCTAGTGGTCATACTGCATTATGTTTTCTTTATCATGGATTTTTAGTTTGGTTGATATTTTTATTGTAGTTCGTTAAGTTTACAGAATAAATTGATACTAAATGGCATCTTCACTACACTGAGTTGCTATCCATGCAATAATTACATGTTTTTGTTTAAACTCTTTAAGTGCTCCAGTAAATTTTTTGAAGTTTTTTCCATAGTTGTTTGCTATTATATAAATTACGTCTATATTTGACATATATTGTGGAGGTTCTAGCTAGCTGAATAGCACAAAAGAAAAGTTGCAGTTCAGAAACATGAAAACAAAAGTAAAATTATGCCCCTTTCTCTTCAGTTTTCAGGAATAACTTTGATGGATACAGCAACCTGGGTTCACTTGCTTTCTTTTAAGGCTTGAAAGATTTTGCTCCAGGCTCTTCTGGCCTTTAAAGTTTGCATTGAGAAATCCATGGTCATTTGAGTGGGGTTGCCTTGGTAGAAGAATGACAGTTTTTTTTTTTGCTACTTTTAATATTCTGTCTTTATGTTGTATTGTTGAGGTTTTGATTATGATGTGTCGTGATGAGTTTTGTTGCTGGTTGAGGTTATTTGGTGTTCTGTGAGCTTCCTGTACTTGAAAGTTAACTTGTTTTCCTAGATTTGAGAATTTTTTCCCATGATATCAATGAATAAATTCTTTGTACCTTTGGTGCTGTGTTCTGCTCTTTCTCCCACACCCATAGTTCTGAGTCTGGTTCTTCTTGAATCATCCACCAGCTGTTGTAGCCATCTGCTTTGCTCATTTTTAATTTTGGAGTTGTGTCTACTTTCTCAGCCTTGTCTTCAAGGTCTGAGTTTCTGTCCTCACAATGTTCAAGTTGACTGTTTTCAAATGTATTTTTCATATTTTGAGTTTCGGTTAGATTTTTTTCCCCAAATTTCCACTTCTTTGCCAAAATGTTCTTTCATATGTCACATTTCTTCAATTACCTCAGCCAACTTTTTATTTGTGGCTTCTCTATGCTCAGTAAGCTTTGTATCCATTAAGACTGCTGTTTGTTTAGTAAATTATTCTTGAGGCAGGCTGATCATTTCTTGAATTTCTCTAAGAATATTTTGTTTATACCGTTTTCATAAACTAACTGGTCTATTTGGCTTTTGACTTCTTTCCCTATTAGTTCCACTGTTTCAGTATCCCTGACATTAGTTTCTGGGATCTTTGCTGTTCTTGTGGGTGTCCTGTTGCCTTTTCTTCTTCCCATGTTTCTGTTGTTGAGGGACTTCGCTTTAAAGGCCTAGATGAGAGACTTATTTTAACGGCTATGAGAGTATATGGGGGGAGCCAAAATTCTTTTGAGTTCTGTGCTGGGAGTAGGCAGTGAGCAGGGGGACCTAAGAGTCTGATGCCCTCTGAGGTGTCTTGATTACACCCAACCCCCTCCGTGAAGCTTTCCTGCCTGTCCTGGCTTCCCTCCCCTGAGGATGGGGCTCTCCACCCTCGGAGGTGCTCCCACTGGTACCCGAGCAGTTCCAGGGCTTGAGGGCCTTCTCTTCTCTCAACACCTTTCTCTTGCTCCATTTCCTTTCTAGGCATTATTTGAGATGACCCCCAAAGCCCCTGTATGTTCTTTTGAGCTTTCTTTTGCTCAGCCATTCAGTCTTGGGCTTCTTTTTTTTTTAAAAAAAATGTCTTCTTAACCACTGCCTGTTTCGGTTGCTGAGCACTGCTGTTTTAGGCTCCAGGAGACGGTGTTTTAGGGAAGCCCACATTGTGTTGCCAGTTCGCCCTACGTACAAGCTTGTCTTTTAGAAGCTGGCACTACCAGCTGCTGTCAGGTCCCATTTCCCTGGATCCACACTTACCCCATTCAGAGGTTCTGGCTCTGGGCTTTCCTTCATGTGCGGATGCCAGCAGCTTAGGGCTACTTTCACTTGGCCTTGGGTAGCTTCCACTTCCAATGTGTCTTCGAGATTCTGACCTTCTTGTGGGTCCTTTCATTTGCTAGAGTGCTCCTTCCTCTCCTAGCTCAGTCGGAGGTTGTGGGATCTAGACTTTCCTCGTGGATACTGGTGGCTTCAGATGGCTGGTGTGGCTTCCTGGGCTATTGTTTTCCTCAGCTTCTCATGTGTCATCAGGCTTTCTGGCATTCCTGTGGCCTCCTTTCCATTGGTGATGTGCTTCGCAGGGATGAATATAGCGTTGCTGCAGACACCATCCAGTTAACAGGCTCAGGCTGGCAGGAAACACAGAGCAGGTCAGCCTACATTCACACCAACTTGTTTGGTGGCACCATAGAGGGATTTAAGAAAAGCCCCAACTGGCGCTCACCACACTCCCATACCCAGTAGAATTCAGTATTAGGAGAAAGAAGCATCTTCAGTCCAAATACTTTGGCTAGGAGAAAGTTTAAGATTTCATTTTCTTTTCTCTTATCCAGTTTTATTTACCTCTTAAAATCTTTAGTTGGATTTTACTCTCACTTTTATCCTCTGCTTTCTCGTTTTATTTCCCTGTTTAAAATGTTGCTTATTTCTTCCTTTCCCTATCCCTTTTTAATTACTTTATAGAGGGGCTGGAGAAATGGCTTAGTGGTTAAAGTGCTTGCTTAGATAAGTCAAGTGCTAAGTACCCAAGTTCTTTTCCCCAGCAGCACTTAAGCTGGTGTTGTGCTGCATGCCTGTAATCCCAGCACTTGGGAGGCTGAGACAAGAGGATTGCTGTCAGTCCTAAGGCTAGCCTGGGCTCCATTGTGAGTTTAGGACTTGCCAGGCCTACAGAGAGAGACACTGTCTCAAAAGATTATTTTATAGATTTATTTGAAAACCAAGGGCCCTAACTAGTAAAAACAGTCTAGAAAATTGAAAAACAGTGAAAGAATGACATAAAGACAGACTTATACGCTAGTAGGCCGGAACAGGGAGGCCTAGAAATAAACCATTATGTGTGTGTCACCAAATGACTTTTTGACAAGAGCTCCAAGGCCCCCCAATGGAAGAAGAACATTGTTGTCAATAAATAGTGATGGGAAAACTGTATATTCATTTACAAAATAAAGAAGTTGGAGAATTGCCTGCCACCAAAAAATTAATTCAAAATGTATCAAAGACTTAAAGATAAGAATTAAAATTATAAAATGCTTAGAAAAAAGTATGAGGCTAAAGCTTAATGGTGTTGGACTAAGTAGTGATTTCTTGGCTGTGACATCAAAAGCACAGGGCACAGAAAAATTATAGAGAAGTTGTACTTAACAACTATACATTTTTGTGTGTCAAGAGATGGTATCATCAGTATAAAAAAGTAACCCACGAAATGGGAGATCTTTTTAAATCATTTATCTGCTAAGGAATTCATTTTCAAAATATGAGAATACCTTTAGAATTCCATAACAAAAAATCACGATTCAAAAATGAGGAAAGGATTTGATTAGACACTTCTCCCCTAAAGATATATAAATGGTTAACAGACACATGAAAAAAATGCTTAATGTCACCACTTATTAGGGATAGATATGTGAATCAAAACTACGATGGGATGCTGAGCATTAGAATGATGGTGACCTAAAAAACGGACCATAACAAGCATGACAAGAACGTGGACAAGTTGGAACCCTTAAGCTTTCTTGGTGGAAATATAAAATGGCACACCTTGGGAAGTGGTGTGATTAATTCCTCAAAAAATCCTTATTGCCTCACATGGTCCCTCAATTCCACGTCTAGGTACACATCCAAAAGAAGTGAAAGAAGGGTCTTGGGAGGTTTTGTATATCTGTGTTCATGTCAGTATTTTAGCAATAACTAAAACATAGAAGAAACTCACATGTTCATTGTTGGATGGATTAGGAAACAAGATACACACAATGGAATATTGCTCACCTGTAAAAGAGAAGGAAGTTCTGACATGTGCTACAGTATGAATGAACCCAGGGGATATTATGCTAAGCAACATAAGCCAGCCACAAGAATACAAATACTGTACTATGTGATGCTCTTATATGAGGTGCTTCAAGTAGTCAAAATCATAGAAGGACAGCAGAATGGTGATATGCTTTGAGGGAGAAGGGCGAGTTATACTTGAATGAGTATAGAGTTTCACTTTTACAAGGCTTATGGAGGTGATTGGTGGTGATGGTTATACAATATTATGACTTACCTAATACCACAGAATTATGGTTCAGGTGGTAAATTTTACGTGTACTTTACCATAAAATTTGGAAAAATGGATCTATAATAGTGAGTGCCTGTCGGAGTCTAAGAGCAGAGAATAAAATTCTACTCAAAATCCCTTAGGCAAAGGCACATTTCAACCTCAAAACATTTCTAATATTCAGGACCACCGTGGTGAAAAAGTAATGGCCGGGTACAATATATTTTTCGAGTCAAGTGTGTATCTTAGTATGTCCACATTTGGCTTATAAAGGAAAAGCACTTTCCTCTTATTGCTACTTCTAAAAAGAAACCCAACAGAATGAAACATATCCTAAAACTACTGTGAGATTTAAGCTACTTTTCCCTGAGTATATTCTTATACCCCTGATAAAAGGCTGATAGGTGTTACACGGTTAGGATAATTGTAGCGTTTTATCAAGTTGGCAGATGCTTGGTAATCATTTTTGTCCCTGTTAGGCAACAATAGATACAAAATAAAAGGACACCTGTTGGTGTCCTTACAGCTGTGTCTGGATTGGAAGGCACCAGTACTCTTCATTCCAAACAGTGGGTGGCATTTCTCATGATGAGAGCTGCACATAAATACTTGGGTCATCGTGGAGACACACACTGCCCAACCCATTGTTTCTGTTCTGGTATTTTCTCCTCCTGATGTATTTGTAATCAACAGAGGTTATTTATGAAGCTATACTACAGGAATTAAATTCAGGAATCACAAGTCACTTCAGACTTATTTCTGCACTTGGGAGACAAGGAACAAGAAGGAAATGTTTCAAAACTCAAGACTGTTATTTAAGCTTAGTACAACAGCTGCGCAATATACTCAGTGGCTCATTCAGTCCAGTGGTTAATTACTTGGTGACCTGGTTATGAAAAATTCATCCACGAGGAAAAGGTAAGAGCCCTTATCTTTGTGAAGGTTTATTTGTTGTTTAACTTGGCATGGATTTATATATCCACATGGTGAGAAGATAAAAAGTGGAATTATTCCGTTGTATTTTTATGAGATTTTACTGCATGAAATGTCACTATAAAGAAATAAGACATTTACAAATACTACATCTCTTTTAGGCTTTCAGATAAACTTATTGTTTGGGTATTTCATTGTGTGAGAAGGTACTATTACATGGATGTTCTCATTGTTCAAATATTTTTGAAAATAATTGTCTGAAATTTCCTTGAAGCTAGGTTGTGTCGTGTGAAAGTCATTGTCATACCTAGCATGTTAGAGAACTGTCGAATGGATGTACTGACATCTCTTATGTGACTCAATCACAGTTTCTCAAGCTTTAAGAGCCAAAACAAAGTTACCTGAAGTAATTTTGTTTTTAAAGCATAATAAGTTGAAAGTAGTTAGATCGTAGTTACCTCGGTGTTTCTTTTTGAAGTAATACCTGGTGCTCTCTGTATAAATTGACAAAAGATTCAATTGTTGAAATTGAGTTTATTTACTTTTGAAGTACTGGGAATCACACCTAAGGCCCCATGAGTGCTAGAGAAGCATTCTTTTATTGGGCTACATTCCCAGTCTTGATTGTTGAAAATACGAAAAAAAAAATTAAGAATATGGAGGTATTTTGAGCACAGGACAAAAATAGCAATGTAGCATGTCTTAATATAAAGAAGTTTTTGTCTTAGCTAGTGTGTAATTACCTGAGATATTAGAATATATTCAGAAAAATCTTGAACCATTTAATGAAGTTAAGAATTCTTGTTAGAATTTATAGTCTTGGTGATATAAAAATTGGGTTAATAGGCTTTGTTAACAAGGGATACTTCAACTCATCTCCTCACTAAATGACAGAAAGATATGGTTGTAGGCTAGATGATGCAGATTGTTGTCCTGGTTATATGTTCTTGTCTTGGTTGAAAGCTTCTCCTATATATCAGTTGTCTCACATACACACACATACCGCCTCCCCCCTGGCTTTTCTTGAACAATCAGAAGTCTGGGAATACTGGCCTAATTTACTTGCAACAAATCAGATGAATTAAGGAGAGGCTACTGCTATGGCGTAGGACATGTGCTCTGTCCTTTACCACAGCCCCTACCACTTCCTGTGGCTTCCTGACATACAGGCCTGAGTTTTAATTCCATGTTGCTGAATCCTGCTAAAGATTTTGGGTTTAATCATGAGGTCAACAGAGAGGTTTTTGAGCAGGGGAGTGAAATGGTATGGGACCATGCAAATTTGACTGGCTTTATTTTGGAAGATTATTCAGCTCCTGTACGCATAATATATTTGTTTGCCAACAGTTGCTTTTTCCAAACC
The DNA here is from genome assembly GCA_004027205.1 of Ctenodactylus gundi. Lineage (NCBI taxonomy): Eukaryota > Metazoa > Chordata > Mammalia > Rodentia > Ctenodactylidae > Ctenodactylus > Ctenodactylus gundi. Next base: position 146,562 of record PVKB01001789.1, read on the forward strand.
AAATGTAGTGGTTGTTGGCTGTCTGGAACGGTAGTGATTTATCCTCCTTTAGTTTCCTACCTAGAAAATAATCACACTGTCTTTGATCTCCACAGTCAGCCTATTTTGTGTATTGACCCACTGAAGTGTGATTTTTTTTTGTCACCTGAAGCTGCACCACATTGTGGAAAACTGTGTTCTTATATTTTATAGCTGTACAAACACCACGAATGGTGTTTAATGTGAAGTCCTTCAGATTGTCAATGAATAGGAGTTGAATGATGATACTGTTCCCAACATCTCACTCACTGTTTTCCTGCATGGCCAACCATCCTAGCTTTTTAGACTCGGGCATTAAACATGAAGATGCCAGAAATAAAATTAATATGACAGGATGACAGTCTTGCTTTTGCTATGAATAAGTGATGCAAATGCCCTTAATTAGATTCAATTTCATATGTCTAGAGAATAAACTCTTTTTCTCAAAAGATAGAATACTAATGCCTTGCACGGATGAAGGCCCTTTCATCCGGGAATATTCTCATATGGTTTAAAACCCAATTGGCATAGTGAAAGCAAAGCAAAACAGAGATTACTTCAGCCGCAAATGGGGTATAACAACTGCTTAATGGTCTATAGTAACAGGAGACCAGGAACTCTAAAAAAGACTGTTAAAAGCATCACTATTATTTTTTATTTTTGTTTTTAACTTACACACAAAACATAAAATTCACACATATTCATGGTGGTACCTTGTAATCATTGAGGTATGTATATATTTGCATAATGTTTAAGTCAGGTTAAACGTATATTATTTCTTCAAACATCATTTTTTTGTAGCAAAAACTTTCAAAAATCTTGTTTTTGAAGTGTACAGTACATAATTGTTATATACAACAATTCAGAGCTTTTTGCACCTATCCCGTCCCAGTATAACTTAATACCCATTCACCACAGAGCAAGAATCTCTCAGAAAAATAAAAAAATAGCCATTCACCAACTTTTTCTGCCATCTCTCCCTGTCTCCTATACTGCCCCTGTCCTAGGTAATCACCATTTTACTCTTTAACTTTTATGAAATTAACTTTTTTAGATTTCACGTATGAGTGAAGTTGTATTGAAATTTCTTTGCCTTGTTCATTTCACTTTAAATGATGATCTCCAGTTCCATCCGTGTTGTAAATGACAGGAGGTGATTATTCATGTTTGAACAGTGTTCCATTGTATAGGCGCACCAGTGTTCTTCATCTGTTTATCAGTCGTAGACATATAAGTTGCTTTCATTTCTTGGCTATTGTGAACTGTGCTACAATAAACATGTGAGTACAGATACCTCTGTGACATGATGATTTCATTTCCTTTGGATACATACCCAATAGTGGAGCTGCTGGTTCTTACGGCAGTTTTATTATTTGTTTTTTGAGGAACGTACATTCTGTTTTCCGCAGTGGCTATGCTGATTTACATTAGCAACAGTGTGCACAGACTTCTATTTCTTTACATCTGGTTATTTTTAGTCTTTTTCATAAAGCCATTCTCAGTGGGGTGAGGTGATCTCTCATTGTGGTTTAGATTTACATTTCCCTGACGATTTGTGACCGTGAGCATTATTTTATGTACCAGTTGTGCACTAGTATGTCATTGGAGAAATGTCTGTTTAGATCGATTGACCATTTGCACTTGGATTATTTGTTTCTTTGCTTTCTTTTGGTGGAGGTTTTAGAGTTTCATATGTATTATGGATATCAACTCCTTTTAAATGAATGCATTGCAAAAGTTTTCTAGCACTCTGTAGGCTGTCGTTGCACTCTGTTGTTTCCTTTGCTGTGCAAAAGCCTTTTATTTTGATGTAATCTCATTTCTCTATTTTTACATCTGTTTCCGGTGCTTTTGGGATCTCATCTAAAATATATCCTCACCCATTTCAATATTTTGATGAGTTTTTTCTGTGTTTTCTTGAGTGATGCTTGGTCATGTGCCATATCATCTGGGCACTGAATCATAAAATATTTATCGCAGTCTTCCTAATACGATTTTAGTTGTACCTGGCTTTCCAGAAATTCTAAGCAGATTACATTTTTTTTTCTGAAACTACAGTCACTTTCACTCTTTGAGCACTGGATGGTACCCAGTCCAGACTTCCTAGTATCTGCTCTTGTTATACTTCCCTGTTTCTGTGCTAGAGGGCAGTCAAAGCCCAGTGTGTCCTAAATACTCTTGGCATATTATTCAGAAGGTAGCAGGAGAGTACATAGAGCAGTCTGTCCCCGCAAGCCTCTCCGTGGGTCCATTGTAGGCCTGTGATCAGGCACTGAAGGATTCTACCCAGCTCTAGGAAGAGTCATTGTGGATGGACCAGCCCAAGGCTTTTATATCATACCTGTGGCCACCAGTGCTGCTAAGCTGTATGACAGCCTGACCCCATGTCTCACCAAGAGCACCATAACATTGGTATAGGACCAACATCTGCACTGTTGTGGGATTCCTGCTGCTGAGATAGGCTGGCCCAGATCATTGCAATCAGTCACCAGTGATGCTAGGTGAAATTGAAGTCCCGTTGATTGGGACCATAGGTCTTCCCCTGCCTGGCACTGGAGATGTCTCAGAAGTTCCGTGTGCAGACGGGACTGGGAATGAAGGCAGCTAGCATCTGCCCAGTGTCAGGTTATACCAACCCAGAACTGCGTTCCAGGGTGAAGTCTTGTGCTCACTGCCTCATTGGACCCCCCGTGAATGGAGTTTTGCATCACTCTTTGCTGTCCAGTTTCAGGCGAGTGTCGATGAATGAGTGTCCTTGGCCACCTAGGCTGTTGCTGAGATGAGTTATTCCTGAGTCTCTCTTTCAAAGACCTGTCTGTTCTCATGGGTACACTGAGGCTCGTACTGTAGTTGGTGATGATGCAAGGCAAAACTTGTGTCCGTCCTGGGGTACAAGCCTCTGTACAGTGCTGGGGCTGTTCTAGAGTCCTTACTTTGAGCACTGGTCTGGCAACAGCTGTGCTGCCCAAGGTCAAGGGATGAGTGTTGGAGACAGTTCGTTAGCTACCAAGGTTGCTGCTAAGCTGGTCATGCCTGGTTCTCACAGGCACAGGTCTGTGAGAGTGTGTCCCCCAAGCCCATTTCAAGGCTCTAAGTGATGTGATCAAAACTTGAGCCCATTCTGCTTGATGCGGAAGCTGGTCTAGAGATACTCTCTGTGGCCTCTGGCTTGTGTACAGCTACTTCCTTTTCTGCTCAGTGTTTGCTCTCTGATGTGCTTAGCCGTGGGACCTGGCTTTGCTTACAAGTGGATTACTGCTCCCTGCTGTACTGCCTGAGGTTGGTGGAGTGGTGGTACAGTCAATTGTTTTGCTGCCTGGCCTAATGTAGTTAGTTCTACAGCTCAGTCCTCAGTTACGTTGTGACCGCCCATGGGGCTTTGCCCGACATTGTATTTTACCATAGTGGCTCGGCTAGATGTAATTCCTTCTCCCTCCTCCAATGGGGAGTTTACTGTTCTAGACTGCTTCGAGTTGGGGAGGGCCGACACAGGCAACTACTTCCTTCCTGCCACCTACAGTGTGTATTTAAGTTTTATTATATCAGTACTAAAAGCATCCAGTGTGATCTCTCACCTGACTTCCTCAGCTTCTGTGCGGGTTGTTTGCTGCGTGAATAACTTCTTAATTTGTGTTTGTGGGGAAAGAATCACTGGAGGATCCTACGCAGCCACCATTTTTGCTCTGTCCACATTCCTCTGGCAGCATTATTAATGTTTTTTTCAAATATAAAGTTTCATTTAACACGTAGAATTTTCTTTTTTCAAAAGTTTCTTGATACAGCTAGCTGCTTTATTTAGGCTTTGAAGACAAGCAGTCTTCCATGTGTCATGATATTTCTAGCCTATAGAAGTATTTATATTCATAATATATATTATATAATATTATAAAGCTTTATAGAGATAGAAAACCAGCAGCTTAGACAAGGAAAGGAATTTACCTATGATAACTTGATTACTGATGAATGTAGATTTCCAATTAGATCTGTTCAGTTTCAAGCCTGTCCCTTTCCTTACCCTGCTATATTACTGTTAGCTGCAGCCTCTGATACCTCTTCTGCTCAAAACTACACACAAAACTACACACTCCGTTTTTCCTTTGCCTGTTGAGAAGCTGGTACCGTCATACTTCCATACACTTCCTTAACCAGCGCTGGCTGGTGCTTCCCACGTAGTGCACATAGGGTTTCTGGTTTGCCCTTACCGTGGGGTGAGTTCCTGGCCTCCCCACAGGCACTTTATGTAAATCATGCGAGTGTTCGTGAGCATGACTTGTTGATTTGGATGGTGAGCCACACTTCTAAACCTCCTCTTTACTGTTATTTTGGAGGCTGCGGGGTCCCATTGCGCACATTGTCTTAATTCTAGTTCTCAAGGGCACAGCAGTTTTGTGCCACTATACACTGGTCATCTCTATGAGCAATACTAAGGTGGCAGGTACAGTCTGCACGTCCCCGTCACTTCCTGTAATACCTCTTCTGCAATAACTTCTTTTCATCAGTTTAAGGCCAAGGAAAAGCTTATTTTGCTTTCCTTATATATAGTCTCTCACTTGTTCACGTCTGATGATTGTATTAGATGTACAGTACCAGAATATGTAACAATCGCGTGTTATCCTGTCACTTAAAGGAGAAAATATTTTTATTACAGTATGTTTGTGCTATACAATAATTAAATGTTTTAGGAACATGTCTGTGTATGTCTTGTATCATGATACATTTTGATCCTTTCCCCCACTGTTCCCTGTGTTCCTCCTCCCCAGATTCCCTTTCCATCGCTAAAAGAAATCTACCAAGAAAATGTAAAATCTAATATCTTTGCACATCATGACCTTTCCTTCTACTCATAGGTGAGATAAATATATCTATACTCCTACAAGGGTTTTCCTGAGGCTTGGACCAGGTCGCTCTCCCTTCTCTTGTTTGAAGTATTAAAAACATGATCTGTTTTTTTTATTTTTTATTTTTTTATTTTAATTTTATTTTTTTAAGTCAGGGTCTTAGTCTTTACTCCAGGCTGGTTCTGAACTCAGTATGTAGCCCAGGCTCACCTTGAACTCAGGCCATCCTCCTTTTTCAGCTTCCTGAATGCTGGGATCACAGGTGTGTGCCTCCACACCTGGTTAAGAACATGGTCTTTTGATACATCTTTCTCTCCAGTTTGTGAAAATGGGCACCAATGACCTCTTCTTCCACCAGCCTCTGAATCTAGGACTATTTTATTTACCTCCTTAGAGTTCCTTCCCTGGGTGTATTCTGAGAGTGAGGCTCTTTGCTTTCTCAGAGTGCCTGTAGGAAGAGGCTGTCTAGCATCTGAGACCTCCCCACGTCCCCCTGACCTCACTGCAAATGCACATCTGAGAACCCTTGTCTTGTTTTATGTTTTTTCTCCACCCTTTCACTGGCCCAAAAGCTACTACAGCATGATGACTTGGTAGAAATTTCTGGGTTTCCTTTTGTATCTAATTTGATCACTAATTTAAATAGAAATGAATTTCATAATCTAATTTCATCAATCATTTCTTTGTCTTCACCCATTTTCTTCATAGTTTCTTTTTCCCACATTCCCTTTTCATCCAATCTATACTCTGGTTTTATGGGGATCAATTTTCACTAATTTGTTAAAGCATTGTCCTTGAATTCATTTTTTCTTTCTTCCCTATTTTTATTAGCATATATATGTGATACACAATGGTTACAATAGGCTTGAGCGTTTTGTGCACACATCCATCTCATCAACTTTATTACCCCTTCTCCTCTCCCCGCCCCCAAACTCCTCCTGTCATCCCTCTGGATCCTAATATGTCCCTCATTTGATTCTATTATTTATTTGTATTCTGGGTTTCTTATATTAGAGAAACTGTGATATTTAACCTTCTGAGTATAATCACTTCACTAAACATGATGGTCTCAAGTTGCACCCTTTTATCTACAAACACCTCAAATCCATGATCTCCTGCCTTTTGGGGTCTGCATTGAGAAATCTGTAATGCTGATGGGCTTATCTTTGTAAGTCACCCTCGGTTTTTCTCTTACAGCTTTTAATATTCTCTCTTTGTGGTGGCTCTCTAGTATTTTAATTATCATGTGTCATGATGAGGTTCTCTTCTGATAAAAGCCTCAAATCTATTTGTCTTTATGGAAAAGTAGTACTCCATTGTGTTTTTCATAAGCTACCATAGTGCTTTTTCTACTTTTAAGAGGGGTTTAAGGAGGTTGAAAGTCTATGCTGTCTTCACTGATACCTTGCCAAAGGACATCAGTCTCTTAGAGCATCTTCTTGCTCCAGTGTTCACCCCTGCTGGATCTGCTCCTGACTCAGAATATGCCTGCTAAGACTAGGTTAGACCGAAGTCCTTCAGTAGCTTCCGATGTAATTCAAAGAAACTGCATTACTTGCCAGGATTACTAAGGCCTTCCATGGTCTCGTCTGTCATCACGTCTTTACCCTCCTATACTGCTTTTCTCCCTCTGCTCACTTTTGTTCTTGTTTCCTCCCACAGCCCTGAATACAGCAGGTTTCCAACTAAAATAATTTGCATGCCTTTTCCTCTGTCCTGAATTATCTTCCCTTAGAGAGCCACTTGATCTGCTCCAGTCCTTTCTCAAATGTCACCTTTTCTGTAAAGCTTTCTGTGCCCATTTTATCTGAAATGGCACACTCCGTGACATTTACCAGTCCCATCTCTGTTTCCCCTTTCCACCTTAGCACCCATTACTCTGTAGCCTCCTACGAGTTTTACTTAATCATTTTGTTCATTGTCTCCCTGCTAGAAAAACTGATGCTTACTTAGTTTATTGCTGTATTTCCAGCTCTAAGAAAAATCTCTGACACGTAAAGGTTACACCATAAGCATTAGTGCGGTGCTTTAGTAAGGGGAGGAGAATAGGGAAATGATGGTACAAAAGTTCAGAATGACTCTGGCTTGGCATAGGAGATGGGGCCAAGGCAGGAGTTGACTTTGAACTAGTTCTCAAAAGATGAACAGGTTTTATATAGGTTTGCCCACTGCTGTGATTTCACAGAGGCCTGCATTTAGATCAGACAGGTATGTGACATGTTGAAGAGGTAGAAATGACGGGGTGGACTAACACAGATGATGCTTCTAAAGTAATGCCAAGCTTGAGTGGTAATGATTTGGAAAGTGATGGGTCTACCTGTGTCAAAGGGAGATGTTAAGGTTAAATCAGGTTTTGAAGTTTTGGTTGCAAGAAACAAACCAGGTCAGGTGATTTTGAGAGAAAGGGAGATTTGCTAGAGAGATTGAAACTCACAAAACTGAGGAAAGATTTATAGAATTAAGAGCTGGCTCAAAGAAGGTATCGCAAAGCTCATGCAGGAGCAGCGACTTGCCCTCCCTCCCTCTGAATTGAACCTTAGCTCTCCATGTTTCACAATATATATCTACCCATCTTCCTAGCAGTAAAAATTGAGTTGTTTTCAGATTTTTGTTACCAAGTGCATGAGCATGTTATGCATGTTTTTTGGTACAGATAGACTAACTTCTCTATGGGGTGAAATGGCTGCCTTATCACATATGTCCATATTCAATTCTATAAAATGATGGCAAGATGTGTTTCCAAGGTGCTTATACCAATTTACCTTTTCATAAGATTGTACAAATGTTCTTTTGCTCCACATCCATACCCATGCTTCGTATTTCTAATTTTCAAATTTACATATGGTAAAATTTACTCTTGTATATTATTACCCTGATATGGTTTTAAAAATGTATACAGCCATGTGCCTACTACCAGAAGAAGAATACAGAACACTCCCATCACCCCCCCCCCCCCACTCCCCGCCAATATTCATTCTGCTGACTCTGAGATTTTCAATCCAGTCCCATGCTATGACAATCACTGGTCTGATTTTGCTTTTCTCAGGATGTCATTTAAATGGAATTCTACTAATTCCTGCACTTAGGAGGCTGAGGCAGGATGATTGCTGTGAGTCCAAGGCCAGCCTGAGCTACATAGTGAATTGAAGACCAGCCTGGGCAACAGAGCGAGACCCTGTCCCAAAAAAAATTTGAAATCATGCAAAGCCCTATGGTCTTTGTTTTTTACTCATTGAAGTACATTTGCAGTTCATGCATTTGTCACTTGTATCTGTAGTTCATTTTTAATTCCTGAATGTTATACTGTCATGTAGGTACACTACAGCTTGCTTACTCATTCCTTAGGGGAGGGTCATTTGGTTCATTTCTATCTTGGTGTTTAATGAATAAAGCTACTTTAATATTTGTCTATAGGTTTTTGTGTAGGAAAACATGTTACTTCTTTTGGGTAAATATCTAAAGGACACATTTCTGGGTGTGATAACTTTTTCACTTTAATAGAAACTGATACTCTGTGTTTCAGAACAAATGTGCACCACTCACATATATATAGTAATGAGCGTTCTTGACATTTTGTATCTATCTCTGCACATGGTGTTGTCATTTTTGGAAGTTACTTTAGTAGTAGTATCTGTGATTTAAAAAATTTATTTTTTATTTCCCCCAATATTAATATATATGTGTGATATGCAATGATTACATTAAGCGTGAGGATTTTGTGCACATGTATATCATGACAACATTACAATCCCTTCCCCCTCCTTTATGGGCCCCCCTGCTCCCTTCCCCATCCCCCTTGAATCCCACTAGCACACTCATTTAGTTATATAAAATGCCTATATTCTGGGTTTCTCATATTAGAGAAGCTATTTGATTTGTAACCATTTGTGTCTGACTCACGTCACTGAGCACGATGGTCTCAAGTTGCCTCCATTTGCCTACAAAAGCCTTCAACCTGCCTGTCTTTATAGACAAGTAGTACTCCGTTATGTACATATACCACAGTGTATTATCCATTGGTCTGTCGATGGATATTTTGATGTCTTCCACAGTTTTGCCATTGTTAGTTGTGCTGTTATGAACGTGGGTATACAGATACCATCTTACCCCAGAGAGAACGGTGCATATCAAGAAGTCGAACAGTAATCCATACTGGCGAGGTTGTGGTGAGAAAGGGTCCCTTTTTTGTTGCTGGTGGGACCGTAAACTGGTACAGCCACTATGGAAAACAATACGGAGATTCCTCAAAAGGCTGAAAATAACTATTTCATTTGACCCAATGATACCTCTTTTGATATCTGTCCAAAAGAGGTAAAAGCAACGTGTAATAGAGATAAATGTATACTCATTGCGGTTTTACTTTGTATTTCTGCATGACCAATGATACTGTTTCATATGCTTATTTGTCATTCAGACTACTTAGGCAAAAAGTTCTTAGATGTGACCACAGAAGAACAACACTAATAATAAACTTGATCTTACAAAATTAGTAGACATTTAGCTAAATCTGAAAGGCATGTGATGAAGTAAGAAAAATCTAGGTTCTAATATTGGCACCTGTAGATAGTTTGGTTGTACAAGGAAGCTAGATTTCATGTAGGATAATGAAAAAAATTAGATATTGAAGCAGCAATTAAGGAACAGGGAAAGTTAGGAAGAAGCGATGTGTGTCACAGGTTCAAGAGCAGGGAAGTCCAGCCTGAGAGCTGGCATCAGTAGGCTAGGGCAAAGTTTCCACCCCCGAGCGTGGCCAAACTCGGGCGTACATGCAGAGAAGTATGTAAGGGCTTTCAAGACGGGTAAAATCGTTAAATAATGAGAACACGAGGAAAGCAAAGGTGTGAGCGAAGACTGAGGTTGGGCAGATTATAAGGCAAATGTTGAAACCATTGGCCAAGGTAGGTTGGTGCTCCTGCCCTGTGTGAATCCCAGTTATCCAGGCTGCATTCCCTGCTTTTCTCATTATTGTCTTCTTTCAACATTCCTTTTTGTTTGTATGCACATTTTTATAGAACTAATGTTTGCTAGGGTTATTTCTTTGTCTTCTTGGAGTTTTTGTTGTTGAGTTTTTTAGGGCAGTGGTGGTTTTTTTTGAGAAAGTTTAATCCCAATCTGATATTTCTTTTGTGGCTAATTTACAGGCTTCTCTCTTCTATAATATCTTCAAGTTTTAGGTTTTCCCTGCTTTGAAGTGCTGTTTATGGGTGAGTATACTGACTTTGCAAAGGAACTGGGAGCGTATAGCAGTGCTTACCTCGCATGCACAAGGCTTTGTGCTTGATTCCCCAAAACTGTGTAAAAATTAGGTGGCTGTCGTGGCGGATGCCCATAATCCAAGAACTTGAGAGGCTGAGGCAGGAATATTGCCAAGTTTGAGGTTATCCTGAGCTGCCTAGTGGGTTCTGGATCAGCCTGCACTGCAGAGTGAGACCCTGTCTCAAAAAGATAAAAAAAAACCAAAAATCAACAGTCAAAATAGAGTAAAAGAGATTATAAAATATAAGGGAATGTTAAAATTAAAAAGAAGTTATTACAGTAATCTCCCCTTAAAACTCCCCGGTCCTTGAACACATTTATCTCATTGTTCTTGCTGTTTCATGAAGCAGTTCTGGAGGTCCTTGTTCATGTATGAGGTGTGAGCCACAATACCGTGAATGGTGATGCTCTTTGTCACCTGAGGAAAAAGCAGGCTTGTGTTACCATGATGCTGTGGCCTCATCAACTTTATTCACTAGATCTGGCACCATGTGACTTCTGGGCTCTTTTCCCAAGGTCCACATGATCATGAAAGGTAAATATTTTGAAAATATTTGGGATATTGAAGCAGACCCAACAACTTGACTAAAGACATTCACATAAAAGGACTTTGAAAGCCGTTTCAATGAGGGATGAAAGAAGTGTGCCCTGTGGGAGGGGACAAGCTTGAGGCAAATTAGTGCCAGTGTATCTTTTACTGTAATAAGCTCTCTTAAAAATTCGATCATTAACCCTATTTTCAGTCATACCTTGTGTATTCTTTTCATATGCCTAGATAGATTTTATAATTGTATCTTTTTATTAACTGTAACAGACTACAGTTGAAATTTGATTTAGAAACCATCTCATTTCAAAATCCTCTGTAGAGGCTAATGATGTCTACTCAGAATGGTGTTTCTCCCACACCTTAGGGATCTACCTGTGAGTTTCTTCAGTAAAGTTGCCTCAACCTACCTGAGTACTTCGCCTGTAAACAGTAGGAGGGAGACAAGGAGTTACCAGGGGGGTGACCGTCCTGCCGCAGCCCTACCTTGCCCTTATACCAGGGAACTGTGGGCAGTGACCAACGGGCCAGAGTAGGAAAGCCAACCTCGTTTGTCTCAGATTCAGACAGTGGTAGGGCATTGCCCATGTGAGCTAGCTCAAGCTGACATCACACCCTTGTGAGGTTTTTCTCTCTCCCCTTCCCTTACTCTGATTCTTTTACTTAATAAGTTTTTTGCACACATATCCTTATCTAAAGGTACAGAGAGAGCACTGACCTGCCACACCCTCATTTTACTACGGGAAAACTGACACTTAATGTGGTTAAGCAACTTACCTGAGGTCATGCATGGCCTTGAGTCCATGTCTAGAATCTTTTAATTTCTCCATATTAAGGTGGAGGTAGTTAACATAATTATATCAAAGTGTACAATTAGACATAAATATATGACCAATGTACTCACAGTGTGTAAGGTATTTTATTGAATATTAAAGGAAGCACAAATTGCAGGTGTTCTTTCCCCTACAGAAGCCTAAAATCAAGATAAAGGGATAAGAGTAATATTTGTTTGTTTATTTATTTACGAGACAGGTTCTCTCTCAGTAGTCCAGGCCAGTCCTGAACACTAATGTAGCCTAGGCTGGCCTTTAACTCATGACAATCTTCCTGCCTCAGCCTCCCTGGTTCTGGAATAACAGGTGTGTGCCACCGTGCCTGGCAAGTCTAATATTTATTAAGTAGATTAAAAAGACAAATAGCTATTGGACTCCAGAACCAAGCACAGAGGGGTCACATCATCAGAGGGGAGAGAGAGAGAGAGAGAGAGAGAGGAGAGTGAGAGAGCGAGCTAGCACTTCATGGAACTCAGTGTGGGAAATAATGGGAAAGGGTGGGGTAGGTGGAAGGTCGAAAGGAGAGAGAGGAAGGATCTGTAACATTGATATGTGTGTGCCCAACATGCTCAAGATCACCGTAAACTTTAAGTTTTGCATTTATACATACCAATAAAATGAGGGAAAAAACATCCAGGTTTCTTCCATTTGCCTGTAAAAACCTCCACGCTGTTGGACCTTACAGATGCATAGTATTCTGTTGTGTATAAGTACCACAGTTTGTGTATCCACTGGTTTGTTGATGGGTATTTTGGTGACTTCCATGTTCTTAGTGAAGTGAGTCAGAAGCAGAAGGTGAACCATCAAATGGTCTCCCTGATATGAGAGACCCAGACCACAACTATCTCATGGAACTTTAGACCAAAGACAAAGTGAAAGAGGGGGACAGGGTGGGGGTGGAGGGAGGGAAGGGAGGGGAGAGGGAGGGACAAAAGGAGAGCGGGAAAGTCCTTGTCACCTTGACAAGATATGTATGTGCACAAAATGCTCAACTCCATTGTAAACCTTAAATTTTGTACTTGTACATATCAATAAAATGGGGAAAAACCAGGGTGGCTTCTGTGTTAGGGATGAGATATTAAATTTAAGTGAAAGTTTAAAGTTATTGCCATTTTAAAACTTGGTATGGTTTACTGAGTTTTATGCCCTGTTTTGCTTCATCACTGGGAACGTTTCTACATTACCATGAAATGGCCTTCAAAATCACTTCTTAAAAGACTACTGGAATTTCATGCTATACAGATACACTGAATATATTCAGTGATGTACCTGCTGTTGGATATTTACCCTGCCCTGAATTTCTGACAGTGGAATAACATTACGGTGAAATCTTTGTATACAAACATGAGCTTACATTTCTGAGGTTATTTGGGCAAATGTCTGGAAATATAATTATGGGATTAATGAGAAGAAAGAGAAGAAAGGTCTTTGAGCATTCCTGGGCTCTAATGTCTCACTTCTCAGTCCCACATGGCTTGTCAATTCTCCAGACATTGTAGTCCTATATTGATTTATTATTAATTCCTGCAGGTTATCGAGCACTACAGACAGAGGAGACCACGTGTTAGACTTGTTCTATGTTATCCTGTAGGATTCTTGTGGGATTTTCCTCTTTTACAGTACCTTGTTTCTTTTCTACTTAACAGTGTTCAAACGTTGGTATTTTTCTACCTTTCAGAACCGTAAGCAGATTTATTTCCTTTTTTTGCATTATTTTCCTACCTCCAGTCATTCTTTGTGGTTCTTTTACTGATACTCCTCAGTAGCATCTTGTTCTTGTGCAGAGTTGCAATATCATCCCGTGTATCTGAGGCCATTTTTGACAGTTTGGGGATGTTTTTATTTTTCATCCTTAGATTTTGTTTCTCCTAGAGGTTGTTCTCCTCTTCGTTTTCATTTTTATTTTTCATAGTAAAGACTTTCCTTATCTGCCTACTTCTTGTCTAATTATATTTAAGAGCGGGACATAATACCAGTAAATAATTATAACAGACAGTTCATTCCAGGTCCTATTCTAAGCACTTCCCATTCAAATTTTATAATCATAAAATAGATTTTCTAATGATTTCCGTTTGGTAGATGAAGTATGAGAGGATAGTAAGTTGTCATAGGCCTTGTGTCCAGTAAACAGCAGTTAGAATTGCAGCTGTGCACTCAGACCCACTCTCCGTACACACGGCCTCCATGTTCTAGTGTCTGTCTACAAACATTTGCATAATGATTGCAGGTCTGGCTAGTACTCTATATCAATTTTTTTCTAGCCCCCACCCCCCATTTAAAGTTTACATTGAACTTGAGTATTTTGTGCACATGAATATCCCAGCAGCACTACAGATCCTTCCCCTCTCCCTTTCAGAGTCTCTCACTCTTGCCCCTCCCACTAGTTCTCATTACTCCTCCCATTCCGTTCTGTGGAGTGACTGTGATCTGGACTTCTCCCTTTAGAGAAACCATTTGATACTTGACCTTTTGCACCTGACTCACTTCACTGAGCGTGATGGTCTCAAGTTGTGTCCATTTACCTACAAAGGCCTCAACTCTATTTTAATAGACGAGTAGTATTCTGTTGTGTAGATACCACAGTTTGTGTATCCATTGGTCTGTTGATGGATATTTTTGTGTTTTTCACCTTTTAGCTATTGTTAGTTGCACTTCTGTAAACATGGATATACTCGTATCTCTGTTATATGATGCTTTTAACTCTTGGAAAAATTCCGAGAGTGGTATCACTGGATCGAAGGGAGTGTTTATTTCCAGTCTTTTGGGAAACTTCCGTACTGCTTTCCATAGTGGTTGTACCAGTTCACACTCCAACCAGCAGTGCAGGAGGGTTCCTTTCCCCCCACAATCTGGCCAGCAGTGTTTGCTGTTTAAGTTCTGCATATAGGCCAATCTCTCTGGGGTTAGATGGTATCTTAGCGATGTTTTAATTTGCATTTCTCTAATGGCTAGGGATGTTAAACATACATTCATGTATTTACTGGCCATTTGAACTTCCCCTGAGAACTGCTTATTCATTCCCATTGCCTATTTTTCAACTGGGCCTATGATTTTGAGGGATTAATTTTTCTTCCGTTCCTTTTATATTTTGTTATGAGTCTGCTGTCTGAGGTATAGGTGGTGAATATTTTTTTCCCATTCTCTCAGTTCTCTCTTTACTCTGTTGACAATTTTCTTCATTGTCTAGAAACTTTTTAATCCCATTTGTTAGCTACTCTGTATTTGTAGTTGTGATTTTGGCAGATGCTCCTGTGGAGACCCTGCCTACCAACAGGTAATCTGAGTGCCAAAGAAGGCTGATGGTCTCAGCGTTCAGGGTGTGAGTGCTTTTGTGCTTTAAGTCCCCTGGTTTTATTAGAGCACCTGCCTTGGGCTGGTTTGCTGTTACACTTTCCAAAGGCCCATACGTTTGTCCCTGCAAGCGAACACATATGATCACTTCTCTGTCTTTGCCTTTCCAGTACTAGGGACTGAACCCAGGGCTTTTGTACTGAGTTACACCCCAGCTCCTTTGAAAATGTTTAAATTTTGAAACAAGGTCTCGTTGAGTTGCTAATTTCCCCAGGTCGGGTTCCAGTCTGACCCACTCCAGCTTCCCAGAGGGTGGGATTATAGGCATCATACCCCGCAAGTCTTACCCTTTGAAGACATGGGCAAGGATTAGATTTTCTGTGCTGAGTAGAGAAGGACATCTGTAATTGAACTAACTACTTTGTTGTTTTTATAAAGCGTTATTGAAATTTATTTTTATTTTTTCATGTGCTGGTGATTGAAGCCAGAGTTTCCACACTGAGCTACATCTCCAGCCCAGTTTTTATATGTTTATTTTAAGACAGGGTAACTTAGATTGCCCAGGCTGGACTTAAACTTGCAGTACTCCTGCTTCAGCCTTCCGGAGTGCTGAGATTACAGGCCTGTGCCACCAGGTCTCTCCACCTGCTTAAAATGTAAAGCTACTCGGTTCTTAACATATTCACAGAATCATGTAAACATCGCACACTATATTTTAGTACATTTCGTCCCTCTGAAGTGACGCTTTGTTCACATTAGCAGTTACTTTCTAGTCTCCCTCACCCTGCCCTAGTGTTACACAACCACTCGTGTACAGTACTTTCTGTTGGGATAGATTTGCATATTCTGAACACTTTATGTAAGTGGAATCATGCAATATGTGACCTGTTTCTGATCATTTTCATTCACTTCGCATAGTGTTTCCAGGGTTTACACATGTGATACTGTGTATCAGTACTTCATTACTTTTTGTGGTTGAATAATATTTCAGTGTGTGAATAGACAACGTGCTGTTCACCTAGCCATCAGTTAGTGAGCATGTGGGCTATACCTTTTGGCCATGTGACTGATGCATCTGTAAACATTTATTTTTAACTGTTCCAATGCTCTTTGGAGAAGAATTGCTAGCACATAGAGTAGCTTTAGGTCTAGCCCCTGGAGGAGCTGCCAGATTATATTTCAAGATGATTGCACTTTTTCATCTTTAAGGTAGGTGAGGATTCCAGTTTTATTTATGATTAACACATTAATTTTCCAATTAATGGGTTTCATTGTGACATTTCCATACATGTGTTTATTGTGCCTTGATCATGTCCACCCTCCTTTCAATTCTGTCTTTCTTCCTTTCTCCCTTCCCCCGCAAGTGAAGATTCCCATTTTGAATTATGTCTTTATAGACTTTCAGTCAGTGTTGAATCCCTGCCTTCCCTGTTGTTACTTGATCTATCAGTGTAGTTATGGTGCACTCCAGCTTTTCTCACTGTTGGCTTGCCACATAACTGTGCACATTTCTATTCACACAAAATTTTGTACTAAGGTCTCCTCTCCATATTCTTTTTTATTTGCATATATACATGTAAAAAATCTCTCTCATTTCCCTGAGGTCTCAAGAAGTAATGGAGATAAATACTTGTGTTCACTTTACCAATTTAAATTCAAACTCTCTTCAGTTTCTTTCCTTTATAAAACAAAAATATATTTGTTAAAAATAAATTTTGTAAGATGTCAATTTATCTTGTGTACTTTATGTTTTCCTGTCTTGTTTCTCTTACCCCATGTTTTAATCTGGTATCTACAGGCATGGAGCAAAATTAGGCATATTGTTCACTTAATAGTGTTTGTTTCTAGGTAATGAGGTTTGGAGTAATTCTCTGTTATTAAAAATATGTTATTGCTTGCTTTTTAGAAAATTACAGGCATTGATCAGTTTTATAAAAATGATAATTATGTTAAAACACCCCAAAATTTCATGTCATTGAAGTTAAGGAAGCAGGAGGCTTCAAATAGTACTTTGGATAAAGGTGTGAAACTGAAGAGAAAAGTTGAAGAGGACAAAAAATTCACAAGGTATAATTGTTCTCCAACAGTAGGATTTGCGTTCTTGTTTTTACATGATAATTTAAACTTTCACCCCAGAGGGCATCTGATGGGCGCTATATATATCCTAAGTAATTCTTAAATCATAATGAGTAACAAGATTCCTGATACCTCTGTGAGCTTCACGTGCAACTCTCTGCAAGGGTAATAACCTATTCATGAAAACAACTATAATTTGATCTTTGGTAGAATGACATAAAATCATATGGAGGAAAACTTCCTCGTCTAAAAATCTTGGTGGTAGTATTGGTGTGATAAATGCGAGTATGAACGCTCATGTCTTGAAAATAGTGTGTTAAGAGATAAATATTAATTAGGAGAATTCAACACTATAGGGAATATGGTAGTCCAAGAGGAGAATGAAATGGAACTAAGCAGGAGAAGGAAAGGAACGAGATCAAGGACCTTCTATTAAGTATGAACTTCGCATTTCAGATTAGATTATTGCGCAAGATTATATCTTCCCAGTTCTCAGTCCTGGGCGTCACTTCCCAGATCAAAGGCAAATGGTAGAAATTCACTGCCATCTATACAGTCCTGAAATCCAGTCCCCAGTGTTGCTCATCCTGAATAAAAAAAGGGATCAGTTTTTCTCTTGCTTCATCTTAATTTCCTGCTTTCTTCAGTTGGGTGTTGTCACTTATTTTTTTATTTAACTCTAATTCCTATTGTTTCCTCTGTATTGATAAAACAAGCTGTCACCATGACAGCGAAGATGGTTCCAAAAGCACTAGCAGCAGTGTTCCTTTGGGGTTTTGGAAATGTGCGTTGTCAGGCTGTTCTCCAAATCTATTACCATCTCTGGGGTGGGGCCCAGGCTTAGGCATGATTATGAGTTTTCTGGTGACAAGCAGTAGTTCACAAGACCCTGTTTGGGGTAGCTGGTGAAGTTCTCCTTTTGAATAATATTAGGAGACAGTTCTCTACTAGTTGCTTACATCGTTAGGTGTTTTGTCCACGGGGTACTGAATGGCCTCCGTGGTACGTGTATTTTGCCAACAGCCATAGAAGACAGAAACTGAAAGAAGGCATATTTGCCTACCATCTACTATAGTTAAAGTAATCTTTCCCACTGGGACAAAGAGTAGCATGCTGGCTGCCTAGTATAAGAGATCTGGGTTTCCTACGCTCACGGCGGCTCCTCAGCTATTAAGCATATCCACTGTAGGTGTAGCATCCTTTGGGGCCCCACCTATGTTACTCTCTGGGCCATGTTGGGAAAGGGGAACTGACACAAGATGCTCTTGCTGCTATCTGTGCTGTAGTGACGTGTCTTGTTCCTGACCCAGGACTCTCCTGTCCACTGCCAGCATCTGTGAGATTGGGATAGACTCACTCATGAACTTAAAACTAGGGTATAAATACTATGATTTATGTTTTTTGATAACTAGTTTTTCACTGACTTGAGAGGTAGACGGCATTTTTTTTCATTGCAAACTTTTTGCATTAGTTCAGGATATTGGATCACCAGATGTTATCTACTGAAGCATACCATTTTCTGGAAGGGTTGACCTTAGTTATCGGTGTGAATTAATTTCATCAGATGGACTAGTGTAGCGGTTCTTGAGAAGTGCATGATGGTTTTAGAGAGTGGACATTCCTTGAGCAGAGGTTCACAGGAGATGGTCAGCCTCAAAGAGATGCCTTTGAGTAAGAAACACATAAAAGATACACTTCTGTGCTTGGAAATTTTGCCTGGATCCTGCCCTGCCAGCATCCATTTCAGCTGGACGCACAATACACACTGATTTCCTATAATTCCCTTTCTCATTCACACACATCAAGGGCATCTGCTGGCAGTGCTGTGGATTCTGTTGTTTGCAAACAGCAAGTAAATATCCATTGTCTGAGCTTTTGGAATGGAAGTTCTAACATGGGCAGCAAGAAGGTTTACCATGCAGTGAGAGAAATAGAAGAAGGAGTTATTAATACCAAGAATAGGACAATAGGGGAATTTCCATCACCACCGATTGGTGCTGAGACAATGTTGGCCCAAGTCCGTTCTTGAGGATTCCCTCACTTTGTTTGATAAATTTGTGTTCCATAGGTGATGCACAAATATCTATTTGAAAGCATAAACCAGATAGTTAAGTTTAGAAGCACATTCTCAGTGACTTGAAATTGAGTTTCAGGTTCATTGTATGTTCTGATAAACTCAAAAACCTTACAATTAAATACAAATACCCAAATATTTGTATTATAAATTGGGATATTTGCTCTGACAAATGTGTATCTGCTTATACAGTAGAATATATGAAATTGAGAATCATGGAGAGTTAAATCATACACATTTGACCTGTTAATATTATTAGAAGATATAATACAATTAGCTCTGAAATATAGAAGACACTTTTATCTGTCGATTCAAAGATAGCATGTGAATAACAAAACATTGTTTAAATCTTAAGATTTGCTAGTTTGTATTCTATACAAATGGCACTTCAGTGATACATGTAAAAATGATTTGGTTCCAGGGCTGGGAATGTAGCCCGGCGACAGATCATTACATGTCCCTGAGTTCAGTGTCTAGACTGCCCACCCCTTGCCCTCAGTGTTTTTCAGTTCTAAATAGAGTAGTAGTTCCTAGTTCTCTGAGCTGTGTTGATGATTTTCCCATGAGAGCTTTCTACCATGTCTAAGAGACTAGTTATAAATACTTAATTTCTGATCTAGAGTCTGTTGTTAGCGTTTCAAAGATAACCTGTAAAACTTTGGTAGTGACTGATAATTGGAATGTTAAAAATGATCTGGGATTGACGGTCAGTGACAATGTTGGAATTGTCCTGTGTTCTCCCTCCGGTTTATTTACCTGCTGACCTCCTCTGTACCAGTTATCCTCTGCAAATTGGGTGTTGTAAGAGAAGGAATTCTCAAGAAGCCGAGTCTCTTATTTAATTGCTGTGATGATAGTGAACACAGAAAACAAAATCTTTCTGACTGCATCAATCCTTCACTGAGTCTGTGAATGATTCTCAGGGAAGCATGATAGTCGAGAAAAAAGCTTCACATGTATGCCAACGTTAAAATCAAAGCCTGTGTCATATTTCAAGTTCATTTACTTCTGAGATTGGTATTCTGAACTTCAGAATATATAGTATTTCAGAATAATGCTTGTAATGTTTATATTTCTTTAAGGTACATTGATACATATATTCATTCATTTCCTTGGCCAACAAATATCTACTCAGTTCCTACTATGAAAAACATTTGACCAACACTAGGAACCAAAAATTTGTGCTCTTGAGTACCTTAAAAATTTGGCAGGAAAATAACTATATAAATAATTTGTTACTATCCATTATGTTAAACGCTTCAGGGAAGATATGGATAAAGTTATGTAAAACAAAAGAGAGGGCTTACAGTTCATCCTGGAGGGAGGACCCAGACAGGAGATGACATCAGATGTATGTCAAAGGCAATAATGTTCAGGATCGTCCTGTAACATCGTTGTAAGTTACTCCCTTTGTAGTAGCAGGAGTTGCTGTAGTAAGAGTATCAGTAAGAAAATCAATATTGACTAGAGAGATTTCCTAAATGCCAGGTGAAACACCAAACAGTCACCAACTGAAATGATAGACATTGTTATTACCATCTTCCAGAGAGATAGACTAAAACTTTAGGAAGTGATCTGTCTGGGTGCACACAGGTAGGAAACAGGAAGTCTTTACTCAGAGAATGGATACAGTTACATAAGATTCATCCATTTGGAACTGAAGTTTCTTACCATCATATTACCATGTCCGAAGATGGATCATGTGACTGGCAGAATATTATCCAAACAACTGTCACGGCCTGAACTTTTCTTTTTATCAGATACTGATAATTTTTGTCTTCCTTCAGAAAAGTTAGCCCTTAGTGCTACAGAATGTCCATTTCTACCAATTACACTAACTTCTCCTCAGGGTCCCAATCTCCTGAGTGGGATAGAGATCTCTTCATTTATTTATGTTGGCTCAGATGAAAATGGGTATTGGTTGTTCGCTTGCATTTGAAAATATCTCTTTTCTACTTTGAAAATAGCTCTTTAAATAAATCCTATTGTTTGCACATAGAGTAGTTAATGAACATTATAAAATGATCACTTCCTGTTTCCACACACAATTTCTTTTCTGTACTCTTAAATTTTTTAACCTCTGTTTCACCAAATGTTTGATTATGTCCCATTTACCTCATTCAGTAAAAATCTATTGGACTCCTAGATTTAGTCACATCACTATAGTTCTCTTTTTTAGTACTTTAACTTTCTGTGATTGGTAATATGCATTTCATTTATAGATCAAGAGATCTGGTCTTGTGCAGTTTGAAATGTGTTTAAGATCATAGTCTGCAAAGATTAGAATTCAAATATTCTGATACTGTGTCGTCTTGTTTGTTTTGCAAGACTAGAGGGTCTCCTTATAAATGAAATGAGAGTATCCTTCTGACAACATGGTTAAAATAAAACTAGAACATGTGAAACATTTGATGTTTCACCTTCTGCTTCTTGACAAGATACATATGTGCTCAAAATGCTCAACTCCATTGTAAACCTGGAATTTTGCACTTATACATATCAATAAAGTGGGAAAAAACTGGGACATGTGAAACATTTCAAGGTAGCCACATTTTCTTACCAAAAGGCTAGGTCTTCAAGCCAATACACGTTGTTGGGATGAAGTTGATGTGGGCTGTGGTAATCCAGAGGTGGTTTGGCTACTTGGGTGGAAAAGAGCGGAGGAGAGGTTTGCTTGACTGGAGGAAAAGCATGAACGAATATGTTGAGTTGTGACTAGGGATTTGATTTGAAGACAAAAAGTTCTCCTGATGTAAATCATTCTAATTGCTTCACGAGTACAATTTTAATGCTTTTAGCATGGCTTTGAATATGTCCTATACTGATATGGCATGAAAAATAAATCCTAGAATGAGAATCTGGAGACACTTTTTAAACCATGTGAATAAGCAGAAAACAGAATGGTGGTTGCTTCCTTTGACAGTCGACCGTGCACATGTAGCCATATATGAGGTTGTAGACGTAGTGCAGGTTAAACAAGGTGTATTTGATGGCGGGTATGTACCATAAAATGTAATCTTACTTTGTGTATAATTTCATCTCAGTGAACACAAGCATATTACACATTCCACTTGCAATCATTTTTTCACAGCAGCAGTTCATCCATTGACATGCACACACACGCATGTGAGCAGATGTTTCCTAGTACCTTTGGCAGAAGAGTTTAGTGCCTTGTACACATCACACCTGCCATGTCATGCTTATTGATTGAACGATTCAGCTCGCTGAAAGGTACCGGGTGAGATATTAATTTTAAAATGAAAGCCTTCACATCTGCTAATGCCTGTCAGTCTCTGGAGTGAATGTGCCAATGGAGCCACCGGAAGTGAGCAGAAGCAGCCGTTATGGGTAGGGCTGACAAGTTATTTTGAGTCTGCTGAATTACCTTTATTGTAGCCCCATACTTACAGGCAGACCTCTCCTTTCATTAAGCTCCAGCGCTCACAGAACTCCTGAAAATAGCTCTGCTGGTTTGGAACCCATCTTCTTGGGTTTTCGCATAAATGGAATATTTGTGGTAGTTGGGTGATACATGGTGAGATAATGGTGTTTTACAGGCAGTGAAATGACAAGGTCAGTTTTAATTAAGCTGAGATCAACCTCAGTCTGTATTGCACACTTCTGATTAGGTTATTTCAAATTAACATAAGTTTTTGGAGACTTCGCTGAAGTCAGTGGTGTTAAACACCAGCTGTGCTGGCAGAGAAGCGTGGGATATGAGAAGGAGATAGCATTCACATTGAAATTAGCACTTGGCACAATATAATTCTCTGATTGCAAACTATGTGGAGTTGCCTGTGCTAATTGGTTGATTTTATTTGAAGCAGATGTTGTTAGCTTTCCCACTAATGATCTGGAGAGAAATTCTTTTGAAAGACATGCCATGTTAGGATCTCTGCAGTATAATAAGCTAATTACAACTTTAAGTACTTGCAGTAATTAGCACAATGTGTATAAAGTGTTCCTGATCTTTTCACCCTGCCGCATTATTGTCAGGGCAGCTTGAAAAACAAAAAGGAACGCTAGCTGGATTGAGTCTCCGTGGTCTAGCCTCTTCATTTCCCAGACTTCTGCTCTAAAGAGATAATGAACTCGACTTAAATCCTTCTCTTTGAGGCATGCCAAAAAGGTTTAGGATCAACCCCTACCCCGTAATGCCCCAAAAATGGAGAATGAAATTTGCCAAACTAAATGTTACCACGAACACATATGCTTTTAAGGCCCTTCAGGTCTTCCAACATTAGCCGACTGAAGTATCTGATGATACCCTTAGCATTTTTATCTCATGTCATTTAGTTCATAATTTACCAGTTCGGTGTAGCGAGGAAACCTATATTTTATTTGGAAATCTTGCCCACCACATTTTCTAGTTAAACCTCTAAGTTTGCTGTATATATAGAATACTTTATAAGTGCTTGCTTGCTATTTTTGCTTGTCCGAAATCTAGTTTCTCTATTATTGTAAACCAGGCTGTTCAGATACATATTTGTTTGTGTTAATTGTGGAAGCCCTGGCATATTAGAAGTAAAGGTGAGGAATGTGGCAAAAATGAATCGGAAAGGAAAGATTTGATGGAGGCAGATTCCTAATTGCACAGCAAGCAAAATCCACAACGTAGTAACTGCTATTGTTGGAGTGAATCTGCCATTTGAGGTCGGTGACTCAGATTCTAGTATCTCAAAGGAGAGGCTAAGTTGATCAGTAAGAAGTAATGTATTGTGAAATGTTCCCATTTCAATAATTCTCTGTGGCCTTTTAAAAGAGTTTTGGACTATGGCTTTTAAAAAGATATAATATTTGAGATAGATGTTTAAAATGCAGCCATCACAAAGCCTTCTACTGGAACTGGTGAATGTATCTAGCTTCCACGTCTTCTCAAGCCTCGCTCTTTGGTTTCAAGCTACTTGTGGGGGAGGCAGAGACTGAACCATTTTCCAGTAGAAGTACCTTGGAGGAAGTTAGCTGCTTCATGCCTCTCGGCTGTAATTTCTGGAAGTAAGTAACCTGAATTTATATTGTGAACTTGCTGCACAAATGGAGTACAAAATTCCCTTGTTCTCGTCTCTACTGCTGTGGTCCCCTCAGTTGTGGAATAAAAAGTACTAATATTTCCATGGCTGCTGAATTTATATCTACTTCCAGTGCTAAAGAATTTCCTAAGATAAATATCGAGGTTCCTGATAACTTCACCAGGTTATATCCTAAAGGAAGGAGTAAAACAAATATCAGATCTGTTTTAGGAAAGCAAAGATAATAAGGACTAGAGAGATTCACCTGCTGAAAAGGAGGAAGGCTGTTGGCTTAAGATTTTCTCATAAATATAGATAAATATTTTATTGTAAAAATTATTGATATAGGTAATGAAAATATAAACGGAAAATGTTCTGGATTTAACTTTTTCTGGATTCTGCAATGTTTCATGTGCCCAGTGGAACCCAGTATGAAAAATAGTTATGGTCTAGTCAAGCATTCAAGACAGAGCTTTGACCCAGTGGTGACATTTTTATGGCTGGCACAGCATACATTGTGTTTCTGGTACTAGATAAATGATGAATGGATGAATGGTTTTTGTTGAAAAGTTATCTTAATCTCTTTCATTGCCATGAGATTTGGTGTGTTTCAACAACCCTGAAAGTATTGTCATTGGAACTTCTCAAAATCTCACATATCT
The DNA here is from genome assembly GCA_004027205.1 of Ctenodactylus gundi. Lineage (NCBI taxonomy): Eukaryota > Metazoa > Chordata > Mammalia > Rodentia > Ctenodactylidae > Ctenodactylus > Ctenodactylus gundi. The sequence goes on from PVKB01001789.1 coordinate 171,163, forward strand.
TTATTTGTTTAATTGTTCTCAAGATACTTTGAGCTTCTTCAGTACAAAAGGTTAAAGCACCGACTGGGCATTTGAAGTTTTGACATCTAGCATCAAGTTGACAGAAAGTAGAAGACTTATTTTACACTAAAAAGAACTCTAGAGTAACACAAACCTGTTCGAAGCAAACCTTTGTAAATCCAGTGTTTTGTCAGTAGACATCTTTATCATCTTGTTCTTCTTTACTTAAATCCAATTTTTAAAGCTTATGTTTAATATACAATACCCTGGTCATAGATTCCCATCAGGTTTTTTTCATCTCCCATCAACAGTCTGCACTATATAAGTTTCAGAAAATTAAAAATTGTCAAACTGCTGTTAGATGTTTGAAGTATAATAGTATATACACATGAGTGCTAATAGGTATTATGTTAGATAAAGGTGTGTATGTGTATATTATATGTGTCATATATTATGGTATACATTATTAAACATTAATATTTATAGATACATGAATCTACTGTTCATGTACTTATGTACATATCTGCCCGTCTTTCAAGTGAATTCACTTTTGGAAAGACCAGATGATGATTTAAAAATTCCTTATATTCTGATAATGATTACTTGGGAAGAATCAGCAGCTAGTCCATGACTGTTTTTCTGTATTTCTTCATGCAAATAAAATAGCTTGACATATGGAAGAGCAAAGTATATATTTAAGTCTTTTGGGTTTCTAGGACTGAGAAATTTTCCTGAAGGCAAAGTTCTTGCTTCCAAGGGAATCAGGAGATTGAGAGATGATCTGTGATGATCTGGGTGCTCACTGGTAGCCCTCTGTCTTCCAGTATAGCCGTCCATTGTCTTTTCAAGTTTTAATAAAGTATGCAACGCTGTAACACCATGTGACTTATTCTTGAGATGCCTGTAGAAATGACCACTTTTTCCACTTTCATGTGGATAAGGTGGGGACAAGGGGTCCTTATTTGGTTGTTGGGAAAACATTAGAAACTCCTGATTTTTGCATCAAAGAACTGAGGTTTGATCTTTAGAAGCTACAGAAATTACATAAAGTCTTTTTCATGTAAGATATTTGAAAAAGTCAGCCTTACGCTTTCATTTATGTAATGTCATCGATTGCCAGAATAGAGCTAAATAAGATCATTTTGAAGAAGAGATTTTCCCCTAATTTCCCAATACTGTTTTTTTTTTTTTGGTCATAAAATGCTTGAAAAACAAACTCCCTGAGGCACCAGAAGCAGGAGCAAGCAGGGTGTTTGGCTGCGGACCAGAGCAGCACAATGGGTTTTTGCTTTCTTTCTGTTCATCGCTTCCCTCTTCCCTCCAAAGCACACACAAAGCTCTGCATGACTTTTTGGTTTCAGGCCCCAGTTCTGCAATTTTTTTTTCACTGTGTGTTGTGAAGAAATTGAAATGCAAAATTATATCCCCCAAAACAATCATATTGTTTGAGGGGCATCCGAAGATAGAGAGGTACAAGGATGAGCTTTTAAAAAAAAATAATAAAAGAGGCTTCTGTGTGCCACAATACTCATCCCTTGCTGCTCCACGAAGCTCTCGGCTTTTTTTTTTTTTATGTAACTCTTATTTAATTTTGCAAAAAAGTAGCTTAGCCACTGAGAAAATTGTGCAGAGGAAAGAAAATTTCTTCCTGATGAGGAATTATGCTCAGCAGAGATGCAACAGTATACTGCGTCGCTTGTTTCTATCTGCTATTTTCTCTTCTACGGGCACCCTCCATTTCCTACATACATATCTCCAGCAAGTCATTTGGTTGAGAGTTTGGCAGACCCTGAAGCAGAGAAGGAGCGATTTCAGCTTTAGGTAATGAACTTGGGAATGAAGGCTTCAGTATTGCTTCAAGGGAGTTGAAAATGACTAATGCGATGACTAACAGTAACATCTAAAACACAAGTATAGCTCTGTACTACAGTAAGAAAGAATGACCTTCTTGGCTTGGAAGAGGAGGCAAGAGGGCGGGGAAATCTTTGCGAGGAAGATTTCAGAACAAATAGACCTCTAATGTTGGTATTTAAATGCAATTTACTCATTCCTTTTAACAGATCAAGTCTTAATACATGTGTCATCTGTGGGCAGAGCCTGACAAATTATAAGCATTAATTTGTTTTAAATAATTTGAAAAAGAACCGTTTTATTAAACACTACAGTCATCTAAGTGAAAATTTAAAATAAATCTCTTTATCTTTTATAAAATAATCTCTGCCTACGGGTCTTTTTTTAATAGACTGTCTTTTCAAAAAGAAATTTTAGGTTTATAGCAAATTGGGTAGAAGATTCAGAGATTTTGCTTTGATTCCAGCCCTCGCAGCTACAGCCTTCCCCACTAACTGTGACCCCACCAGATTGGTATCTCTTTGACAATCGATGAGCCTATGCCATACGTCAGTGTTGCCCAAATTTAGCAGTTTACTTTTGAGTTCCCACCTGTTGTTGTACATTCTATGAGTTTGGGAAAATAATGTAGTCACACGGATCAGTGGTTACAGCATCATAGAAAGCAGTTTGTTTGCCTTAAAATCTTTCCCTTTACTTTGTCCCTGAATTGCCTAAGCATTCTTCTTTTGTAATGCTTAGATTGAAACATGATAAATAAGGTATGATTTTAGAAAAGAAATAATTCAGCAGTGCTTGTCTCCACGTTAATTGTCCTTCCTCAAATGCTGAAACCAAGAAAACTGTGGACATTGAGTTGAGATGCGCTCCCTACTTGTCCAATCCCACCCAAGTGTCTGCCACCAACTATCAGTTTGCTGTGTGGCCATCAGTAGAGCTAGGTGGGTTTGGGATATATACCTCTGTAGACCACTTATTTATGTAATTCAGCCTGACAGCAGGCCATCAGTGAGATGTTATATATATTTCAGTATTTGGAATTGTACATGTGTGGCTTTGTTTCCCAGGAAATTTCAGTGAAATGGTGTTGTGTTGAGTATGGTAATACCTAGCATTTTAGTACTATCAGTTTAGACCAGGATTCTACTGGGGAATAAAAGGTAAGAACCTCTAGTAATGCCTGACAAGCGAAGCATATTATATGAACTTTTATGGAAAGGGGTTCATCATTTAAAATGACAGTAACATCTAAAACACTTAAAAATTAAGCACATAATTTTGAGAATAACTTTGAAATAAAGGTACATTATAATTAGTACTTAATGCCCTGATTTTTCTAAGACTCATGGAGATTTAGTCACATACTTGAAGCCCAGATATTTAATTCAGTACCTTTCCCCATGTGTCAAGATTATTTACCTTCATTGGCTTTAAAATAAGTTTGTTAAAATATACGCAGGTACTGCCAGCTCTACCAGGAAGCGAAGGTTCCCACATTAGGGCTGGACTTAGATACTTATTACCGAAGCATAAACTAGAGAAAAAATTTATAACACTTAGGTAGCACTAATTAAGCAGATGATGAAAATTCATACCACAGGAATATAATGTATCCCCTAATGAGAATAGCAGGTCACCTTGTGACACTTCCTGCAAACCCTTAACCACAGTCTAGACTTGGAGGAAACATGAGACAATTGTAGCTTGAGAGAGTTTCTACAGAGTACCTGTAAAGATCAAGAAGGTAAAGACTATAGAATGTCAGAGACCGGAGCATACTGGGAAGATGCAACAACCAAATTCAATATGGCCTCTTGGATTGGATCATAAGACAAAGAGAGGACATTCACGGAAAGACTTCTAAAATCTAAATAATGTCAAGTTTTCTTTTGTTTACTGTATTTATTTTCCCCACTTTATTAGTATGTATATATGCAATCCATAATGCTTATTTTGAACTTGAGTATTTTGTGCACATATATATTGCATCAAAATCACAAACCCTTCTCCTGTCCCTATTTGGACCTCCCCACACCCTCTCCCTCCCCACTAATTTCCACTATTCCCCCATTTAGTTCTATGAAATGGCTGTATTCTGGGTTTCTCATATTAGAGAAACCATTTGTTATTTAACCATTTGCACCAGGCTCACTTCACTGAGAGTGATGGTCTCAAGTTGCGTCCGTTTACCTCAAAAGCCTCAAGCCTATCTGTCTTTATAGATGAGTAGTACTCCATTGTCAGCATATATCACAATTTTTGTATCCATTGGTCTGTTGATGAGTATTTTGATGGCTTCCACATTTTGGCTATTGTGTTGCTATGAACATGGTTATACATGTATCTCTTTTATATGATGCTTTTAACTCTTTTGGAAAGGTTCCCAGAGAGATAGTGCTAGATCAAAGAGAGTATTTATTTTCAGCCTTTTGAGGAATTTTCATACTGCCCTCCATAGTGGTTGTACCAGTTTACATTCCCACTAGCGGTGTAAGAGGGCTTCTTTCTCCCCACACCCTTGCCAGCACTGACTGCTGTTTGAGTTCTGGATATATGCCATTCTCTCTGGAGTTAGATGGTATATTAGAAATGTTTTGATTTGCATTTCTCTAATGGGTAAGGATGTTGAATATCTTTTCATGTATTTGCTGGCCGTTTGAACTTCTTCATCTGAGAACTGCCTATTCATTTCCATTGCTCATTTTTAATCATGTCATTGAATTTTAGGGATCTGCTTTTCTTTGGTTCCTTGTGTATTCTAGTGATAAGTCTTTTATCTGAAGTACAGGTGGTGAATATTGAATATTTTCCCCATTCTGTTGGTTCTCTCTCTACTCTTTGATCATTTCCTTTGTGGTGCAGAAACTTTAAAAATTTCTTGATTCGGAGAGATGTTTCTTTTGCATTGGGTATTTTATTAAGAAAGTCCTTGTATATACCTATATCTTTAAATTTTACCAAATTTGTCTACCATGAGGTTCTGTGTTTCACTTTTAACTTTGATCCACTTTGATAGGATTTTGGTGCACAGTGACAGTTGTGTGTCTAGATTAACTCTTCTGCATGTCAACATCCAATTTTCACAGCGCCATTTGTTGAGGAAGGTATGCTTTTTCCAGTGTATGCTTTGGGCTCCTTATCGAAGATCGGGTAGTGAGGGGACTTGAGTTTGTCACTATATCTTCATTTCTGTTCCTTTGGTCAATGTGTCTGTTTTTGTGCCAGTACCATATAGTTTAATAACTGTTTCTTTGTAATATAACTTGATGTCTGGAATTGTAATGCCACTTGCCTTTGTCTTTTTACTCAGGATTGCTTTTATTATTCTAGGTCTCCTTTGGTTCCATATAAATTTAAGTAAAATTTTTCAAGTTCCGTGAAGAAAATTGTTTGTATTTTTATAGGAATTAAGTTGAATCTGTATATAAGTTTTGAAGGTATAGTCATGTTGACTATAGTAATTCTTCATGTCCATGAACAGAGGATGTCTTTCCATTTTCTGATATCTTCTTCAGTTTCTTTTTTTCAATATCTTATAGTTTTCTTTGTAGACGTCCTTCACTTCTTTGATTAGGTTCACTCCTAGACATTTAATTGTTTGATGGGCCACTGAGAATAGGTTTATTCTTTTGAGCTCTTTTTCAGTGAGTTCAGGGTTAGTATAGAGGAATGCTATTAATTTTTTAGTATTGATTTTGTATCTTGCTACTTGCCTTAATTAGTTTATTATTTCTAAGAGTTTTGTGGTAGAGTTTTTGAGTCCTCCTGGTAGATAAACTTATCATCTACAAATATTGATAGTTTGACTTCCTCCTTTCTGATATGCGTTCCCTTTATTTCACTCTCTTTCCTGACTGCTCTGGCAAGAGATGTGAGGACCATGTTGAATAGGAGTGGTGAAAGTGGACAATCTTGTCATTTTCCTTGTTTAACGGGGAATACTTTCAATATCTCCCCATATTCTATGATATTTGCAGCAGGTTTGCCATATATGGCTTCTGTCAGTTCGAGCTAAGTCCCTTCTATACCTGTTTCCAAAGGGTTTTATTAGGAATGGATGTTGGATTTTATCAAAGGCCTTTTCTGCATCAATTGAGATCATGTTGTGGTTTTTGCTCTTGGTTTGTTAATGTGCTGTATTACACTGATGGATTTATATATGCACATCAGCCTTGCATCCCAGGAACGAAGCCTACTTGATCACGGTGTTTGATCTTTCTGATTACTTGCTGGCTTCTATTGGCCAGAATCTTATTGAGGATTTTTGCATGTATATGTATTAAGGAGATTGGTCTATAATTTTCTTTCCCATGTAAGTCTTTTTCTGTTTTTGGTACTAAAGTGACTCTAGCTTCCAGAAATGAGTTTTATAGTGTTCCTTCTCTTTAAGCTCTAAATGAAGTCATGAGTTTTCTTAAGGCATTATGCCAATGTGGATTTCTTCATCTTGACAGCTGTACCATGGGGATGTAGGACACTAGCATGTGGTATGTTGGGTAAAGATATATAAGAGAACAAAAATTGTCTGCACTATCTAAACTTATGTCAAAACAAAGTTCATTTTGAAAAGTTGATTATTTCCAAAATGATAACTGCAGACTCAGCTCCCATTTTGTTCTTAGGCTAACCAGAGCAAACACCACCTTATCTGAAATCTTTTCCTTTGATCTTCCATGCTAACCTCTTAACGGAATTAATGGTACTCTCCTGTGGTCACGAGAGACATTGCTGTGTAGTGGTTTTGAGTTTGTATTCCTCTGTTCATACTGTTGTGACTTGAAGCCAGGCTATCCTATTCATGTGTCTAACAATTGTGTACCTTTTGACACATTCCATGCTTATTCCATGCATTAATTTTCTCAACTGTAAAATATTAATCTATCTCTTGGGACTGTTGTAAGCATGCATTTTTCAAATTTAAAATTACTTGTTTTCTGGAGCAAAGCTCTTATTGTGGTGGTTGAGGTCCAGCAGGCCTCAAACTCTCGGTCATCTTGCTCCAGCCTTCCAAGTGCTAAAATTACAGATAAACACCACCATGCCCAGAAAGTGAGCATGGAATTAAAAGTCATGTATTCAAAGTTCTTAGAAAAGTGTCTGATACATTGTAAGTACTCAGTAAATGACAGTGATGGTGAAGATGATGAAATCTCCAAATATCTAATTGCTCATCTCTGTTTTGTTTAGGAATTGAGGGCATTGCAGGAGAAGCTCTATTTTATTTGAATCTTCATGCCTAATAGTGTATATTCAATGATTATTTGACCAAGTGTGCACCTGGTTTCCTGGATCCTGACTTGTCTTACCTTGGATTTGGGTGTATGCATAACTACTGAAAAGTGCAGGCTTAGGTGGAAGATGATTATCAATTAATCAATAATTCATGATGCTTTCTTTAGATTTAATTATAGATGCAACAACATAAATTTGAGATCCCTGCTTCTCCCCCACCTGCTTCCAAAAACTCACTAGACTATATATGCCATTATATGTATATATATTTGAGTCTATATGAAATGGATCATGCTGCTGAGGACAAGTGCTTGAATTCTAAAAAGGTAGAGATTATAGCAAAACAGGGCAATGTAAAAGAATGTTGGGTAATTCCATTATGTGGAACACTCCGTACACCTGTTTTCCCCAAAGCCCATAAGAAAAAAATTTAAAAATGCAAACTAAAGTTTGTAAACTTTCTTAAGCAGTCTAGAAGCAGAAAATTCTGTTTTGGATTTATTATGGTGGTGTTTTATTATTTAGAGTGAACTTTAATAATTGAAAACATGTACTAACTTGTATGAGGACTTAGTTTCGAAATAAAAGCAATTGAGAAATAATTTAAAGAGGGCTGGGGATTTGGCTCTGTGGTAGAGTGCTTCTCTGGCGTTCATAACACCCTGCGTGTAACCTCTAGTACTTGAAGAAAGAAAGAAGCTCAGTTTGGCTCTGAAATGAATATGAAATTGTTACTATCAAATGTTCCTGGAAAGATTGCAGTGAGAAAGGGAAAGAGGGAGGAGGCAGAGGAGGGATTATTCGGGATTCTTTTTTGCTTTTGACAGTATCAAATTGCATTCTTGAAATAATTGACATCCGTAGGACAAACTATTTGATGTTCATCAAATTTACACATCTTTGTCCAGGTTTCTTCTCCTAGTGACTAGAGGGTATGTTGTGGAAAGAGAGGGTGTCCAACGTAACTGAAGCTCTCTGACCAAAAGACCTAACCACATGTGTGGTGATATCACCTCCTGTGCCGTCCACCTCCTTTTTCAGGACAAGCCAGAAGCTAAGTTCACATCCTTCCTATGTGCTTGGAAGTCTAGATTTTAGCCACAGAATTAGGTTCCTGTGTTGCTGTGTTTTATCTTACAATACTTGAGTGAAAGGGATATAAAAGTGACTCTTGCATTACACTGTTATCGTTGCATGCAAGGCTGTGAGTTACCACATAACCTGGAAGAGAGCGCTGGGAACATCAGCCTAATTTGGGGGACCAACCTACTTGGCAGTAGTTGATATGGTTAATCCTTGAACCCTGCTTTTTTATATTGCATTCCTAGGGTTGTAATTGACTAGGTTTGGCTCGTGGAATTTTAGATGCTCTGGTAATTATAGTGCAAGACAAAATTTTCTGTTCTCGTTTGTCTTTTTAAAAATACTTTCATTCCTCATTTGGTCTATTTCACCTAGTGTTTAGGGGTTATCACTTTTATGAGTAAAATTTAGTTTTAAATGGATGAAAATTTCGCTTCTGCAACCGTGGCTCTTGTTAATCATAAGTTCATAAAAATCTAACATAATGGGTCAGAGAGCCAGGATTCAAATGTGATGCGTTTGGGGAAAATAAATTAGAAAGGTCCGGTAGAAAGCTTGAACTGTCAAGCTTTTTCCCTGCCATCTGTCATCTGAGGCATAAACCTGTGCCCTCGTGTGTACCCAATTGCAATGTATCTCTTCTATCTAAAGCCGGATAATTACAAGGTTCCGTAGTCCCTTGGCAGATGGAATAAAGGGTTACTTCAACTTCTTTTCATAGGCTCTAGATGTATATTGTGCTCTCTAAAGAAGCCACACAGTTCCGCAGTGAGGCTGACTATATAAGTATTGGATAAATTAATATGCATTTAACCAGTACCAACCTGAGGTTGGCTCAGGATCACAGACTGTATGGTTATCTTTAGGTTGTAGGACGATGGGGTTTTTGTTTATCACCACCTTTATTAAGTGACATTGACGACTCAAGTAGCAGACATTCTTCAGGTGCTTTTGGCCCACTGTGAAGATGTTCAGAGGGAAGACCAGTCACTCGTTGTCATTATTGATGAGCAAAAGAGACATGTGCATGTAGAGGCAGGTAGAGATAGTTTTAGTTAAAAGACATTTCATGTCCCTGTTCTAGTTAAACAGAGAAGAAAGAGATTAGGGGAAGATTTAGGTTTCAAAGGAGAAGAAGAAAGCTTTTTGAGCAGGGATGATTTTTTTTCCTCTCAGATACTTTACTCTGGGCAAAAGAGTCAAGACTCAGTCTGGAAAATGAATCCAGAAATAATAAGGAAGGGATGGTTTAGCCGTGTTGTAGTAGACGCTTGGAAGATGAAGACTAAGTCATTTTGTAAGAACTGTGAAGTATAACTTGAGGTAAAACTATCTATCTGTCTATCTATCTATCTATCTGTGACAAAGAATTATTTCTTTAGATGACATAAAAGTAGAAGGGGGATTGTTTTATTAGGGAAAGGGGATCAGGATGTGGGAGAGGTAAGGAAGAGGGGTAATAATGTATAAAGTGTGTTATATACATGTGCAAATATGCCACAAATATGCCAGAGTGTAACCCACTAGTCTGTTTAATATGGACTAATAAGAACAATATATTAGCGGCCTGTGAGCTTTTCTTCTGCACATGGGATCAGTTTTAAAAAGGGTAATATGTTCATATAAATAAATAAACTGAGATTACTGAGAGCAGTAAATAGATCTACTCAAATGACATGTAAAATAGTAAAGATGAATTTGCAAAGCGCCCGTTGTGTGTTTGAGAGTTCTGATTTTTTGGTGGTAAAAAGAGAGCAGTCAATATGATTTTTTGACAGTTGACAGGAGAGAAATTTTAATTGGTAATTATTTTATAAAAATGTAACTTATAAGAGGAAAATCATCAGCCTGTGGTCAGGGAAAGGTAAACTTTTTTTCCCCAATTTTATTGATACATATAAGTGCAAGATTTAAGGTTTACATTGATCTTGAGCATTTTGTGCACATACATTTCGACCCTCGCCCTACCCACCCCAACCCCCTCCAGCCCCACCCCCCTGGTTCCCTTTGTTTTTCACTTTAAGTTCCATGAGATAATTGTGATCTGAGATAACCAAGTCGATATGATTTCAGGGATGTCAGATGCAGATGGGTTCCCTAACTTCAAGTCTGGGAATCATTTGGGTGAGTGGAGGTGAGTATTATTAGCATAAAGTCTTTTTTTGGCAAAAAAAATTTAAAGCATTTAAAAAATTTGTCATCTGTTCGATTCCCAGTGCTACCAAAAATTGGCATCCCAGTACATATATTTTGTAAGTTTTTGATGCATTTTGATCAAGGTATACTTACATATTCACCACCACAGTAGAGATATGGAACATTTTTCTGACCTAAAAACGTTTCTGCCTTTTTTCCCTGTTTCGTGTCTCCTTCCTACCCCTCATGACAACCACATACCTGTCTTTTGTCGCTATAGATTAATTTCCCTTTAAAAAAGTTTCACATAAATTGAGTCATGCAGTATGTACTCTTTATTGGCTACATTCTTTGCTCAGCAGAAACTTCTCAGTTGTTTATTCCTTTTGTTTATAGTAGTATTACAGGGGTATGGAGCCTTTTATTTTCCTGCTAAAGTCCGTTTGGGTATTTATGACATCATTTGTGGACCATACAAAATGATCAACTTAAAATGAGCCTCCTGTATTTGGCAAAAGATTTATTTAACTTCTTCATGATGGGATTGTTGCTTTGGCTGGGTGGGACCATAAAGCCCATGAGCTAGGTGTTTCCTGCCCTGATTTTATCAGAATGTAGCCTTTCATCATGTATGAGCATTTTGGTTCTATGGGAATATTATAAATGGTAGTTATGTAGTGGTCTGGGCTGTAAACTTCATAATTTTTTTCTACAGTAGTAAAGTTTTAGAAAAAAAAAACCCTTTCTTCCTTAGATAATATAATAATGCGAAAAGCACCTGAGGTGGCTGACATGTCATTTTCCCAGCCGTGATAAGGCTTTAGAAAGCTCCGTGAAGCATGAGCCTTCCTTTATCAAGGTGGCTCCAGGCACACTTTACATTGGTAACTCTCCCCTCTGCTAGAGCCCCACATGGACCCACCTTTATTGTACTGGGTGTACAATTCTAGGGTGACATTTTTAGTTTAGTGATATAAAGGTATAATTCCATTAACTTTAGATTTGAATGATTTCTCATGAGAAATTTGTAGTGTTCCTTATTTTTGTTCCTCTGTAAGCAATGCATATTTACCTACTCTCTGGTGGCTGCATTTAATATTTTCTCCTTATTTCTTTCCAACAATTCAATTATAATATGCCTTTGTGTGGTTTTCTTTTAGCTTATCCTCCTGACAATTGGTGATGTTCTTGGTTTTGTGGGTTTATAGTTTGTGTAATTTTGGAAAATTTACAGCCATTATTTCTTTGAATCATTTTTCTATTTCTTCCTCTCCTTTCTTCTGGGATTCTAATTACTGTTATTGTGTTAGCCCACTTGATATTGTCTGAGAGGTCACTGAATTTCTGTTCTTTATTTTTGAACTTTTTATGCTTGTATCACAGGCTGGAAAGTTTTCATTTTAATGCTCATTGGGATTTATTCTTCACTTCTAGTTGATACCTTAAGTGGTCTCATTAATGCACTTTTATTTTTCTTGTTTTTTTGTCTTATTTTGCTTGATAGATTCATGTGTGGTATTTCAAAGTCTTTGAGTATGGTGCTAGTGGTAAGCAATATCAAAACTTTTAAACAAAAAGCATAAATGGGGAAAAACAGAGGAAATAACAAAGTAAATAGTAACATTTATTCAGGTATTTATTATATATTTAAGTATGAAGTTTTGACATGTTTATTTTTTTTTCTTTGAAGATGGTAAATGGAAAGCCTAAAATAAAAGGCAGAGATTGGAAAAATGGCAGAAACGGGACGTGATCATTTGTTTTCCATAGTAAAGGGAAAAGGCAGATCCTAAAAGGTAGGAAATACCTTGTGCACATCGCATAAGTTGATACTCAGAATGAGAGCATGTGATCATCAAGACTAGATGAAATAACTTTCATCAATATTTTACTTGAGTGTACAGGCAAAAAAGGAACTTTTGGTCTGGGATTTAAATAGCCAAAAGGCTCTAGTTAATTTTACTGTGGTGTGAGTTCATTTCTCACCAAAATAAAACCAAACAAAGCAAAATCGAAAAGAACCCCGAAAAGGCGCCCATAAAATTTGTTGTCTTGACTTGCTTGTCGGCTGCATTTGTCATGCTGTTGGTAGGTTGTGGTTACAGAAGTGCCGCTGATGGCCCACTATCTTTCCGATTTCTACAAAAACTGTATTCTAATGTCACAGATTCTAGAAATAGGGACCTCATAGCCTTCCTGCCATTTGAGGTGTGATATTCTCATCTGTTCGGGTGTGTCATGGGCATTGTTGTGTGTGGATTTTCTGCCCACCAGCCCCTCTCTCTTCGGCCATTTGACAGACTTGTGAGGCTGAGATTAAGTTACCTTGCTGTACAACACCTTTCGCTCTCGGTAGCTTCCATGCCGATATGTTATAATTTCCAAGGTTGGAAAACCACCTGGCTGGGGACAGGTTCCTGCTTACTTTGAGATTCCGTCAAGAGCAGAGTCTTTGGCTTATCTCCCTGTTGTTCCAAAAAATCTTATTTCATTGCTGCTCTAAAGACATTGGCTGTAACTCTTTACACAGGGTGGTCTCTGCCTCATTCCAGCTGTAGGATCCTCTGAGGCTTGAGAGGAGAGATTTTAACCAGATGAGAATTCCATGCTGCTCAAATCTTTATAAACATTAATCTCTTATTTTCACTCTTAAACTCTACTCAGATTATTGTTATGTGAATGCTCATCTCTGGGCCCCCGATGGAGACACAACCCTGTAACAGTGTATTAGAGTTTTCGTTGGATTTAACTTAAGTGCTTTCTGAAATCTGCTTTGGATTCATTTTTTTGTGTTCTAAAATTGACTAATATTTTTCTGTTTTGCATTTATTAATCCTAACGCCTTCCAGGAATTGTGAAATACTTACTTTGTTTTGGGAAAAAATTGCAAAGCGACATATATTACATTTTCCATTCTGCTCATGCAATGAGATCTTTAGGGTAATCACATTGTTGTTCATACAGACTAACTTAGCATACAGTGTTCATTTTATTTGCAATACATTCTAAACATTTCTAAGCATAATATAAGTATTTCAGAATAAAGCCAAGTCAACTAAATTTTTCCTTATAATGTAGATTATTTAGGTCTTTTTCACTAGCCCACAACATTTTAAACAATATTTATTATGGTATTATTGTGATAGGTAGATACATTATCTGTTTAAGAGATTTGAAGGAGTATTAGAAACACTTAAAAATGAAACTTATTTTAATAATGATTTGATTGGAATACCTTTCTGGGCAGATACATGAGAAATATGGAGAAAAGTATGTCCTCAGTTGGCATTTGGAGAAGAACTTACTTCCTTTTCTCTGTGGACAAAGACCATGAGATAGAAATAATCAGAATAAAGTTCTTAGGTATTGAGAATTTATTAGAATCAGAGCAGTTACTAATTCAGAGCAAATGAGATCTATAGATCGTTAATTGCAGCGTGGTGTCTTTTATACGAGTGCCTCATGTAGCGAGCACATTGTGCCTTCACTCAATGGGTAGTGATTATTAGGGAGATTACTGTGATTTATAAGCTCATTTTCATTTTACTTTATGTGTGCCAGACGCTGACTCATACAATAGAAAAACAAAACAAGCCTGGATTTTAGAAATTAAATGCCTTATTGATTATTGTTGCTCACAACTGAAACTCATAATGTATGGAATTTCTGAGTAGACAGCGTATACATTTTAGAAATGGGAGGCAAACAATTTTATCGCAAAGTTGAGATGCTAAACTCTGATTGTGGTATGCTGTGCTCCTGCCAGAATTTTAAGAGTGCCACCCAAATGGAGGAAAAATAATATTAATTACTGTTGTGGGAGGACACATTATTCTGTTAAGAAAAGATTCTGTTTTATCTTGAAATGTGTCCCTTGTAGGCAAGTGTGACTTCTGCAGTTACATGCAGAATTTCTTATTTTTAATGTCTGTAGAAATAAAGAGCTGATGTGATGAGTAATCAGGCAAGAGGTTTGATCTGCAACCAACGTGCTACTTTTTTACTTTTCAATAAATGGTTTTTGGTACCTTCAGGTATAAAAGGAATTGATTAGATCCTTACGTTATTTATACATGTAAAGTTAAGTGGACAGTTTGACACAATTACTCTTGATTGTTAAGAGGCGGTAAAACCTGGAGATCAGAGATTATAGGCTCCTCAGCTAGATTGCCTGGTTTCTGATAATAGCTCCGCCAGTGTGATCTTGGCCAATTTGCTTAACCTCTCTGTTCTTCGTTTCTTCAACTAGGAAAATGGAATGTTAATGTTACCTAACTCATAGGATTAAATTCAAGGATTAATACTCATAAAACTTAGACCACTGTCAAATATATAATAAACAGTGGATAAATGCTCACTCTTACTATCGTTCAGACTAATGAAATGTAAGTTCAGATTCAGGAGGTGATTTTTATTGATCATTTGCAACAAATTACTCTGGGAATTTCAACCTTTAAAAAAGATATTTTGAAACAGTTCACTATTTTATGTGTGAACTTGTAAGAGACGCAGTCCACTACAAGAAAGAAGTTCGCCATTTTTGAAGAAAATACTTTGAAATTGACAAATGATTTTGTCAGGTGGGGGCAATGCTGCCTGGAAATATTGTGAGGATTGGTAGTGATGTATGTAGAATTACTCGCATAAAGCTTATGCATAATAGGAACAGAAACAGTCATTTCGTGGGTCTCTTCTACCAGCTTAATAGCTGGAATCACCTCTCTTCCAAATCTCTGTCTCTGGGTCACAGTGAGAAAAGAAACCCTGGGGAAAGTGTATTTACCTTTTTCTTTTTTTAGTTAGACTTTATTTTTAGAGCAATTTTAAGGTAATAGCAAAATTGAGTGGAAAGTACAGAGATCTGCTATGTCCCCCCTACACAGGTAGCCTCCTACCTTATTAACATACCCCTTAAGCGTGGTGCATTTATCACCCAAAGTCAATAGCTTATGTTTGAATTTACTCCTTAGGTATATTCTGTGAGTTTTGACATATGTCTATCAGTATTATGTCATGCAGAATATTGTCAACGTCCAAAACTCCTCTCTGCTCTTCCTAGTTGAGTTTTAGCTTTGACATTTGAGCCCTTGTGACCTGTGAGTGTCAGAGGCTTCTCACGCGTTGACCCTGTGAGTCATTTCAATGGGATTTTCGAGACATTTTACAGTAGAATTATCTGCGGTGTTGGGCCAGGCACTTGACGCTCATTACAAATGTAGCTTCACTAGATGGGAAGCTGTTGAGTCAGGGTGGTGTCCTGAGAGCACGTTCGGCAGGAAAAAATCACTCACATGTCTCCATGATAGCAAGAGTCCCGTAGAGGTCAGTTTTGGACAAAGTCAGAGATACAAGCTAGGCAGACGATGGTGTAGACTTATATCAACAGGAGTGAGGACCCAGGATAACATGTGGATTCAGAAAAGCGAACTTGTAGATTGCTAGTTTTTGAGTTCCCAATGCATTCCTCAGATTATCCAGGAAAATGAAGAAGGTGTGTGTGGTAGAAATTAGCATTCACCCAGCATTTGCTGTGTGCCCTAGTGTGCGCTGTGCTTTCTATGTGGTGGGTATTATTACTTTGCATTTTAAAGGTAATACAATTTAGGAAAACTGAGATATTTGCCTAAAGTAATAGTGCTGGAAAATGGAAGAGATCCAAACTGATCTGACTCCTTGTTTAAGGACTTCCTTTCTAGATGAAGGACATTGCTGGAAACCTGACTGCAAGAAAAAAGGTGAAACTTGCATGTGCTGCCCTCAGTCAAAGCCAGTGGTGTAGTCATAGTGATTTTGAGTCATAGTAATACTGCTTTACACTACCTTAAATTTTCAGACAAAAGTCAGGGTTTAACTCAAAGCCTAGGGCTGGGTGAACCTTTAGGAGAGGCCGAGTGATTCCTGTGGCAGAGGAGGGCTGCAGTGACATAACCTCACAGTTCGTTACCACCAGCTCTCCCCACCGCTGCAGCGCTTTGAATAGTTTCCTGGAGTCTGAAATGCAGAGCATTAATGTACATCTCTAAGTGCTTTTGCTATCTAATTTGTCAGCATGGAATTTGGGAATGGTGGTGCATGCCTGTAATCCTAGCCATCTGGAGGCTGAGGCAGGAAGACTGCTGTGAGCAGGAGGCTGCGCTGGGCTGGGCTGGGCTGGGCTACAGTGCTGGCCTGGGCTACAGTGCGATTAGGAACAACTTTGGCCACAGAGCGAGTCAGTCTCTCTCTCTCTCTCTCTCTCTCTCTCTCTCTCTCTCTCCCTCTCTCCCTCCCTCCCTCCCTCCCTCCTCCTCTCTCTCCCTCCCTCCATCCCCCTCTCCCTCCCTCCCTCCCTCCCTCTCTCTCTCTCTCTCTAATTTGTTGTCATTCACTGGCCAAGTAATATTTCTGGTGAGCAACGGGAATTCTTAAATTAGGGCTTTAGAGGTAAATTGGCAGTGTTCGCTGTTCTCTGAATTTCTTTAAAGCATGGTCAGCACTTCCTGTTTCTAGAAGAACTAAGAAAATGAAGGTGAGTATTATCACCAGGCCAAAAACAGGATGGAAACAAAGATGCCTGAGCAGCTAAGATGTGTTAAAAAGTTCAGTACTTCACTACCCTCTTTGCTTCAGGACCACAGAGCAGAAACCGTATATAGATATTTAAGTAACTCTATGAAAGTTGATTTTTTGAGTGTAGTCAAGATTTGATTCTGTCAAACTGATTAATTTGAGACTTCGTCCACGTCAAAGAATGTTACACCAGCTTTAATCATTTGGCTCTAACATTTTAAAGATGTACATCAGAGGATTTGTTTAGTATCAGGGGAAATGAAGAACAGTTTGGAAATAACATGTTTTCTTCTAACAAGCAACAAATTACCTGTTAAAAAAATTCCTCTTGGAGGAGATTGGGCCGGTAGGGAAGATAAGGGAGGATAATAGAGGATATGGCTATGTCATATGCATGTGTGAAACACCGAAATGAAGTCTGCTATTCTGTAAAATTAATATGCAATTACAAAATTTTAATATCCTTTATTTACTCTGAAAGGGGGCCTAGCTTAGATCGAGAAATATCCTTATATCAGGGAAGTATTTCATTGGGTTGTCAAAATTTTTTGTGGATTAATAGATGATTTAAGTTGAAATTATAAATATTCCGAGAATTTTTCCTTTTATAGATTAAGAAAATGATACAGTTTGGAATAGGATATTTGTTTTACTTGTCACTCCTTCAAAATTTTGCTTCCAAATTCTTCTTGATGTTTTTTTTTTTAGCATTTTAAATATCTCTGTGGGTTGGATCAACCACACAGACTCAAACTCCATGTAAAACATTAGAGTATATTTTGAAATGCTTAGGATCCACACCACCTTGAATAAAACAAATGCAAGTATGTAACTTTATTTGTAGAAGCTTCTTTTTTTAAAGACTTGATCCATCTGCATACATACACTTTAAATTGTAATTTAAAAATTTTATTTGTACAAATTAACTAATACATTCTTATACAATTTCTATCTCACAATCATGACAAGTGAAAGCTGTCTTTCAGTTCTCTCTCGCTCTTTCCTGGAAACTTGTAATCATTTTTAGGTCATCATTAGTTATTATTAGATTTTAATATATGTCCATTTAATTCTTTCAGTGAAACTTGATATGTGTGCACATACACAAATATAAATAAATGTATGCAAATATATGTAAATATATAACATATTATGTAAATATATGTGTGTGTATGTGTGTGTGTGTATTGTGGTACTCAGGATTGAATCGAGGGCCTTCTTCATGTGCTACTTTCTAGACCTTTTTAAAAGCAATTGTATTTTGAGACAGAGTCTCCTTAAGTTGCTAACTTGCCTGGGCTGGGCTCAAACCTGTGATCCTCCTGCCTCAGCCTTCCAGAGTGCTGTGATTACAGGCTTGTAACACTGCGCCTAGCTGAAATGTATTTTTAAATTATTTGATTTGGGCAAATTTTCTTCACTTAGGGTTATGTGTTTGATATATTTTCCAGTGAAATTTATTTTATTTAAAAATGCTGTATAGGGTTTCAAAATATAGAGCCTAATAGAGTTGGCCCCTATTCCTTTACAGATGGTCATTTAGATTGTTTCTGTTTCCTGTTATGAATAATGTAGAAGAAAGGAGCATCACTGAACTTGTGTATTCCAGACGTGCAAGCCACAGTGGGTACATAGGAGTGAAGCTGCTGGGGGGAGGGATATCTTCATTTTGGGTACTTTTTTTTATCTTGATAAGTTTATTGCATTATTATCCTTCTATTCAGTGCTTTTTCTCTTCTAAATTTTAAGAACTCACTTGTTCTATATCCTAGGAAATCATTAGAATCATTTATATTTCAAAACTTATAAAGGATTTTATTTTCTTGCAAATTTATTTAGTATTATTTCTGTCACTTATGTCTCATTTCGTGGTTAGAATATATGTGTGTATATGTGTGTTATTTTTGTCTCTGCTCCTTTAGTTCTATTCCATTGGTCAACCAGTTTGTTTTTGTGCCAGTACCGTATAGTTTTTATAACTGTTGCTCTGTAATATATCTTGATGTGTGGAATCATAATGCCGGCTGCCTTTTACTTGCTGGTAGGAATGTAAACTGGTATAACCACTATGGAGTGCAGAATGGCTGAAAAATGAATATTCCCTTAGATCTAGCCATACCTCTGGGAATACTTCCAAAAGAGTTAAAAGCATCATTTCAAAAGAGATACACGTTGGGGCTGGAGGAATGGCACAGCAGTTCAAGTGCTTGCTTAGCTAGTGCAAGTCTCTGGTTTTTATTCCCAGCACTACATAAAGCTGGGCCTGGTGGCCCATACATGTAATCTCAGCACCCAGGAGGCTGTGGCAGGAGAAGCGCTGAGTCTAAGGCCAGCCTGGCCTACATAGTGAGTTCAGGACCAGCCTGGTTTACAGAGCCAGAACCTGTCTGAAAAAAAAAAGACATACATGTATACTTATGTTCACAGCAGCACAACTAACATTGGCCAAAATATAGAAGCCACCAAAATACCCATCAACAGACCAATGGATACATAAATGGTGGCATTTGTATGCAATGCAGTACTGCTCATCTATCAAGACAGATAGATGTGAACCCTTTGTAGGTAAATGGAAGCAACTTGAGACCATCACGCTCAGTGAAGTGAGTCAGATGCAGAAGGTTAAATATCGAATGTTTTTAAAAATATGAGCAATCTAGAATACAGTCATTTTATAGAACTAAATGGGGGATGGTAATTGGAACTAGAGGGGACCTGCGAGGATGTGGGAGGGCCAAAAGGGAGAGAAGATGAGCTTGTAATTTTGACGCAATATATACGTGTGACTGATGTGGTATGTACTTCCGCATCTTTTTATAACAGGCTTATAGGCTACTTCTTGATCATTCAGTTTCAGGCATTTTCAACTGACTTTCCATCCATTAAGATGAGAATTAGCTTTCTTTCCAGTCGCTTCCATTCCTTACCACCCCTGCCCACTCCGTTCTTCCTAGATTTCTTTTTTTTTTTGTAGTTTTGCATGCATCATGTCAGAGTATTATGACATGAGTCCTTGTTTTCAACATGGTTATTTATTGTCATTGCTGATAAGCTTTAGACATTCTTGCCATCGGATTTCATGTTTTCTTTTAGCCTCAATTTCTCTTTTCTTTTACTTTTCTACCTTTTTGTTTTGGCTACTGATTTATTTGTTTCAATTTTTTACTTCTAGTAGCTTCGTAATTGCATATGCTACCAATGCTATGGTTTAAATCTAGAATGTCCTATAAAAGCCTCCTGTACTTATGTACTTGGAAGTTGATGGATTGTAGGGGTAACTGGGTGAAGTGGATTTATTTATTGATTTCATGAACTGTTAAGGGGTGGGACCTAGTTGAAGGGGCAGATCATAGAGGGTGTGGCCTGGAGGGTTGTCCTCTTGCCCCAACTTCTCCTCACGCACTCTGCTTTCTGTCTCACCATGCTGTGAGCAACTGTTCTCTAGCTACGCCTTCCGCCATGACCTCTTCCATTGCTGGCTGACCACATACTGAGATCTCTGAAACGTGAGCCAAAATAAACTCTTCGTTTAAGTTATGGGTATCCGGTATTATGTTATAGTGATGAGAAAATGACTAAGACGGTTCACTGCTTTGAAATTTACCATATCTTTGGACATACTTTTTTACCTCTTCTGTAATCAGTTGGCATCGCTAGTTTTTCATTATATTATTTCATAATTATAATGAGAGAAATATTTTAATGATAGATTTAAAAATTAACATTGCACACATTTATTAATTAGACTTCATAATTGGTTTAATAGCTGTTTAATATTGTATTGAGTTATTATAATACATAATTTTGTATTTATATCTGTGTTGATTTCTGTTCCCCTGTGGTGGGTGTTTTTGAGTATTTAAATGAAAGATTATGATATTCAGTGCTATGATTAGTGTATTTGTGCCTATAGACTATATTCTAATGTGTAATTTTACTACTAATTATTTTTATTGAGTGTGTGGGACAATACAATCTTTGTATGAATATCAAAAGTTTTATCTCCATTGATAACATTTTTTTCAGAGCATGTAAAAAAAGCTTGCAGAGACAGTGTTGGAAATTGAATACGGTGACAAAGGAGGGTGAGACAGATGAGTGACAGCTGTAAAGCAGAAGAGACGGCCTCAGGATGAGATCCAGGGAGACAAACAGTGGGAAGTTCACTTAGAATGTGCTCAGGAACATCGCGGGAATTAAGTAGCAAACCAAGTGAATAGGAAAGGTTGAAAGGTAAATGATGTCTTTCTCCATTTATTTGTTCAGGGCAGGTAGTAACAGTCACAGGGGAGTAAAAACTGCTGAATTCAGGAAAAGATTACAGCACTTGTCATCCTAGGCTTTGACTGAGTGTCTGGAGCCTGTGTCAACTCAAAGATGGATTATATTTCTTAGTGTGTAAGTTACAACAGGACATTTATCTGATTGCAGAGATAATGAATTGTAATAAGTTGAGTGCTAAATAGTGTCCAGAAACCTGCTGACTTTATGTGCTTACTATACAGCCATTAAATCAATTTGTAAAATTTATTTACGTTCACTTGTTTAAAAATATATTCATAAAATATGCTTTTCTTCATTTCAGAAAAACTTTCTTTTGAGAGGAAACCCCTTACGAGTTGAATCATATTGCTCCAAAGTAATAGGGTGAACCATAATACCCAAGACCTCAGAATGTGGTGGTTTTTTTTTTTTTAAACTGGGCTCAATGGATATTAAGTTAGGTAAAAAGAGGTCATACAAGAGTCACATGAACACCTCGATCCAGTATTATCGGTGCACACATGTGTACAGAGAGAATAGACGGGGCACAGGCACATGAGTGAACAAAGGCTCGTGGTGATGGAGATGTAGATTGCAGTGCTGCTGCTGAAAGTCAAGGATTCACAGCCGCTGCCAAAAGCTGCAGAGAAGCAAAGCAGGATTCTCTCCAGTGTCCCTGGGAATGGCCTGCCGGCCCTTGATTTTAGACTTAGAACTTGAGAACTATGAAACACGAAATTTCTGTTATTTTGACCCACTTAGTTTGTGGTACCTTATTATAGCAGCCCTAGGAAACTAATACCGAACCTATTAATTTTACCAGAAAGCTGTGACTGAGGCATCATAGCCGAATGGGCCAGCTTACCCCAAGTGAAGCAGGAAATAGTCTTTTCCGTGTGGCAGTGCTAATATGACCGCTAAGTCAAATTGTGGTAAGGTGGGAAGGAGTATCAAACTGGAGGGAAACTGCTACCTCTGCCCTAGTAAATTGCTATCTGTCCACTTACCTGCCCAGCTTGCAAATAAGGATAGCAAAGAAAATTGGATCAAATAGAATTGAATATCTATTATGTGCAGCATATTCTGGGAACCCTGGAGCACAATAAAGATGTAGCACTTATTATGTTGAACCACATAAAATAGCTCTTTTGCTATTTTTGGTAAATGTTAAATGTCAGTTTCATGTGATTCAACACAACAGTTGATGCTGACATTTAAAAAGTGATATTACACAAATTTCCAGGAATAGAATGGAGTACGTAATAAACTTTGAGTGAAAATTATTACATCATAAATGATAGGAAAGATTCAGGTGGACCTTGGCCAGTGATGGACATTGGAGGATAAGCAAGGGAAGAAAGCACTTCAGTGGAGAGGCAATTCCATGTGTAAGGAATATCAGCTGGGAAAACTATAGCAAAGTGTCCTAGAAATATATGAAGAAGGTTCTTCAATGCCTGATTAAGGAATTTTGGTAGATATTTGTGAAATGGTGCAGTGAATTGTCAAAGGTCGTCTAGTTGGGAGAATTGAAGTGATGAACGTACTGATTTAGGATGATTAATTTGGCTTGATTTATTTGCCAATATTTTATTGAGGCCCAATATTTTTTGTATGGGTAGATTGTAGAGTTACAGGACTGAACACTCGGAGACCAGTTAGGTTAAAATATCGTGTGGTTTTTCTAATATGAGAAACTCAGGATACAGGCATTTTATAGAACCAAATGGATGTGATAGTGTGAGTTACAGGGGGAGAATGGAGGGAATGAGAGGGCCTATACAGGGGAGGAGAAGGGATTGCAATGTTGTCATTATATGTATGTGCACAAAATCCTCAAGCTCAGTGTAACCATTGTATATCACACATGCGCGTGCACACACAAACACACACATATACTAATAAATATGAGGGGGAATAGTGATTAACACGTGAAAAAAGAAGTTATTGTAACTATGATATTACGTGTGTTTGAACTGCCATGGTAGGGTTGGCAGTACTTTAGACATCTAGAGTTCAGTGAGAATTTTAATTGCATAGGAAGGAGATGGAGTCCAAGAAGGCTCCAAAGTTGTGCATGTGATAGAATTTAAGAATGACATCCATCATAAAAATAGGGTAGACAAACCTTAAATTTTGCACGTATGCATATGAATAAAATGGGGAAAAATAGGGGAGACAGGGAAGAGCCTAGCTGAGGGATTGAGATAAAAATTTTGTACTAAAGTACTGAAGTAACTGTAGGATATCTTAGTAGAAATGTTTAATTGAAATTCAAGTACCGTTGTGGTGGTGGTGCAAAGTGGGGTCTGCATGAGACGATCCGTCTAGCCAGGCTCAGTGGTACAGGCCTGTCATTCCTGCACTCTCAGGGACTGAGACAGGATCACAAGTGCAAGCTCAGCATGGACGATTTAGCGACTTAGACCTCGAAGTCAAAAATAAAGAAGGGCTGGGTATGTTGCTCAGTGTGAAGACACTGAGTTCTATCCTTAATACTGCAAAAAAGAGAGAATAATGTCTTTCTGCTGGGACTGACTTAATTCCCCAGGGACTGAGTGTGCTCTCATTGCGGACTGAATCTGTTACTGTGGGAGCTGGTCGTTATAAAGCAAGGTTACCCTTGGGTGTTTCTCTTCTGCATGTGGCCACCCGCCCTTCCACTTTCCCATGATGTGATACTATGGCATGTGGCTTTCACCAGATGTGTGTCCCTATCTACGGCTTCTCTGCCTCCAGAACTCTGCGCCAAATGAACCCTTCCTTCCTTTAGAAACTGCCCATTTTCAAATATTAAAACAAACTGGAACAACAGAAAAAGTGAATTCAGTTTCTGCCAGGGAGATGATGCTTGAAGTCACAGTTGTATCACATGAACGCACAGGCTACATCTTGCAGGAAGATCACGATTAAATTTAAATTGTACGTGTCTTCTCAATTTTTTTTGTTGTGGTACTGAAAATAGGACCGAGAACCTCTTGAATACTAGGTAAACCGCACCCCTGGGCCGCATCTCTAGCCCTTGTTACACATTTAAAAAAAAATTTTCTGAGTTAGGGTCTTGCTAAGTCACTCAGGCTGAGCCCAAACTTAAGATTCTCTGACCTTAACCTTCTGAGTAGCTGAGATTACAGGTATGCGCCACTGCACCTGGCTTCCAATTTTACCGCTGTTAATCATAATCCTTCTTTGACAATTGTTTCCCCACTGAAGGATCATAGCGGTTTCCATCTTGGATCAAACAAGGTCTCTACTTCACGCCATTCTTGAAGTCACGTTACATATTTTTCTGTTATCACCACATCATTGTTTAAAAGGGCAGAGTGATATTTGTGGTTTGGTTTTCAACACCCTTATGTTGTGGAAACCTTAGGCTTGTGAAGGAGAGAGTGTATCTTATTTAGCTATATCTCATGCGTTCAGCACAGCATTTACTACAGAGTAGGTGATCAATACATTTTTTCTCTCACAAATGAGTTTTGAAGAGACTGTAAAGATGTAAAAGAAATTAGAAGTCTAATAGAACAATGCTGTCATACATTCAAACACCTCAACTTCTGGTTTTCTATTCTCTTGAATGGGGGCCTTTATAAAGGGAAAACCAGAGGTTTTAAAACACAAGGAGCATTTTTAAATGCTCCTGTATTTTTAGACACTAGCCACGATACAATATCACTCTTCTTATCTGTTAAGACGCAATTGTTAAAATCACTTGTCAAAATTTTTCTTCAATCTCCAAAACCAAGTATAATTAGGCCTGCTGTAGGCTTTCCTTGAACGTGTGTGTGTGTGTGTGTGTGTGTGTTTCAACAGAATTCAGGAAACCTTTTATTGCCCTGGTGCTTAAACCATGAGACAGACAGGGACAAGCTTGCACCCCGCCCTGCTCCAGGCAGCAGCGGGAAGCATCAGGTAGCCTGATTGAATTCATTTCTTCTGTGCACCAGCTGGCATCACATTCCAGCTCTTGAGATTCCCTGGGTTCATTTATCTTGCCAGTTTTTTTACTTGACAATGAAAAGAGAGAGCCAAGCTGATTCTGCATTTAATGTACCATAATGCCAATCTTGATGCATTGTTTTATGAATTATAGCTAAAAGAGCTTGTATAGTACTTGACAGAAAGACAATTCCCCACTTGTTTGGGAAGATAGTTAATGACGAGAGTTAGGAGTAGGGCAAGCTATTTCCTTTTTCTAAGTTAAATGTGATGTGATCAAGTTACATAGAGTTTGAATCAGACAGAATTCAAGATGAAGGTATCAGCTATGGCTTAAAAATTAAAAGAAGAAAGTTAAATTTAATTGTCTTTTCAATATCATGTGCAGGGAATGGTGGCATTGTGGAATTGTTTAATAAACTTGCTTTGAGTATTTTCTTTACTGCAGATATGGATTGTGGATTTAAGTTTACTTTGTATAGTTATAATGACATTTGTAGGGCTGGAGGAATGACAAGGTCCCTGAGTTCAATTCCTCAGCACCACATAAAGGTGGGCATGGTGGTATACACCTGCAATCCCAGCACTTGGGAGGCTGAGGCCGGCAGATTGTCCTGAGTTCAAGGCCAGCCTGGGCTACACCAGTGAGTTCAGGACCAGTCTGGGCTACAAAGCGAGACCCTGCCTTAAAAAAAGAAAACGAAAAGAAATTTGTAGCTGTGATGATAGCATGGTCACCTTTCCTTCTCAGATTTAAATGTATAATTAAAAAGTAAATCATGACTGATGGATGAGGATTATGGTGGTGGACCAGTGTCTTATCTTAATTATGTCTCATTTAAAATAATGTAATTTTCTGGGTTTCTGTATGTTGACAACCCTTTGCTAAGAATGAAAAGATTAGCATCTGGGCTGCAGTCTCACAAATGAAACCAAGCAAAAATTTAGGAGTCATTGTCTGAGGTAATTTATACTCTCTTTGGCTCTATAGCCTTATACCTCATGGTAGGAGGTGTCTTTACAGGGAATGAACAAAAGGAAACAAAAAGAGAATAAAAGAAGTAAGGGGAGCCAAAAGTCAGAGTAGATGGGGGGAGTGGAGCAAGAGACAGGGGAGAGAGGGGTGGGGGGCAAAGCTCTCTTTCTGGAACCCTCTTGCTATCTCACCCATTTCTATCCAGCTTATGATGGACTGATGTTAGGTAGATTCCAAAGACTTCAAAACTGTTACTTTTTTCATTTCTGTTCTGCTGGTTTCTATTATCCTGATTCAAGAAAGAAAGAATATTCTTATCTATCAGGTGAGGGCAGCCCTTTAAGAATCTTGCATTTAAAAATTTATCTTGAATCATCTGCTTGAGTTTTTATATTCACGTCTCCATCTGCTGTTATGCTGCAGTAGAAGAATTGGCGTCACAGTGAATAGGGAAGAAGGTATTTTCTCTTTCCCTTCTTTAGATCACTGTAACTAATGTGCAGTGTCCTGGGAGTGCCAAGCTCTCCACAGATCTTTAGGATGCAATAGACAATAATGTTTAATTCATCACTGAATCCCAGTATGCTCACCATTTTTAGCAGCTAAAGGAGAAAACATGCCTGAATTGTAGCAGAGACTCTTGCTATGGTTTGAATTTGGTCAGTCCCCACCAGAACTCATGTGGTGCCCTCATTCCTGACCGTAGTGAGCTTTGGAGACACCTTGTTTGTGAATGAGTTAATGCTCGTTTGCAGAAGTGAGCTAGCTTTTTGGGAGGCGTCGGCCCACCATTCTTTTAAATACACGTGCCTGCTTGCCCTTCCACTTTCTGCCTTTTGTTGAAGCAGCCCTTACCAGATGTGAAGAGATGCCTGCCCCATGTCCTTAGACTTCTCAGCCTCAGGAAAAGTGAAACAAAGCAAGCCTTCTTTCTTTATAAATTATTCGGTTTCAGGTATTCTATTACAGCAACAAAATACGGACTAAGCCTATTGGCAGGACTTCTCAATACAATAGTCATGTTAGGAGTCTGCAGTCTGGATTGTTCGTATGATGGGGTGACAGCGATTATGAAATGAGCAAGAGTCAGTTATGGTAGCACTTCATTTATTGTGATGGGTAACTTCTGGGAATTGAAAAGTCACCTTGATTCATCATATACCAAAAATAGAGCACTTGAAAGGCACAGTGTGTGCTGCGCCCTCCATGTTAGTGGCTGAATCCTGTGGATGACAAGATTTAGAAACATGCTCAGGTTTCTCCCTGGTAGACACTAATTGCGTTTCTCTTGATAACCCCAATGTAGTGGCAAGCTCTTCATTTCAGTGGCTGCTCCCTTCTCCTCATGTACAGAAGTTTTAGCATTCATGAGTGACCACCATATAACCCAATTCTCTTCTACAGACTGAATAATAAAAAAAGCCACGTTTGGGGAGAATCCTGGGCAGTAGACTAGGTGCACTCATTAATCTAGAGAGTCATTCTGGCATAGCATCTAGGTCTTTGATGCAATTTTATATGTCAGGACAACTGGGAATTATATATCATAGACATTTGGCATATTTTAGAAGGATTTGAAACAGTTAATTTAAAATCTGAGAATGTTGATAGTTTACCAGAGTTTGTCTATCTTGAACGTGTAAAAAGAAAGAAAGATTTCTTGCCATACTTGCACCATCATTGCATGTGTAAGGGATAATTTGGCGCGAACACAGAAACTGATAAGTATTTTTCATGTTCTGCTTGGGCATTTTTTTAATACTTCATTTCTGTGTCCTGGAGACCTGCACATATCAATGTCTTAAAATCTCTCTAGGAGTCAGTATGTCTCATCTCAGAACCAGGGTCTCTTGGCCTGTGGTTTACCAGATTTTTGATCTTGAAAACTTACGGGACCTTCCTAAACTTCCCAATTAGTGTCATCTCATAATACCTTCTTTATAAGCATGAGAGAAAGATTTAAGGGATAAAGAATGTAATATGCAGTATATAACGCAGTATAAAGTAATTGTATTAGTTTGGGTTCTTTCAAAAGGCAGGTTTTACAGAAATTATAACAAAAAGTGTGTATTCAGAAGGCTTACAAATTTGAGAGTAGAGACAGTACAAAATGGCGGCCTGTGCGTGAGTGAGCAGGAGTGAACAATGGCTGCTCAGCCTCAAAGTAGAACTCCCGTCTGGCACTGTAGGACAGCCGGTGAGAGTCTGATGCAGATCTCGGTTGTTTGAAGAATAATGGCCAAGACTGGAGGCTGAAGATCAGTGACTGCAGATCAGTGACGGGCAGATAGGGGCAAGTCGAGACTGGAGAGAATTTTGATGAAGATCTGCAGCATGTAGCAAGTGGGCGTCCATGGACAATTGTGAAGGTGAGAGCTTTCCCAGAGGAAGAAGCTGTAATAATTTTTCTTCTTCCTTCCTTTTATACAGTTCGAGTTCCAGTTGGGCCTCCCACAATTGGGTGAGTGCTCTTCTCTCATTCACTGGCCCACAAATGACACTCTAATCCAGGCTGCTTCTCAATTCCCAATCTGGGCTGGGCTCCCAAACCCTAATCCAGGTGTGCTTCCTGATTGCCTCAAGTTGACATAATTTCTCCAACAGTCACAATGTTCAACAAATACTGCTTCCTTTCTCCCTACTCTTCATCTTCTTTAACCAGATGACAATTAACTGACATCATGGATGTCTTGGAAAAGCATGTTTGAGGTTGCTTAAACTGAATACCTGTCTTCGAAGTTCTAGCATTTATGTAAACAGCTGACTGATACGTGTGTGTCCATAGCAAAGGCATGAATGCGTTTGTATGTGTATGAACTGGAAATCTGAATATAATAATAAATAAGTGCAGGTCCTCCAACTTATTTCTTGTCCGTCCATTGTCTCTAAGTCAGTGGCTCCTGCTGATCCAGTTCTAGACATCTACAATAATGGAGAATTGAGATCAACATTGGGATAATTTAGGCAACAAACAACCCAGGCGAGAAATAATTCTGTCCTCTTTCCAAGTCAAGCATCATATTTATACAACATTCCTTCATATCAGATATCATTTGAAGTAGGAAGAAAGAGGTTGATTTCCCTTAAACTTCTTGTAAATAGCAACGATGGGGAATAGAAAGCTGTTATTGTAGCTCCCGTGTTCCATCTATTGTGAAAATGGAGAATGAAGACGCAGATGCGTTTGTGTCAATCATCAGAGAGAGAGTTTTAAGGCTGAATTATCTAGATAATTGCCCTAGTTTTTCATCCCGGCCTGTGATGTTTTCCTTTTCTACTGCCTTACACAGTTTTGCCTTTTTTCTTTGTCATCATTTTGTACTTCCTGACATTCTCTGTGTCAGCTGGCCATGATGCTGACTTCTATTTTTGTTGAGGTCACTCCTGTAAGGAGCATCCTCAGCTTCTGATTGCCCTTTATAGTGAGGAATTTTAATAAAAATACATGAGAAATGCTGTTGAGATGGGGAAAGGGTTTGCTGGTAGAGAGGTGGGCCGCAACATGAAAGCTATATAACTCAGTCCCCCCAACTCCCGCTCCAATTTTGGCTTTTGACAGTGGTGTCACTTCGAGAGAAAGAGAGAGCAGTTTGGGCTGAATCCTTACCAGGTTCTCAGCTACCAAACTGGACTCTAATAAGCTCATTTGGAAGGGTTTGATTAACTTAAGACACTCCCACCCTGAGCTCATGGAGTTGGGGGGCCTTCCTACTCCTGATGTAGACATCTTGATACTTTTCAAAGTCTTCTCTTTGTGTCTTCTCTCATCATAGGGTTGTGTTCTTTCTCTCCTGTTAAACTGACTACCTCTTGCTATATTTTACACATAGGGAGACCTCTTTGAGACTTCATTCATAATATCCGTTAACAAAACCATGGGTCTAAGCAGGAGAAAAAATGATACCTTTCTTCAGCACGAAAAAAAATTGCTTCTGGAATCTTTCAGTTTGTCACCCTCCAGTAGCTACCTCTGGGTAAGGAATTTTTTTTATTACCACAGGTGCTGCCTACATAGTAAAACATTTGACTATCTTGTTTGTAAGCATGAACTGATATAAACTCGCTTAAGAAAATGAGAGAGGCGTAGCCTTCTATGGACAGGAGGACAAATAACATTGCAGTTAGCTTGTTGGATCTCTGAAGAGTTGAAGGAAATAGAAAAGGGAGAGGAACAGGAGTGGTTTGGAGGTGAAGAGTACAACTTACTGAGGCCAACCCATCGCTGTGTTTCTACGTATAGCATTTCATTCCTGTGCGGATTTACTTGTAAAATGAATTCCCGGAAGTAGAGCTGTATGGTCAAAGGATGTGCACATTTTTAGTGTAAACTTTGATAATTATTGCCAAATTGTTCATTACAATGTTTGTATCAATTTACATTTCCATGAGAAACGTACTTGCAGAACTTAAAGTCGATTTTCATTGTCTATTGGCATTTCACGTTGGGGGCAGGAACTACGATGCTCCTTTATTCGCGTTTCTTGGTGACTGCATGGTTTGCCTCCGTGGAAGCTTTTACTGTTGTTCAGAAAATTTATGTGTTCTTGTCTTCGGTATGTCAGGCGATTATTGTGGCTTGACGCTTGGTGGTTTTTACAACCCGAAGAGTCATGTTTACTCAACTCAGTAAACACTTTTATTTCTCTGATAATTCTCTCAAGTCCATTCTCTCAGTTCCCTCCCTCTAAAGTCCCAGTAAATTTAATATTGGGACCACCGAATCTGTTCCATAGGCCTTTTAGTTTTCACCATTACATTTGTTGTCATCCTGCCTTGTCCTCTGGGAAATTCCTTTAATTTGATTTTCCTTCTTACCTCAGCCCATCCATTGAGCTATTTTAAAATGGTGATAATATTTAAAAATTTTAAGCACTCTTGTTTTTTTCACAGAAGCCTGTTGTTTTGATGTGTCAATGTTAACAAAATGCTTGGGGGGGGGGGGCAAAAGGAGAGCGGGAAAGCCCTTGCCACTTTGACAAGAAACATGTGTGCGCAAAATGCTCAACTCCGTTGTAAACCTTAAATTCTGCACTTGTGCATGTCAATAAAATGGGGGAAAAAGTTTTTTCTGTTTTCTGTGGTATGTCATACTATTTCTTGTTGCTTGCATGTATGTGTTAAGTTCAGTGATTTTCTTACACCTTGTAGTTTTTTTTTTTCCTTCTTTAGGGGGTTCTTGGTTTTCTTTCCAGATTTAGAGTTGGTGAACCAGATTGGTCAAAATTAAATGAAATACATTTTCTCCATCTGAAGACAGAATCCCTGCTTCCTTGGCGATCAGTATATATTTTGATGACTGGAATCCTAAATCCATCACTTACGTGGGGGAGCTAGATTTCATATGACTGGGTGCTGTGTCGTTTAAGAATGTGTAGATACCTAGTTGCCTGGCTCCGTGGCTTTCTCTTCCCCCTCATGATGGCCTTACGTGATCTTAGGCACTCTCTTATTTTTCCCACTCCACAGACACTCTGAGGGCACTTGTTCAAACTCCCAGGATTGTGTGAGGAGGTGTTTTGAATACTTTAATCTGTGTAGCAAATGCCATAGCCGCGGTTTTGCACTTAGAGGGTCCGTCTCCTTCTTTAATTAATTGCCTAACTGTCCGCTTACCATCTGCTCTCTTTCTCGGCCGCGTAACTTCTGATGTTAGGATTATTCCAGACTTCCACGGGTAAAATTGACTTTTTCCCCTTTTGTTTGAATAGCTTTCTGAATTCCTCAATCATGTTGTGCTTTTCTGTCAGTTTGAGTTGCTAGGTCTTTGAAAATTTATGGGCTCCTCTACTCAGCTGATGCTATCGTTCTCATTTTTGTAGTGCTAATGCTGGTTTACTTGCCTTGTTTTATTTTCTTCTGTATTTTAATAGAATAAAATATGAGGACAGAGTTGTTGGTGTGTGGTCTCTGTTAATAGTGCAAGAGTTTTGCATGTTAAAGTTCATGGTTATTTTTTAAGAGATGTAAATGTTTTTTATGGCCAGTCTTTTGCACTTTGTAAATTACTGAGATAATTAAAATTCTTCTTTAGTTTACCCTTGAACAGAAACTGAAATGACTAATTGTCCAATGAACAATTGTGCACACAAGTAGCAATGTCAGAATTTTGCCGAGGTCTCTTTCTTTGCCTTTTTATAATCTAATTATCATCGCTTAGATTCGCAATTGACAATTGAGATGCCAAATTGAGAGAATAATGTCTACTGTAATTTCAAACCATGGCTTGAGGGGGAAACGCCCACTGATTTGCTCTTTGTTACTTTAAATTTGTTAACACTTATCATAATTCATTAGACTGTGGAACAAAACAGTAGCACGGATGCTCTCGTTCATATTGTCTTATGACATTGCATTGGTCTATGGTTGGATTGTGGCTTTATTAAAAAATTCTATGCTGTTGTGTGGAATTGCCCCACTTTTTTCCTTGTAAATCAGACAAAACCTTTTAAATCTACAGGAGATGCTAAAATTATGGTGGGTTGTTATGATTTTTAAAATCTCCAATCATTTTTCTCATTTTCAAAGTGGAAAAACATATTGACTTTTCTCAGTTGAGACGTAGGGGCATCCATATTTATTTAGTTGGAGAGGGAAGATTATGAATTTGAAATTTCAAAGCCATTTCTCAGTCAGAGGGTAATGGAATTTGAAGTCAAAGGCCTCTCCTGATAGGTTTATGGTGATGTGTGAGGAGTAGAGGATTAAGTTAGAAAATCTAAGATCAGTTTCTCACATTCCACCTCCTAGTTATGTGACCAAATCAAAGAGCATGAATTCTATAAATTGCATTTCTTCATCAGTGGAAGGAGATAATCTCTGCTCTATTCCTTTCATTGTTTTATTGTAAGGACCAAATGAGACAGTGTACACAAAATACGTTGGAAGCTTAGAGCTGCTGTTCAGATGCACAAATATTTTTTTAAGAGTTAAAAAAGAAACTCCTGTTTATTAGGTTTGTGTAAGTTCACTAGGTAATGGTAGAGTTAGGTCTAAATCTGGCTGATAATCTTCTCACTGGAGAGTAACGTTGTACATTTGTTCCTTCTGCCTGTTTGGATGCCCAGAGAACTTACTCAGACTCTACAGTCACTGACTTTTCTTTTTTTCTTCTTTTTTTCCCACCATTTTATTAATATGCATATTTGATACATAATGTTTACAGTGAACTTGATTATTTTGTGCACATATATATCACATCAACTTTACAATCCTTTCCCACACTGACTCTTCCTGTAGGACATGAACTTCTGAATCTTAGTGATATCTTTTCCTGGATGAGAGGAAATAATTGATTTATTCAGACTTACTGTGTTTTGTCTGCAGGGGTGTGATAAACACCTACAGCTGGTTCTGTTTTTCCTCGTTGTCCTGTGATAAAAATATCTCCATGATTTATACTCGGGGTGTTATTTTTATTTCTGTGCCTTAAATCTACCTCTTATCATAACTTTACAGCATACTTCTTCTATGGACCTTTATTAATTTGGATCCAAGTACTCCAAAATGGCTTTTTGTTTCTTATTTAATAAACTATACAGAATTCCCCACTCACATCTTCTTTGCCAAATAGCTGTGAAATTCTTGATTGCTTTGTTTCCTTTTATAGCTGCTTCTACAAAGTATCAAACAGCTGGAGGATGACTTTCTGCCTTAGTCTGAGGTCAGCTGGAACAAAGTGGTCTCAGCTTTCTTCCAGAGTTCTCAAGATAATTAAAAAGGAAGCCGAATGCCTCATGTTTAAGAGAATCATTTAGTAAGAGAGTCTATGATAAGGAAATTGAATATTCAGATTTAAGAGGCAATTACTAGAAACTTAATATTTTTCGGTTAAATGAATATGAGGAGCAGGGGCTGAAGTCATTTTAAATAGAGAAAAGTGCGAATTTATGGCCAGCTAGAGAGAACGGGGAGAGGATATGTGAAAACTTTGAACTGAATTCATGTAATAGTTCTGAGGATAAGAATGCTGTGAGTGAGAACATACAGGAGTTGTTAAGAATGTCTCACTGTTTGTAGAAAGAGCCATTTTTTTTTTCCTACCAACCTTAGACTTTCCCATGGATCTGTCTTCGCTGATGGGGCATGACTTGGCACTTGGCATGCACATGGGTTGCATGCCTACGTATGATCAGAGAGAAAGAGAATTTTCAAAAGAAATTTCTATTTTCCAATAGTTCTAGAAGCGTTTTGAGATACCTCATACCTAGTTGCCCCTCCTGTTGGTACTTGTCAATGAATGCCCTGAGTATGGTACATTTTTTCACTTATATTTTTCAAATATAATTTCTAAAAGGTCTTTGTTCCCAGATTGTCTACATGTCTGCTCTGTTCTGTTAGGATAAGAAAACCATAATTGACTAATGGTTTTCAGTGTTCCTCTGCCTGTTTGTAAATCAGTATCAATATATTTAGAATGTACTTTATCTGAATTTTCTACATCTTTCGCCCCCAACAGTTATTTTTATTAATATATTAGAATATAATTTATTCAAAATTTCTTAGTTTTTTAAAAAAAATGTAACAACTTTTTCCTAGCACACATTTTTATTAGTATTTGAGATAGACAATAGTTGCAATGAACTTGAAAAATGGGTGTACATCCATGTCACGTCAACTTCACATTCACTCTTGCCTCTCTTTCCCACTTTCCCACCCCTCCCTCCCCATCCTGTCTCACTTTCTTCAAATTCATTCATTTTGTCCCTTCCTTTTATTTTTAATAACATATATTGATGCACAAATTAAGCATGATATTTTATCTAGTTACTTCTGTTCTAACTTGAGCTTCCTTGATGTTTCTAAAATCAGATTCATTTTGAGATATGGGAATTTTGCTCTCCCTGGTTCTTGACGTCACTATGTGAACTGAGGTGAGAAGTTGGGGCTGGAATTGGGGAGGCAATAGATGATGTTTATTGCCTCTGAATTGGGTTTGCCCGGCGTGGGATATACGCTCCTTTAACACATTGTTTTAGAAACTAATGTGCAACAAGTAAGACTGTAATAATTCAAATGGGAAAGTAATGGAGTCCAAGGTCAGGTATAATTTCTAAAAGGTCTTTGTTCCCAGATTGTCCACATGTCTGCTCTGTTCTGTTAGGATAAGCAAGCCATAATTGACTAATGATGTCCATTGTTCCTCTCCCGTTTGTAAATCAGACAGTTGCGTTCATCATCCCTTATCATTCCTTCTTGATTGGGAGGCCTGGCTCTAGAAATGCTACAAATTCCCAAAGAATAAAATGCTGTCTCCATTTTGCTTAAGCTCTTATCTGAAAACATATTCTTGAAGTTTTGATAGCTACATAAAAAGTAGTGGCATAGTAGGAAAAGCACACCAGCTCGGGAGGGCAGATAACTTGCTGTGAATTCCACAGTAAGTTATTCAAAATCTCGGTGTCTACTTCCTTATATATAAAGAGCATACATTATAGCACATATTGGGCAAAGCTATGGTAAAGATTAAGTGAAGTAACATATGTGGAGAGCCTGGGATGGTTTCAGGGACACATTAGGTACTCAAAGATGTTAATATCTATTTCTTGGTAGTCATATATATTAAATGTGTCACTTTATATAAAATGCATCAAAGAAAAATGTCATGGAATTTTCAATCTGAGAAAATGGGAGAATACAAGTAAGCGCTCTTATAAAAAACCACGTCATTCCTTGCCATCATTCACAAATGACAAATGTTGTTGAATGATAAACTGATAGGTACATTTTTCTTCACAGAAATTATACTATCTAGAGGAATTCTAATAGCCTGACGTCCAGTGGACACTTTATGACTAATACTTAAAATAAATAATAGACAACAAAATTAATAGCTGGCATTTGAAGTGTTGCAGCTTGTCACCTAATACTGTAGCTCCCTAAACCATTAACTGGCACCTCATGTCGTTGGTAGACAGTACTGTACTATACTCAGTATCCCTGAAATGTTCTTAATACATGCAGACAATTCTCTGGCCTATTTTTGGTGGTCCGTTTAACTTTTTGCCAAATCTGAATTAGTAGGGTTTGAACGATTCAAATGCTACCTCATGCTAGCTTTCAGATTGATCCTAATTGCATTAATTGATAGTAATTTCCTCATCCAAAAATTTGGGGGACTAATTTAGTCTTGGTAAGGCTTCTGAAGCCGCTACGGTGCCACCACCTAAAGACTTGGTGCACTATAGTGACATAAAAAATACGTGCTAAACTCTGGGGTTGAAAAAGAGATTTATTTGTGTACCATGTCTTTTGTGACAAAGTTCTCTGAAACTATTGGCAAGTAATAGTCCTATGGTTAGACAGAACATGTGAGGAAGTAGTAGAAAAGCTCTTATTGCATATAGTTTTCCTGGCTGTCTTGTACAACCCACTCATCTCTTTCACTTACCCAGTGTTTCGATTCACCACTCACCAAATCAGCAAATCTGGAAGCTTTCTGTGGGCTAAGAGTCTACAGGGCACTGTGTGTGTTGACGGGAAAAGGATCAGGTAGATAACACAGTGGTTTTTTTTTTTTTTT
The DNA here is from genome assembly GCA_004027205.1 of Ctenodactylus gundi. Taxonomy (NCBI): domain Eukaryota; kingdom Metazoa; phylum Chordata; class Mammalia; order Rodentia; family Ctenodactylidae; genus Ctenodactylus; species Ctenodactylus gundi. The sequence goes on from PVKB01001789.1 coordinate 207,711, forward strand.
TGCTTTTTTATTAATTTGTACTTTAATTTGGCACATAGCTCAGATCCTCCAAGTAACAGCACAATAACAGAATTCTAGCAAATACAATGTGTAATTTTACTTGTAAATAGCAAGTATGCACACTGAAACAAGGTGTAGACCAATTTGGATATACACACACACACGCACAAACATATACGTTATACATACACATATATACATACATACATGTGTATGTGTGTCAATATGTATATATAATCTTTGAAAGCTACATGACTTCTGACCTGGCAATGAAGAATTTATTTTAAGGATATGCTTATACACATATGCCAGGATTTATGTGAGAGAATGTTTACAATATTATTTATACAAAAATATACAGGAACGACCTCAAGATGCATCATTGAAGAAGTAGTTAAACAGATTATGGGGCAGCTAAGATATGGAATATTATATATCGACTGAAAGAACAAGATAGTGCTATGTGTAGCAAACTGAAAGATCTGCAGGTGAAACACCTGAGTGAAACACCGGATTATCACGCTACAGAGGCACGCAAAACTTTTGAAAAGAGAAGCTGACTTTTTAAAGCTAAGTTTTGGCAGTATTATCTCAATAAAGTCAGACTAGAAACCTGAGAATGAAATCTTACATTGTTAGTTCAGACCCTTCTCTTTTAGAATAGCTTCATGCCTTCCTTATTTTTATGATTCTAAAATACAGAAACAGATGCATACCTTTTCAGCTTTGTTGATGAATAATTGACAAATAGAGTCAATACATTCTAAGAACAGAAAGTAATGAAATGATAAGCAGAGAGCCCTGACAAAGAAGTATCATTAATAAGAAGAGCGGTTGGCACTGAAGCATCCAGAGTGCTTGTTGTGGCGGAAGTTGAGTACCCAACCCCCATTATCTCCTTTCACTAATTCTCACACTTTAAACACTGCTTTAAAAATAAGTTGCCAAGATGTTGCAAGGTTCAGTAATTTGCCAGAGATCACACAGCTAAGTAAACAGTAGGACCTGGGTCTGGACTCTCAAGTCCGCACTGTGAAATGTTAAACTACGTTGCATTTTTGTCTTACACTCTATGTCCTGGTTGTTCGGGCAACTAAGACACCTGGACTGGTGTAACTGAAATCGTATCATAGGGGCAAGAAAGTATCATAGAGGGAGGCGGTACCTGCTTTCACTATTGTTTTGGCGCAGAAAGGAAGGTTTAATTCTGTAGTGTTTTCCATCTGAAACCATCAAATTTTTAATGAGGGATTTTTATTGTGCCAGAGCATTGGTATTTTCAGCAATTTGTGATGGTTTCTCAGCTTTCGCAAATAAGATTGTTTTGCTACACGTGCATGCTCCTAACAGCCAGAAGGGCAGGTTGGGCAGTTAGGGTGACAGTGGGATGGAGGGTGGGCAGTAGACCAATCGTGAAGAGATGTGTTCACCCCTTTCTGACGCTGCGGCCGGGCCGTTACTGTTTCGCAGACAGGGAAGGTAAGAAGAGTGCTCTGCTGCTTAGCCTTTGTGACTGTGCTTGCATGTTGCATTCACAGAGCATCCTGAGCTCACAGCCACTTTTCGTTGCAGAGTGCCCTCTGCTGAAGAAGCAGGGAGGCTCGCAAAGAAACTGTCGCTTTAGTAACAACCGTACTTCTCTCCTTACTTCTCTGTTAGGTTCATTACGTTGAAGACTAATTAAATTCATTACTTTCTCATAGCACAAACGTTTATTGGGCATTAAAGTATATTGAATGTGATATTTGCTCCCAACACAAAACCAAACATAACCGTGAGGAAATCGCTATGCTTCTTGGGTATTTTTATCCTGGAAGGAACATCTACACTTCTGCTTGCCATAAATCAAAATCTCATCACAATTTCCACTTTGTGTGGTGTTCCATGAGGTGTGCAGATGCTTCTAGCTTCTCACGTGCTTTTCTGAATTTTTTTGTGCAATTCTTTTGACTTTCTTCATTTCTCTTGCTGGCCGGAACCTATTTTACTTTGCCAGTATTTACAAGTTTTACAAGTGTCTACAAGTAAACCCACTTTACTTTAAAAGTTTGAAAAATTCTTCATAAAGCAAGTGGTATGTTTCAATTTTATTTATTCTGCTTCCAGCGTCTCACACAAAACTACTGCAATTTGCTTTAGTCTTTAGCATAACCTTTGTGAATTATGCATGGAGTCAGTGAATCTAAACCATTCTTAGAGCCAAGCCATATTTTTTTCAAAATGTGCAAGATGCTCATAAACTTTTTCATCTTTATTGTTTAAACAAAAATGGGGCCATTTTAATGTGACAAAAGGGAACATCAGAAGTATATTTTTATTAACATGACTGCACTTCTTTGAGAGAACATCTTTATTAAAGCTGGGGAATGCCGTGCACCACACCAAAACCACACACACACACCACACACTGTCTCTCTGTCTCTCTTTTTAATTGATACGTATAAGCGCAAAACTTAAGGTTTACAAAGAAGTTGAGCATTTTGTGCACCTACGTATCTTGTCAAGGTGGCAAGGACTTTTCCACTCTCTTTTTGTTCCCCCTCTACCCACCCCTCCCTGTTTTATGTTGTGATCTCATGGAACTTCAATCTCTCCCTCTTTTAACTGATTTTAAAATAAAGAACGATAGGGCCATGAATTACAATTTTTTTGTGTTTTACATTGTAATTTATATCTTTGCTAGTACAACACTTTGTATAATTAGAAAACACTGTCAAACACAATCGCTTGATGTCTCACAGTGTACCACATAGCCAAAGTAAAATTTGGAGTCCTGCATCTTTTACCTCACTTGATGATAGGACAATTTTAATGTTCTTGAACATTTGGGAAGTGTTTTAAATACCTGTAGGTATGCGTGTTTTTCAAATATCTTCTCCTGGTATGTTAATTACTCTACGTCCATTAACCAGTTAATTAAAGGGTAGAAAGAGAATAAAACATTTATGGCTATTTTAATTGGTTTCATGAATCTCTTTGAGTTTATTGAAAACTTGTAACTCTTAGAATAAAGAAAAAATCTCTTACGTTAATGTCTTTTTGTTTCCTTTTTCTTTTTAATTGTATTTAGGTGTTAGTGCTAAGGTTGTAAATATGCTGCTTGGCATACTTTTAAAGATAGTTATTTAAATTGTTTTTATTGTTTTCTCTATTCACTTCATGGCTATGTTTGCTCTAGTTTACAAATTTACAAAAAAGAATATTGTTTGGGGGAAATGTCAAAATATCTCCAAATATCTTCCATTATATCCTTTGTTGCTTAGCTCCATTTTCAACCTTGTTTCTGTTTTATTATTAAAAGGTTTTTTTCCCACTTTGAGAATTTGAAATCTGTCAAAACAGTGCATTAAGTGATTCCGAGTCATCATGATCCACTGTTGCATTTTCTTCTCTCAGAGATGGGCACCTTGCAATGCGTTATTGTTGTGTAATTTTGACACGTGTGTGGCCACCTTTGTACGTCTAGACCAAGAGCTATCTCAAGCTCCTAGGCTTAATGTAGGGGTCAGGGATGAATGATTTGGACAGTAAGGCTGGGTAAGAGGGTTTTGGAAGCGTGGTACTTCTGCTGTTTGTTTGGAAGTGTGGCATCTGCTTTTCTTGTGTATTTTCAGCTATATGTATATAGAACATTAAATTTCTCTTTCTACACTTGGCACATTGAACATTTTCTTGTTCTCTGTTGGTTTACAATTTTACAGACAGAAGAGCAAATGAAAAGTCTGTTTATAAAATCTATATTGATTTTCAGTTCAAGTTGAAAGCTGATTTTGCGATTTAAATCATAAATGGGTTATTCCACTCAAGTGTCTGTGCATTGTACCACTATGTTTTGGGAAAAATATTTTGAAGGGGATAAATGTCAATTTGATTTTGGCAGACAGAAGCAATTCAGCAAGCATGTATTCTTGAGGTCAGTGACAAGTTCAAGTCTGAATTTGTATAGTAGAAAAGTAAAATGGCAACATAGATGTAATGTGTTAGAGTTGGGTGTTAGGTTAATTCTTTGCCATCTGTCTTTATTTTGTTAATCTATTTCTGTGGATACCACATAAGTACGGTAGATTTGTTTTCAAAACTCTATGTGCATGTGCATCCTGGCAAACAAAATCTCAGTAACAGCCGTAGCACTTCCCCTGTCTCTGAGGTAAAAACAAAATAAAAATTTAAAAACAATGTCTTTCCCACCCCCCCCCCCACCCCCCGCCATATTTCTGTTGATATTCCCAGTCTTTTCCTGGGTTTGGTTGTAGTCATAGGTTTTATAGATAGTGAGAGAGACATTGGCTATAGGAATTTTAGAATCCTAAAGAACAAATGTCTCAATTTCTTTTGTGTTACTGGTTGTCTCATTTGAACACTCAGTATTCAACTATGTAATGTTAATAATGCACATGGGAAGTTTCTCTAAATAATATTAGCTCCTTGAGAGGAAAATAACTGGAAGAATTTAATGAATACATGAAGCAATGATCCTCAAAACACATTCTGTTGAATATATGTTTTAAATCAATACAACTCAGTAGTAAAAAATCCCAACTTGATTTAGAAATTACTGAAGGACCTGAACAGACATTTCTCCAAAGAAGATATAGACAGACATTTTGAGTTTGTGTGTGTGTGTGTATATATGTGTGTGTGTGTGATACACACACACACACGCACGCACACAGACACATACAAAAAAAAAAAAGGGAACCGGATACCTGTTAGGATGGTTATTATAAAAATGTCCAATGATAAAAAATAACTAGCATGGATGTTTAGAATACAGAATTTTTGTTGGTAGGAATGTAAATTGGTACAATCATTATGGAAAACAATATGGAGGTTCCTTAAAGAATTAAAATTACAGTTACCACATGACCCAGCAATCCCATTACTGGCTATGTGTGAAGGAAGTGAAATCCACAAATCAAAAAGATATTTGCACTGTCAACTTTTTGTACCTTTATTTACAATACTCAAGTGGAAATGACTTAAGAGTTCATTGACAGATGGTGAAAAAATGACTCATGTATATACAATGGAATGCTATAAAGCTTTCTAGAAGAAGAAAATCTTACTATTTGCAAGATACATTTCTGAATCTTGAGGATATTATGCTAAGTGAGATAAGTCAAATGCAGAAAGACAAATACTACATGATTTTACCTATATGTTAAATATGAAGAAAGAAATTTTCACTAAAAGAAGGTAGAATGGTGGTTACTAGGGCTAGGGGTAAGCAAAGAGGAAAATAGTTATCAGAAGGTAGAAAACTTCAGGTCGAAGACGCAAGTAATGGAGAACACAGGTTATAACTGACTGTAGTTAATAGTTCATCCAAGTAGACTTGAAGTTCTTCCGATACGCAGGCATTACCTCATCCACAAAATGGGGACCATATGATTTGATATATATATGTCAATTAGCTCGATTGTGGCTGTTATTTCACAACACAATGTGTACATTTGTCAGAGCGCCATAACGTGTACCTTAAATATATGTACTTTTTATTTGTCAGTTTTAACTCAGTAAGACTGTAAAAAAACCAAGTATCTTTATGTGGAATAAATTGGTCAAATCTATATTGGTAGTAAAACTGGTGGATTTTAAAAATAATTTATTTCTGAGTTTTTTTTTTTTTGACACAGGCTCTTATATTTTAGTCCAGGCCTATGTAGCCCAGGGTGGCCTGTAACTCACAGGCATCCTTCTGCCTCAGCTTCCTGATAGCTGGGATTACAGGAATACATTTTCACACTCAGTTTATGTAGTGCAGGGGAATCGAACTCAGGGCCTTGTGCTTGCTAGGCAAGAACTCCAACTGCTGAGCTACACCGTCAGTCCCAATTGGTAGATTTTTTTTTCTTCAAAGATAATGAGCCATTTATTTTTATATAAGGTAAGGAAATTGCTTCTAAAAGAGTGTGTATATTTATTGCAATTCATGATGAAATGAAGTTATATTGATTTTGCACAAGAACGGTGACTGTGCATTTATCATTTAGATGCTAAAGTATATTTCAAAATTCAGACTAAAATGGGAAGAAACATTTTAAAAATTAAGTCTATTTATAACTTTTCTATGCTTATTAGCACTTGTCATAAAGTTTATCAAAAACTGTATTCTGAAATAAGTAAAATTAGTCTTTCAACAATAGACAGTAAGGTTCTTTAATTATTTTTGCTAGTAACCTTGTATATTTGATCTCTGTAGTGTTGGTGTTTGAGTAAGTCCTTTGTAAAGCCTGTAGTCTTCATGTTTACATGTTCCTTTTATTCTAACAGTGACACACATAGATAACAAAATAGGTATGTGTTATTGGGAGATGTATATCGGATACAGTACAATAAGTGAAGTATTTTTTTTTACTGTGGCTTTCAGTATCCACAAATGTGAAAATAATACTTGAAATATATTACATATATTACATATCACATAAGTGAGTCAAAACTATAGCCAGTGAGATTCAAATCCATTGTTACTTGATTCAGTCTCAATCGTCTGTTTGCCATATTCTGCCATCCTACGACCAGCCAATTTTATCAGGTTGACATCAGCTAGTTTGTGTGGATGGCTAGCTCACTTTTTAAGCATCTTGATTGGCCACATTTCTGTTCGACTAGATAGCTCAGTTTTATTCTTTCCACCATTTTAAATCTTATAGAAACTTATATAATTGCCTGCTTCCTGATCCACACAAATATTGTTAAGATTGTGCTTTGTGTTTAGAAAGATCTTTAGGTTTTTGGACTAAGAAAAGCCCTCTACAGACTATAGTTTACATCTGACAATTGTTTACTAGACTGTGCTTTGTGTGTACCCTGTCCAACCTAATTTTCTCACTAAAAAACTTTGCCATCTTCCCTGCTGAGATTTCCTTTTCACTACTTTGTGTTGGCTTCTCTCCTTTCTCTGCCATGCTGTGACAAAATCACTGTGGTTAGAGCTAAAGTCAAACCTTTTTAAACACCCAATTAAGCATTGTTTTTTTTTCTATTATGATAAAATTTCACTGACTAGAAATCTAAAGAGCATCAGGGGAAGAGCGCCATAAATATGTTTCCCAAATGTAAAGACACACATCAGTAGGGAGAAAATCAGCTTCTTGAGTCATGCCACCATGGTGGGGCACTTTGATTAGGCGTATATATAAAGTGGTGTTTCTGTAGCTACTGGCCACGACCATAACGGGAATGGCTGTTGCTGCTGGTAGGGATGTTATTGCTGGCATCTCAAAAATGAGAATCACTTTTTATCCCTTTTCCATAAACAGATGCCATGGCAAAAATAAATATGTTCATAAATTCTACATATTGAGAAAGTCCTCGGGTAGAAAGTAGGGCAGGTGTAGCTTCATTGGCTATAAGTCCAGAGTATTTTAGAAAAAAGAGCTTTTCTAGGAGTTGAAACAATTATGCAGTCCTCGAACTATTGTTGGGTCTGTAGTTTTTCAGGAGGTTGGAAAATCACTGAGAAAATGACTAAGAAGACTTTTAATGCGTTGCCATATAGTTGCTAAAGTTCAAGTGGTAAACAAATAAAGGATGGAAATGTCATTCTAGTTTCTAAATATACCATAATTTCTTTATGAGATTCCTCTTATCAGGAAACTTCCGCCCTTAGGATTCTTTGACATCTAATTTGTTGATCTGTTTATAAAACACAGAAATGTGAAGATGCATTAGATGTTGTTGACAAAATATTCATAGGCTAAACTAGAAAAAAATGCACTTGGAGTTTCTAACTCTTGAATTTATAGACAGTCCTTGAATCTGGATGGTTTAGCTTATGATTTCTTAAGTCATATGAAATGTGTTCCATAGAACTATTGTATTTTCATTTTCATCACAGTGTTAAATAAATTATGGACACAGCCAATACTTTATTATACTATAGGCTTTTGCATTAAACGATTTTGTCCAACTGTAGAGTAATGGTCACTGTTCTGAGCTGGTTTTAAGGGTGGCTATACTATGCTACGATGTTTTGTAGGTGAGCTGGGTTAGATGCAATTTTGACAATGTTTTCAGTTTAGGGCGGATCTGTTGGGATTCACTCTCATCATCATTGAAGGAGTGTCTGTAGTGTGACTGTGACATGTTTTTAAGGACCTTAGTTACAGTTTCTGGTCCTAGGAAAAATTTGACATGAGACTCCCCTTGACTTTGTATAGCAGATTACTGTTCACCAAGTAATGATTCTGAAGATACTACACTACTCTACATTTTTCATGTTGGGCTTGGCTATGTGTCTCGCTGTGGGATACTAGTGAACCTGATATAAATGTGGATCTTAAGTGTTCCATTAAAACTGAGATTACCTTCTTAGGCTTTTTGACCTGCCACAAATTATACGTGTTTTAGCTAGCTCTCTGGTCTGAGGAGGATCTTACTCATGTGGAACATATTTCTTTATTTCCCCAAATTATTCTTTTTATTGGTATGTATTTATAATACATAATAATTACCCTCCACTTCAGGAACTGGTGCATGTACATATCACGTGATAATTAGTTTTTACTTCTCTGTCTTCCCATTTTGTTGCCTGCCACAACCTCTTTCCCTCTTTCACAAAATTTCCTTCCTTCTTTTCTGTCACCACCCTTTCACTATACTCTTTTACTTATTCATTCTTTGGTTTTTCATATTAGAGAAACCAGGCAACATTCAACCCGTGTGTGTTGACTTCACTAACCATAAGAGCCTCAACGTTGCAACATTTTAACCAACCTTCTGTTTAGAATTAAATCTGAGCCAGTCAAGGTCAGTTGAATTCTATCTGACACACAGATGTATGGGCAAGAAAAAAATGCCTGTTGGTATATTTCAGTGCATTTTGGGGCAAATTTGCCATTCCGAAAGTCTGACCACTACACATGGCATTAGCTGTTTAAACATTCACAATTTCAACTCTCCTCACACATTGTAAAATTAAGGCACTTGAGTTTTGATAGAGCATAAAATCAAATTTTGGTCATTTATACGGCGAGTAGTCTAGCACTTCCTTCTCAGTTTCCTATGCATTGCACACTTTTATGGGAAAATAGTATTCCAAGTTCATGTTTGAGAATTAAATGTTTAAGACTTCACTTGCGTAACTGTTCAAGGTTTACCGTACATTTAACCTTAAAGTACATAACCTGCTATTTACCTTACTCAAATATATACATTTTGTTTGACATAGCGGATCATAGGGGCTCATTGCTTAGTTTTCTTCATTAATATAAATGGTGGGTGTTTATATATAAAGACAGAGGAATCTTGAATGTCACATACTGAGTCATAAAGTAACTTGAAGTTCTTGATATAGATGAAGCTGAAGGCCAGAGCATGAGACGAGAGCATCTTAGAACATTTTTTTAGTTAATTTCCTTTCAAAGGCTACTTTTTCCTCTACTTTGCTTGAAAGTGCACAGAGCTAATATAGCCGACACTATACAGTTGATGCAGATACCTGTAGCAGGAAGCACTTATTAACAACACACCTTTTATTAGCTTTCCTCCTCTTGAGGTCTCATTTCTACTTATTTCCACTGCTTTCTAGGAGCATCTTCAGAATAAGCTACTTGTCCTATTATTGTCCAGGTCAGGTCTGTTTTTGTGGTGACCTAAAATTCTAGACTTTAGAGTGACTTTTTTTTTTTTTCTGATGGATGTAGGAGTCTGTTCTATTGGAGAAGTAAATAATTTTGTCTTGCTGTTAGGATTTTTTTAAGGACTGGATACAAGAATTTCTTAGTGAATTATAAGAAATGGAATTGAAGATCTCATTTAGTATACAATTTTATAGAGATACATAAAAGCCATCATTCATTGAATATTCAACCAGCATGTATTATTACTTTATTATTCAGGTTTATATTCCCAGTGTCCATTGCATACTAATAATTAGAAGAAAGTCTTAGAATTGGTGAATGAATCAGCGAATGAAGGAATACGTGGGTCATGGTCTACTCTCTTTAAGAGTGTAGCTGTAGAGTTCGAAATGTAAACATGGGGCAGCCATGCGATATGAATAGTAATACGGTAATGAGTGAAAGTGCTGTAGAAGCACAGGCCTCAGGACAGGTGTAAAGAACTCAGATTTCCCAGAGGAAATGGTGGAGAAACTGGGTTTAGCCTATAAACCTGAAAGTGAGAATCTTGAATGCTCTAATCCTGACAGTTGAAATCTCAAAACATGCCAAATCCCAGAAGTCTCAAATTCCTGAACTTTAAAAACCACAAAGAATACAACATTGTATAAATTATCTCAACTGTTTCAATTAAACATAAATTTATTGCTTAAAAACCACAAAGGTGAAAATTCTGAAGTCAGAACTCTGAAACAATTAAAAATCCTTTGAAACACATTTATGTCTATAAATGTAAATATATTGTAAGTGTATTTTAAATGTCATTTTAAAATGTAAAGATCTTTATTTAAATTCCATCCACATAGTTTAGGGCATGGGCTTCCTTGGTAAATATGTTCATGTTTGCTTTCCAATGCACTGCTCTCTTTGAAATTCTTCCATAAGTTAAAATACACTGATTTGAACATTTCCCATTACACTTTTGTATCCTTTGTGTCATATCTGTGTGACATTTTGGGGACTCAGAAATCCGTCGCATATGCATCCGTATATAGACAACAGGGTTGTTGGAAATAATGCTGGGATCATACAGTAGTACCGTTACGTAAGTGCCTTTTTATCCTAGCATGCACATAATTATTTTTGAAGCAGTCAGTAACTTGGCTGGCTTCTTCAGGCAAATGTGGTGTTAATTCATTAAGAGGTCCTGGAATTTCATCAGCTGAAAGCAGTGCCGGTACAGAGAAGTGACATGTTTAAACGGAGGTTTTCATTGTTGCTGAGTCATGTTGGCAATCCCTTCCTCAGAATTTGACTTTCTACTCTTCTTATCTGGCCCTCTTTTCGTGAGAATTACAGTATTTGGGATTCAGTCTTCAGGACTTCAAATTTTTGTGTTGATGATCTTTTGGCATTGTGATTGTGGGCATTTGGAGCTGTAGTGATTTTGACATTTAGTGCTTTGGCAGTTGGAACTAAATCAGGGTTATGAAAGGTGGTGGGTAAACTGAGTCTGAAAGGGTTGGATTAACAGACTAGAGAATAGGGAAAAGAACTTTCAGACAGAGAATGGTCAACAGAATGGAGTTGTAAGGCTGTGGCCTACTAGCCTATTTTGGATGTACTGTTTAATTTTGGCTGGCTTATGTGGTGTGTATGGTGCAGTATATAGAAATGAGAAGCTCAGGTGATTGGAAGTCCTGCTATGGAGCCCATGCTTAGAATACCCCTTGTAGTATCCCTGTGGCTGTGTTATCTTCATGAAGCGAGAAGTCCATGGAACTAGTGGATATGCATGTCAGGAGTTATAGCGTCCTCTTTCTAAACTGTACTCTAGGTATTTGTGACATAGATTTTGCTTCCCAAACCATTTCAGCCCACTCCCATGGCCTTCATACTCTTCTTCCCAAGATCTGTCTTCCTTAAGACCATAACAGTAGCATTTTCATCCTTAGATCTGACGGATGCCCAAAAGGCATCCATGTAGTGGAGTGAACAGAGCCTAGACTTAGGAGCTGGGGTGCACATAGGTTTGTTAGAAAAACTCCTCGTGGTTTGGGAAGGAAGGATCTGGATAGGAGAAGATGGGAGAGGTTACATATGTAGGCTGTAGCCAAAGGCCTCCATTTCTCTTCTTGCTGTGGATTCTACAAATGTTGAGACTGTGCTCGCATGAAAGCCTTACTCTTCACACTGTATCAGGGCGAAGGTTTATTTCTTCAAAGGAAGGAAAAAGAGTGGAAAAGTTTCCAAGGGTAGTGGTAAATATTCAGAAAGGCTTTCGTAAGAATGGAATACTCATTTTCATTGTAAACATGTATTGCACCTATATTAATAAAATGGTAGAAGAAAGAGACAATTAAAATGATAAAATATTATGCACATTTGACACACTATTTTATAAATGAAAGCAAGAGCATATTATGGATTTAGAGAGAGGTTGCTGGGAGCCACTTGGCTGTTACCTGTGGCTGGAGACCCTCTTTCATGAAACCAATTTGTCCACTGTCGTCTTTTTCTTTGTTTTGGCAGGCCAGATACAAGAAGGGAGAAGGTAGCTGCTAATAGCTATGAAAGGACGGGTGATGTCAGGGTCAATGCCCTGGAGGGCTAACAGAATGAGTTGGAAATGCTAGCAAGGAAATGATTAGATTGATGCTTCACAGAGTTTAAGTTTGATAGGGAAATATGTGAATTTGAAAAGTACGATTATCTGAGGAAAAAAGAGGAATGATGAAAGATCTATTATTGGTTACCTGGCAAAGTTAAAGGAAGTTTAATGGATGAATAAATGCTGTTTCAGCCAGTGGGAACTTGGAGTTCAGTGTATTTCTAGAGAAAATATCATGAAAAATAGCATAGAGTAGCTGGAGTAAAAAGGAGCTGGAAAAATCTGGAGTCTTGTGACTACAAATTGTATAGACATTCTCAAGAAAGTTGAAGTTGCCCAGCATGAGACCAGGTGTCAGAGTTGAAAGGACTTTGAGTTGTCCTTGAATATGAGGGAGCTACTTAAAACAGATACGACAGCAGGGACGAGTTGTAGAGTAAGTAGAGCCAGATTATACAGAAATGAAAAGAGAAATATTTCTACACGAAGATGGTGTGATCCCTGGTTTTCCATAGCAGTAGGAAGCAGGAGATAGGCTACTGGATACACAAATAGTAGTTTATGTCCATTATTTGGTTGTGATACTAAGGTTGAACCTAGGGCTTTCGCGCTAAGTTAATTCCCCACCTCTTTTTAAAATTTTTATTATGAAACAGGGTCTTGCCAAGTCCTTACTGTTGTTCAGGCTGAGCTGGAACTTGAAATCCTCCTGCCTCAGGCTCCCACCATGATGAGATCTTAGGTGTGTACCCCCACACCCAACGAGCCCTGCTGATTTCCGTGGTATAAATACTTTGATTATGGCTGAATTCAAGCTACCAACGTAGCACTTCTGAGTGCACAGTTAGGAGGAAATGTACCCAGTCCAGCTCTAGCAGATCAGTGTGAACATAGTTCCTGGGCTCTGTGGAATCAGCTGCAGAAGTAAAACTGATGAAGAATTCAGTAGATCCGTGAATTAATTGGACTGAACAGATGGTGACAACGGAGAGGAGAAGTGATTGCAGTTAGGTGACTTAAAAGAATTCCTTTTGGGGACAGCCATTAAGGTGTCAGGAACGAGAAACCTAGTTGTATCAAGCATTCTTGAGGTACCGAACCGGTGCATTCTAAAACCTGGTTCTTTTGTCTTTTTTTCAGAATTGTTAATAAAATATTGGTAGAATTTTGTTTTAGAATCTCTACAGAAGCTTTTGATTAGAATAAAGTGGAGTTTACTTTTTAGTAGCATCAACAACAATTTTGAGGATTTCAAAGAAAGGAGAGCTGGGGTTATTGATCATCAGCAGGCACTGTAGAATTGCTGTACACAAACGTGGAAGCGAGTTGGGGACTATTAAGGGCTAACACTGAACCCAGATTCTCATCCCCGCTCCAGTGGAGTGGTATCTACCCCAAACGAGACTTTTTTTTTTTTTTAAATTCCCAGATAGGTATAATGTATAGGAGCTTAGTACACCTCCCTAACCAGGAATATTTGCGCTTTTTCAAAGAGGACATTAATAGAGAATGGTGGTAAGAAGTCACTTCATATCGACAGAGCTTCAGGCATGGAAGCCAGTTGGTGAATAAATTTTTTTTAAGGCAGGGTGCCTTACCACAGCGTCAGAAATAATACGGAATATTTATTCAGTTGGTCGTCCTTCTGATTGTCTCTTTTGGATCAGTAAAGGTAACTGACTCTAAACACAAATTGAGCCTTTTATTGCTTGTTCACTCAAATTCATAATTTTTAAACAAAATATAATCAAGTAGAAATGCTGAACATCCTGGCTTGATCATTGTAGATGGTATATATATATATGTTGAGTTATTGTAGTATACTTCATAAATATACACAGTTTAAAATAATGATATAATTATTAACAGAGTGTAATGAAAATATTGTTTTCTTGATTCTCGTAAGGTAGAAATCTAGCAATCTGGGCGATACAATCAATATCTCCGGTATTCATCCATTGCATTGTGGAAACCCAGTTCTTGCAGAATTATGCTTGTTGACATTTTAAAATTGCATGGTCTCTCTTGTGGTTACTGTGCAGATACTTCTTAGATTGATCTTTGCTGAGAGGGTTTAATCAAGGTTGCTTTGCTGCACACTTGACCCTTACGATGTGCCAAATTAAATTTGATGTTGTCTTGGCTGGATTATTGAGTGTTGTTTTTCTATTTCCTTTGAGATGGTTTGTTTCTGTAGCAATAAAGTGAACCTCAGTTCTTGTCCTACCAACATTTGTACTCCAGGACTTTAAAAGACTATAATGATAATTATGAATTGTTTGAGTATAGCTTAAACTTTGAATAAAAGCCTTCCCTCACTCACCAAATCTAGTTTCAGGTTAAGTCCAAGTAAGTCCTCTGTTTCCTCACAAAACACGTAAATTCATGCATATTCCAAATCTGTCCATCTAATAAGGAAAATGTGGAATACAAGTGGTCCACGGAAAGAGTAAGACATCTCTAAGGTGGAACAGTTTAGCAGTTTGTGTTGATATTTGAGGGCATTGAGTTATCTAGTTACGTTTTTAAGTTTAATAATATGCATTTTAAGAGCCAGGAATCATTTTTTGCTTACGCAAATAGAATAAATATTAACATTACATATTGATATCAAAGATTGGATATTACAGAGTAGAGCGAGTGTAAAAGACGAATTTGGAAGGATTTATAATAATGGCTAGAAATACAGCCATAATTTACAATGAAAAATTATTATGATGAAAATGTCCAAAGTAGGTGACTACTGCTAAATATTTATAGTTTTAAAAGTACTCTTAATAGCATAATATGAAATTACAAAAATGATACTAAGTAGTTTCAGACAAATCACTATAATAATTTTAATCACTAGTTCGAAGACAATGCTTGTAAATTTTCTGATTGTGGGGTTTGAAAGATCAGAAATTGGTAGACTGCAAAGAGTGAGGAAGCCACCGTGAAAGTGTATAGGCCCAGCACTTGGTGGGTTGTGCAGCCTTGGATGAAAACTGTGTCCTTGTAATGTGGGACTGTGACATCTTTTGATCAGTTATGGAGCTTCTAGGAAAACATGTATGTAAGAAAAAAAATACCCACAGACCAGCAGATTTGCCATATCAACACTTGTGACCTATGAAGTGGCTTCGTTGGCAGCCAGATGCTCTCAAATCCAAGATGGCTGCTAAGAAGTAAGTCACAGTGGTTATGTGACTACAGTTGATATGATTTCGTGTGATATGTTCTTGGTGAATAAATAAATGATTTGTAGACACACACACATTCACATGTGCTCAAAGCTTTAGGTTTTGCCAATTCAAATATAGTATGCATTTGATTATTAAAATAAGGCTTCTTTTTATATATCCCTTCTTGTAAAGTAGAAGTGTTTATAAAATATCAATATTTTTATAAGGGCTTGTTTAAAAAATCAGTAATATCAATGAAAACATAATCTTCGATGTTCTTCAACCCAGTCCACTCTCTAATAAAAATCTGGTTCATTATAAATACTTATGAGGAAAAAGTGATTATTGAATCTTCCTTAGAGGATTTGGAAAACCAAGGAATACTGTACCTAGTTTTTGTAGGTAATTCTGATTTTTATATAGAGTATGAATTTTCAAAAGTACGTTAAGATTTTTACTACACAAATACTTTTCTAAGACCTTCTTAATTCTCAGACTCCACTATGGTTTAGATGGAATGATGTGACCCTATGAAAAATGGCTGGGGGTAATATATGGATTTTTATGTATATAATAAAACTTGTATTGCAAGATTGATGGATGTTTTTCATTTCTTAGGCTATTTCCTAGATGGGGAGGAGAGAACCTTCAATAGGCAGTAAATAATTGAATGGAATAAAACTTCATAAGCTTATTATAGTTCACCCATCTGGTGATCACTTTTTAACCTTTGGATAGGGAGTTATTTTGAACTCAGCCCTTTTTTTCCCCCTGCATAACTGAAAATGGGTAAATATACTAAGTCCTAGGAAAATCTGGCAAAATAGGCATTTTTATTTCTACTTTAGTATTTCTAGATATGTGCAGTGGGATCTTGTTTTTTTCTTTTCCTAACCACATCTGTCCTAACAGCATTACATTTTAAAGTATAATATCTCCTTTCAATCACTGTGACTGCTAACTTTATCATCAGCGAGAGCTTTCTCAGAAGATGGTCTCTGCAAAGCAGAGATTTTTCTTAACTGGCCCATCAAGATTTTTTTTTTTTTGATCAGGGACTTCGTCTAAAAACAGAGGCTTTTGAAAGTTTCACTTCGTACACACTTTGCAAGAACGTTTCTTACGTACCTTTGGGTATTGTTGGAGAGGTAGATCAGCGACAGTCAGAGTCCCCAGGAGGGGTCCAGGGCCTCATCGCCAGTGGAAACCATATTTATTATTTACATTCTAAAGTGATATTATTAAAACTCAGTTTTAGAGGAAAATGCTTCCCTGATTATGATGCAGTTCTGCCATTACCTTGTAGAAAAAGAACACGGCTGGGCGGAGCTTTCATGCCTGAAGGCCCTGCACTTTTTGATAGATGAGAAGGGATCTGTGTAGTACAATTTATTGATAAATTTAATTTTCTCCTTGTATAAGCAGCATAATGGGCAGGTATTTTTGTCGAGTAGAACAGCTCCAAAAATGTCTTCAGGGGCATATTGTAGAGGGAATGGGGGTAGTCACAGGTTGGGCATAGTAAAATCTGGGTTCTATACGTGTAAGATGATGTCATCTGTGTACACAGATATTTCCTTTGTGACGTGGGTACCTTTTTAAAAATACTTTTCCTATTGTTCTGCCTGGAACTCTCAATACTACATTGAGTGGGAGTAGCATGCCATGAGTGGACATTTTTATCTTGTTCCTGACCTTTTTTATTTTTATTTTTATTTTTTGAGACAAGTTCTTGCTCTGCAGTCCAGGCTAGTCTAGAACTCACTCTGGAGCCCAGACTGACCTCACACTACTGGCAATCCTCCTCCATCCTCCCGAGTGCTGACATTACAGGTGTGTGCCACCATGCCTGGCTTACGTGGTGCTGGGGAATCAAACCCAGGGTCTTAAGCTTCCTAGGCAGGTGTTCTGACCACTGTAGCATTCCTCCAGCCCCTTGTTCCTGATCTTAAAGGAAAATCTTTCAATGTTCGGCCATCGAGTATGATGTTATCTGTGCCCTTTCCATATTATATATAGTTTTTATTGTGTTGAGGTGATTTTATGTGTAGTTCTTTAAAGATTTTCTTATTATGAAAGGTTATTGAATCTTGTTAGATGCCTTTTCCTGCATTATTTGAAAGGATTCTATGGTTTTTGTGATTCATTATGTTAACATGGTGGATAACAGTGATTGATTTTAGTATGGTAAACCTTCCTTCCATTTTAGGTATAATCTTATTTGGTTATGCTGTATAACATTTTTAATGTGTTGCTAAATTAATTTTGTTAGTACTTTGTTGGGAACTTTTGCATCAATATTCATTGGGGTATTGAAGTTTTTCTCTAGTGCTAATATCATAGATAATAATTTTCTTCAAGCTTATTTTGGTTTCTAGTCTTAACATTTAAGTCTTTAATCCATTTTGACTTTTGCATATGATGTGAGATGAGTGTAATATTTCATACTTGAGGAAACAGCCAATTTTTTCAGTACCATTTATTGAAAAGTCCATTCTCTCGTTGCATAAAGTATTTTTGTTGAAATCAATTAACTGCACATGCATAGTTTTATTTTTTGGGGTCTCCATTTTTGTAGGCAATGTTTCATTTCCAGAAAGTGGAGATTGCTAGGTCTTCTGAGTAGACTTATGGTAATTATTTTTCTCAGTTCTTGCTATTTGGGAAATTCATGTAGGGGCTCACCTGACATGGCTAAAATCAATCACTTATACTTGATCAAAATATAAAATAATTATGCGCTTAAAGATTGCTCCAAGAGCTAGAAGACAGCAGGAAACTTTGTAGAAAATGAGTGCTTTTATATTGGATAGCACAATCATAGTTTATAAAATACCCAATTTTTCTAATATGAGCATATTTACTAAATTTAATTTCTGCCAGGTAATAGAATGTTGACAAGTTTGCCAAGGCATTTGTCTGTAGATAAAAAGAGGAAAATAAAGAAAATATTCACTCGCTCTTTGATATAGGTCATTAAGCCCTAGAGAGATGCAATACTTACTTCTTATTCCCTTATAAATAATAATTTGGTGCATTAGATGGAATTTATGGCTTTCATGATGTAGGGAACGTGGAATAGCTAAGGCTCTGGGTTTCCTGGGCCTTTCTATGGCATTGCCTTGGGTCCTCTTGCTGTGGCCTTTAACGTCTCCATGGTAAACACAGTAATGCTGATTTGGCTTGCCTGGGCCCTTGGCATGTTAGCTTTGAGACCTCTGCTTATGTAACGCATTGGCAAAATGCCAGTTTTGTCTGGATTACTCTCTAAGTTCTGGGTTTATCTCCCAAGGGGCGGCCAGTTCATCGGGGCAACTTGTGGTGGCTTATGGTGCTAACTCATGGAGGGTGAGTTATGGCAATGACTTATGGGCACAACTTGTGGAGGTGACTTGTGCCTGCTGTGTACTCTGTTCTACTTGAATAGAGTATGACTAGATTGCATGCAGTACCTCACTTTTTCTTCAGCCTGACACGATTCATATTTGCATCCTTGATCTCTGAATTGTGGCCTCTGTGGTGATCCTTACACAAGACAGGAAACAGCTCCTACGTTTCTCTTCTTATTGCCTTAGTTTCTTTTGTAATATTTTCTTTTTCATGTGAGTAGATGATTTTTCACTTAGATATTTAAGCAGATATTGGGAGTGATTTTTATCTGCTCTCTCATTAATGTGTCCATATTTAAAACTGGGCACCAAATACTGTCATTTACGTGTCCAAATTTTTTTCTTTGATTCCTTCCAGGGTTATAGAAGCTATCAAGGTTTTCATATCTTTGTTATCTCTCATGTGAAATTGAGTCTCTAGATTCTACTCATCCTTCTACTGTCCAAGTGATTCTTTCTCTCTAAGTAGAGTCATGTTTCTCACATGTAACTCTTGTTTAAAGGCCTATGTTTGTTTCTTATTCATTCCTTCATGATGCAGCTCACTGCTTGCCCTTTGTGGCCAAGGAGAGATGGGGTCACTTTCTTTGGTACTCTTCCTTTTGAGCAATAGAGGTGTCCATTTTTTCTTCTGTAGAATATGTGCTCTTGCTTTTTTTTTTTTTTTAAATGAAACACAGCTACGGGAAAGTGTTTTCTATTTCCTGGCCCAGAGTTAAGAGACTAATTGTTTGTACATTCTATTTATTGGGCCACTTACTTCTCTTAGGGCACTCCCTGATGGGATCCAGCCACAGTAGGTTCAAGCCATGTGGAGCGGCCATGTGTATGTCTCAGTTGACAGGCCCAGCCGTGTTCTTGACATCTGTCAATTGTCAGCATGTGATTGTGTAGTTTTGAATCTACTTTACGAACTTAGCTTTCATATGGACTGCAGGCCCAACCAATATTCGACTACAACATTGTCAATCTGGAAAAAAACAAAACAAAACAGAGCTGACCTCATCAACTGAAACAAGATGAATAGTAATCAACTATTGTTTTGAACCACTGAGTTCAGAAGTGGCTTGTTATGCAACAGTAGATAACTGAAAGAACCTGGCCTCCAATTGCCCTGTCATTGATTCTGTTTGGATGTGCTCTTCAGGACCATCACCCTACAATTATCTTACACTCACGCTCATTCAGCGAGGCTTATTTAAATACTCAATGAGTTTTTCTGTGACCTGTCCATGTTTGCTTCTGCTGTAAATTTCTAGAATATACTTTAACTCTTTGTCTACCTGGAACATTTTTATTTTCTGTGACTTAGCTTGTGTCACTTTTTCTATGAGGAAAACTTCATCTTCCTCTAGCTAGAATTAGCTTGTCCACGCACTGAACTTCCATTATAGCCTTGTAGTTTTTATTACATTCTATCATGTTTGTTTTGTTTTTTTTCTTCACTTCCTCTTGTTGGGTATAGTCATCATTTCTTTTTAAAGTCTGTTTTTCTTTATTTAGCAGAGTTCTAGCAGAATGGATCATACACACACACACACACACACACACACACATACATACATACATACATATACATACATACGTCTAGCCTGGGTTGTGTATGGGTGTTTGAAGTGGCAGGTATATTTGTGGGTCTAGGGCAAGATAAATATAAATCTAACATTAGAGTATCTCAGGGTTTAGGTAAAATATAGCTCAATGATTTTGTGTCTGATGCTAGAAGTTCCTCAGGGTAATTTTAACTAGTATTCCCTCAAATTAATTTTCATAGAAGGTAAATAAATTTCATAAATTTAGAGACTTGGTTTCAATTAGGGTTATCAAATTTAGTTTACATGTATATTATAATTTAGATATACTATTAAACCAACTTACTGGCCTATTAGTGCAATAATTACTGTTATGAAATCATCTCTAATCTAGAAATATATCTTTATACTTGGATTATATCAGTCCTTCTTAGGATAGTCAATTCTCTGGAAAAAAAAAAACCAACTGGCCAAAAAATTGTTACTTTAAGTTTCAGTGAATTATTTTCCACTCATATGAACCCTGCTGTAATTCTGGAGATTCATGTGGAATGCTTGCTTCCAATCAGTGAGTGCCTCAGGAGTCCAAGGAGGGAGTATTTTGTGATTTCACCATTCATGGCGTCTACATTTTCTGAGGCCAGAGACAGAAGAAAGATTGCTTCAGGCCTTTTCACTTCCTCACTGTGGCAGTGCAGCATGGCTGAGCTGTGCCCTTCCACTTACAGATCATTTGTCAGAATTAATCACATGGTCTTGCTTAACTCCAAGAGAACTAAGTGTGTAGCAAAAAGTGTATTAATAATCTGTCCTCCTTTTGATCCCTATAGCTTACTCTGAAATTTGCATTTTAATTGGTCTTTGATCTCATAGTTTTGTAAGAAGTTTGAGTAGGTATGGTAAAATTTATTTGTAAATCTAAGTAGACTAGATTATTACTTCTAAGATTTCCTAGCGAAAATTGTGTTGTAGGCAGGAAATTCACTGAGAAAATGGTTGTGATGTACGAAATGTCTATACTATTAAGAGTTGATTGTCCTAAAACTGATAACTTGTATATTAATGTTGTTTTTTACAGAGGCCAAAGTGTGGATTCTCCCTGTGACTGATTTTCTAATACTATAGACCTTAGTCTATAGTCAAGTATGGGTTTCTCATCAAGATTTGGCTTTGATATCAAATAATTATACTTACTCAACTTGTCTTCCACTTTTTTCTCTGTTCCCGTTTTTTGTGTATAATGTTTTTCTTCATTTCGTTATTTCTGTTATGGGGATAATATAACATGAAATGTGAATAAAGGCCATAGTGTTATTTAAAGTTCAATCCTTAACCGTCTAAGTAGTTTGGTCTTGTGTCACATTTCCTGAATGTGATATTTGCATTTCTCTCTAGTAATTACAGGAAACAGGGTCAAGGAGGGGAAGCAGTAAGTATAGAAACATCTGGGTCCCGTTGTGTAGCTACAATCAGTGCTGTCATTAATCTTTCGGATTTTCACCCCTGTTTACTAATAAACAGTGAGTTCATCCAGAATAACACAGCAGTCAAAGTGAAGTGGCCAAGTGCATTGGAATCTGCGGTCTTCCGTATCCTCAGACCTGAGCCATTTCTTGTGTTAATTACAGAAATGCGCAAGGATCCTAGTAGTTTTTTGTTTGTTTTTACTGAGAAAGAGGGGTTAGCTTTAGATTTTGGCATTCCATTTTTCATTTAGTTTGAGCCTTCAAACATGTAGCTTGGAGGGAAGAAGAAGCAGGTATTCTGTGGTGTTTCTGCACCTTCACACTTTGTGACCCTTTGAGTTTGGAGGCACAATATTTAGTTGTCGGCTCAGCAGGGAAAGGAGGGTGAGGTGAAGGAGTGAAGCCTGGTAATCTTCCTACTTTTCATTCCATCCATGCGGATGTTGTTATTTTGGGGAACTCATTTGAATCATTTTCTAGGGTGGTGCCTGGAGTGCTTCAGATTCAGGGTTTCTGTGAGGGGACACGCCATGTAGGAAAGTGTGAAACTGAGGGTCGCTCACTATCAAGTTGCATTTTCTTCCCATTCTCAGCTGGATCCCATAGGAAGAGGGACCATACATAGACATGTGGATATTTCCTATAGACTCGACTACATCTTTCAGGAACAGCTATTGCCTAGGCTTGGTGTGGATGACAGGCTTTTCACTTGGCCTGAGGGGTTCAGGAGGCCTCAGGTCTTGAAGTCAGAAGAAGAGATGAGTAGCTGTGGAAAGAGTCGCCTGCTTTATTTTCTGAGCCTCATTCAAGAGGGCGGGGTGCTTTATACATAAATGAAAAAAAAAGGTGACACTGAGCCCATAGTGATCTGCCTATGTGGATAGTACGTAACAAGCAGTGCATTGCATGGTTGTGTGCCCGGGCTACAAACCGCTGAGTCATTTTGGCCTGGCTATCTGCCTTCAGCCATATTACCTTAAGCTCCTTCATGTTTTTATCCCATTTTTCTATACTTGGATAGGCCAGATTCAGGGAGGTTACCTGTCGTATGTTTTGGGAATTTGGGATCTTTAGTATCTCAGGTGTGTGGTGGGACAGGGATGAAAATAAATGTATCCCATGACACCATCAGACCCCTCATCCTTCTTAGAGCTCTATGGCTAGAGAAGGACCAGAGCCGATACCACCAAAATGGGAACTCGGGACAGGGACGTTGTTTGCCCAGGATAAAGGAAGTACTAATGATATAATAATCGCTTTGAGATAACTTGGCTGGCAACAGCAGGTATTAAATTGAACTAAGCAAAACCAAAATTATGAGGGGAAAATCATTAAACTTGTTCTTTGTGATTTTGTATAAACTTATATTCCAAAGACAATATGGAAGTTACTTGCTCAGTGTGCCACTCTGTTATTTAAGTAACAAAAAGTTGTTGCTATTCTGGAGTTTGAACTGTATTTTCTCACAATTTGTAGAAAGTCCAGAATAAGAGCCTTTGCTTCATTGTACTGATGGGCTAAAATTAGGTAGATGGGAAGAGGTGTCGATGTTGTCTTCTAAATAATTTCTTCAAAAAGAGGCAATAGTTTTTTTTCCTCCTGGAAGATTAAAAGTGGAATCAGAAGCAAGAAAATATAAACATCTCTCAGGAGATCTTTGTCTTTAGCTGTCTCCCAGAAACATCCCTAAATTGAAGGCATTCTAGAAGCATCTCACTTGATGACGATAATTAATGTTGCATTGCTATGGCCCAGTAGGAATGGGGAGAATGACCCCAGGTCGAAACTGTTGCCTTTTTTAAAGATGGTCCTCAGATATGAATAAACTATCATATGTCAGCATTATATATATATATATATATATATATATATATAGCTTCTCTTATCCTGCAGTTTCTGTCATTTGCCCATTCATTTTAATATGATGAAATAACATTTTTCTATTATGCCTATTGAATAAATACTTTGCTCCTTTTGCATTTTAATAAGTATAACATTCCTTTAGCATTGTGCATAAAATCATTGAATAATATAGGGAGAATCTTATCTTGTTTAACACTTTAGCTGATACCAGTTTCATCAGAGATGGGGATTTGCCATCTCTCTTTGCCACAAAAAGGAGGTGATTGAGAAAAAAATGGGGAGTACTTATTTTCTGAATTAAGTCTGAGAAATTAGAGCAGTGCAAGTAATTAATATGCACACATTTTAATGTGTGGATCACATCTATGTAGAACATTGCAGGTGGCAGTCAAACCAATATCTCATTTCCTGTTATGTAGAGGAGACCAGAGAGTGAAGGGTGGAATAAAGGAAAAGAAAGAGCTGCACAGATAGAGGACTCCAGAGATCAGAAGAGGGTCCCATTCAGGTCTTCAGCGGCTGCTGATCAATGCATGCTTGTCTTAGTCAGCTTTGTGTTGCAGGGACACAATACCAGACATCCAGAACTTAAGGGAGGAAAGGTTTATTTTAGCTCACAGTTTAAGGAGGCCTCAGTTCATTCACGGGCGACCGGCACTGTCAAGAAGGGTGTGGTGGAAAACTGGTCTTAAGAACAACTCAAGAGCAGGATCAGGACAAGGGAGAAGCTGAGTCAGGAATGGATCTTTCCAGACCACAAACCCAGTAACTCTCCACACACCCAGTAATTTGTCACCTGCACAGTAATTCACCCCGCCCTATGAGGCTCCACCTCCAAACATCACTGGAAATCCATAGGTAAGTCACAGCATCTGAATATATGAGGCTTTTCAGGGACATTCTAGATCCAAACCGTAGTAGTGCTTGTGATAGAAACACTGGCGTCTGTGTAAAGAGTAGCTCAGAGGGTTAGAGTGCCCAGTCTCCAGTGCTCTCCCGGTGCCAGGGACAGTTATTGTTCCCAATGAACAGACCAAAAAACTTAATTTGTGGACCATTTAGTAGAGTACTCAAAAGTGCATGGAGAAGAAATAACCCTCAAATAATGATGTGCTGGTGCCAAAAAAAGTTTAACTGTAAGTCAGATATAGTGAAAAAATGATAAAAAGAAGAGCAAGTGAAACAAAATTAGTAGAAACAAAATTGGTAGAAGGAACAAATAAGTAAGGACCAGACTGTACATCCACAATATAGGAAAGAAAAGATGGAGAGATGAAAATCAGTGAACCCGAAATCTAGTTCTTTGAAATCAGTTGCACTTACGAGTCTCGAGCTAGACTTACCATGGAAAAGAGTAAAGCCAAGTCACTAGCGTTAGGGAAAGGAGACGATATTACTATAAATGCTGTAGACATCAAAATGGTAACAAGGAAATGCTGTAAAGAAACTTCATGCCAATACGTTTGATGACTGAGATTTTACAGACATTAAAAGACAACTTTTCCCTCATTCAGTCATATTTCTTAGGATTCTGACTACTTAAATGTCTAAAACCTGTCCCACTCTGTCCATTCCTCAGCACCATTTTGTAGCCTGGAGGCAAACTTACCTTACTGCATGAAATTTCACGGTGATCCCCCTGACTCTCCCTTTTCTATTTTTAAACTTGAGAAATTTGATTATCTATCTATCACCCCTTCCATTCCTGTTCAAATGTGTTTTTTAAATTACCCTAAAAGTTTCAAAATACCTGACCTGATTAAACTCTTCCGCCTTGTTTATCATTCTTCCTTCCTAGTCTATGCTTCATCTATAAGCAGAGCTACCTTTCGCCTCTAAGTGTATGCATTTCCCCTCTACTTGTAACTCCTTTTCTTTGTGTTTTGAAACTTCTGCTCCGTCTCTCAGGTCTGAGCTTAAAAGTACATTCTTTCAGAAGGTTTTCCCCAACTACTCCTGTCTGAGATGAATGCTCCTTACGTGCTTTCACAGTGCTCGTCACGTCTCTATTCAGCACTTACTGCAGACAGTCATCATTGCCTGTTTACTGCTCCGTAACCCTTCGTGAACTGAAAAGCTCATCAAAATGGGGGAATACTTAGCTCTGTTCATTGTATTGACTTGCATTTGACAGAAGCACATAGTGGTCTATTTATAAATAATTGTTAGAGTGATGACTTAAATTTTACTCTATTCAAAACTCAAATCCAATGACACTGTAATTTTCAGCACAGGCTGTTTTAGGCAGGATACAAACAATAGGTTCTTGATTCCAACTTCTGATTATCTGCTGATACAAGTTCCATATTGAAAACATGATTTTCTTCCTCTTAATTTCTCTTGATTTCGTATGTATTAACATTATCAATCTATTATCCAAAAGTGAATGCTGATGTAGTAATTTAATTGTAGGCTTTTGTGACTATTCATAAGGCATGAGATGAAAGTAGAGAGCTTTTGGTTGGATTATAGCATTTTATTCAATCTAAAAGTGGGTAATTGATTGAGCTGTGTATTATACTTTATGAAATTGCTTTTGCACTTAGTATTGTTCCACAGTTCTTTTCTTTGTCTTTTTTTTATGAGCCTGTGTCTCCCTCTGTAGTCCACGCTGGTCCTGAACTCACTATGTAGCTCAGGCGGGCCTCAAACTCACAGCAGTCCTCTGAATACTGGGATTACAGGTGTACATCACCGTTCCCAGTTTATGCGATGCTGGGGAATTGAATTCAGGGCCTTGCACTTGCTTGTCAGGTGCTCTAGATCTTATTCTGTTTTTCTAGCACCTGCTTTTTATTTCTTTTTGACCAAAGCCCTGGGCCCTTTGCCATCACTTACAAATTTTATTTTAGTACTCTTGCATTTAAAAAAATCTTGGGTGACTTTTAATTTAAAAAAAACCTACCTCTGATAAGCAGACCATTCATAGCAATTTATTATTTTGTTTATATTTTCCTTCTTCTTCCCCCTCATCACTTTCTTCCTGATCATAAAAGTCATTGTGTTTATTGATAATTTTTACAGCATATATAAAGTTAGAAGAGAAAAATAATATACGGAGATGAAGTTCTGTTAACATTTGGGTATGTTCTTTACACCCATATAGTAATTATGGTTTGAGCCCCTCTTTTGCCATAACTGCTTTACATATTTTTTTCTTACTTGATTTTAATTTTTGCCTTTGAGTTTTGTTTCAAATATTTTAAATATGGAGGCCTTTATGTTTCATGCGAGTAAATCTGTCCACTTTTCCTCTTAGACTTGTACTGTTTCTTTAAACAAGTATTTTTATTCATTAGTATTTGTTTCTGCTGTTTTATGTTTATATGATTGTCAATCTTGTGCTGTACATATTGTATTGGCATAGCTTATTAGTCTAATCTTTGGTATAGGGCATTTGCCTATGAATTTCTCCGTCTCTCCCCCAGCTCTCCCCTAGTTTTATTAGCTGTTTTTTTCTCCTCATTTTATTTATATGTATAAGTGCAAAATTTAAGGCTTAAAATGTAGTTTAGCATTTTGCGCACATACGTATCTTGTCAAGGTGGCAAGGACTTTCCCACTCTCCTTTTGTCCCACCCCCAACCCACCCGTGCATCCCTCCTTCCCGCACCCTCCCCTCCTGTTTCACTTTGGTTTTCATTTTAAGTTCCATAAGAGTTGTGATCTGGGTCTCTGTTTTAACCTCTTTTGTGTTTGATACATTTTGGACTAATTTTGTTAAAGGTCAAATAATCATAATGGAATTCTTAAATTGTTTTGTTACTATATATTAACTTAGAAATAGTAGACATGAGTTACATAATATTTACATGTTTTTCAGCTTTTCTCTAAATATATGCTGTCTCTCATGGAATTTTTCTGGTAATCATTTACCTTGTAGAGACCAGGTATTTCAAGTGAATTTATTTCTAGGTAAAATGAAGTATATTGTTGTTCCTACATTAAAAGTCAACTTTATGCCTTTATTTTTTTAATGTTTGCATTCTAATTAGTGGTTGCTGGTGTGTATAAAAGTTTTTTATGACATACCTTTTTTTTTGAAAGGTATAGAATAACAAGTCTTTATTTAGCAACAAAGGGAGAGTGATAAAAGCTCCCACTTTCTGGGAGGGGATCGCAAGGTTGTTTTCCCTACCTGTTTTAATTTGTATATTTTTAGTGTAAAATGAGTGATGTAAGAAATAGGTTTTTTCGGTTTTTTTGTCTTTTTTTTTGAGACAGGGTCTTGCTTCAATATCAGGCCGGTCCTGAACTCACTGTGTAGCCCAGGCTGGCCTCCAGTACATGGCAATCTTCCTGCCTCAGCCTTCGGAGTGCTGAGATTCAGCAGTAGGTTTTTCCCCCCATTTTATCAGCAGCAGTTTTGATTTAGAGAAAAAAATAACTTTAGATCGCCATAGTTGGTCAAGGTGTAAAGATGAGAAAGGATTTAAAAATGTGCGCAAAGATTAGGCCACTCCTGACATCTAGAGTAGAAGGAATTACAGAGATGACCAAGAGGTATTGAGGTATAGTGAACAGAGCATCTGACTGTGACATGTTAGTGTATGTTACGTCTGTAGTTTAATGGGTTTCATTTTTGCAGACTCCATGCATGCATACGATACACTTTAATCACTTCTACTTCCTGTTACCCTCTTTTTGTTAATGTTTGGAGATAGTTAAATTTTGGAAGTGCTGAGATTGTGGAAAACTTGGGATACTGAAAAGGAGCTGTAATAATTCAAACAGCATTGTAGTCATACAGGAATAGACAATCACATTAGCAAACTCCATGTTCTTGAGGTGGAAGTGATGTACTCAAAGTACCACTTTAAAAGAGTGATGTTTAAATGCGGTGTATTTGTTTGTTAATTTAATTGCCATATCATAAATAAGAGAGACTGTGTAGCTTAAACAAGAGAAATTATATTTGTCCAAGTTCTGCAGGTTAGAAGTCCATGATCAGACTTTCAACAGACCCAGTTTTTGGTAGAGATTCTGTTCGTGGCTTGTAGATGGCTGTCTTTCCTCGATCTCTTGTGTATTTAGAGATAACCCTGCTCTGTCTCTTCTTATTAAGAACACACATCCTACAAGATTAGGATCATGCCTTATGGGCTTATTTAACCTTACTTCTTTATAGACTCAAAATATAGTCATATTATGTGGGAGTTAGGGCTACAGCTTCTAAAGTTTGCAGGGACTCAGCTGGACACTTAGGCCATAACATTCTGTTTGCAAAGGGGAAAGCCTAAAAGGATGCTGGCTCGATTGGTAACAATGAGTAGATTGGGGGATCAAGGAAATATTGACGGGGGTGTGGGAAAAAAAAGCACCAAAGGTCGTTGTTGAATATTTACTTGGGAACGCCAGAAGGTGTATGGTTTTCAAGCTTTGGTGTATTATTGTGAACGTACTCATTACATAATGTCACGTAGAACTTGTGTTCTCTCCAGAGACTGTGAAGATAGTATTTATAAAAAACTACACACTGGGTAAATTTATGCTGTTTTTCAGTATTTTTTGTTCATTACATCGTGCTGTCCTTTTCCATCCATATCGTCCATGCCAAAGTATAAAGGTTTAATGAATGGTCCTACATCTTGTTTAAAGTAAATTTTCCAGCTCCCAGCAGAGTCTGTTCCACATTTGCTTACTACTTGAAAATAATAAGTGACCCTGTTCATATCAAAAACTAAAAATAATTTTGCAAAAGAATAAAAGAATCTTATAATAAGCTATAAATCTGGGTAGATTGAGTTGTTCTTTACATGGGAAAAGATAATGTTGGTGTTGAAGGCATCACTTGATAAGAGTAAGAGATTTTCATGAAATTGAGAAACCATTGTAAAGTGCTGTTATAATCTAGGGATCAATTTTTTTTTTTTTTGCAAAGGGATGTATAGTAAATATTGTAGGATTTACATGCCGGAAAGTCTCTAGCATAGTTACACAACGTAAAAATAACCACATATAATGCATAAATAAATGAATGAGTCTAGCTCTGTTTTAATAAAATGTTATTTATAAAAACAGGCTGTGGACTAGGTTGAGCTCAGGGACTGTCATTTGCTGACCTTTGTTCTAACCTATTCTGCAAAGTATTTTATAAATTTAGTCATTATTGGAATCAGCATGTTTAGGTAGAAGACTGACATATAGTTACTGTGCTCTAAAAAATGAAATCTGCAATTACAAAAAGGTCTGAGGAAACCAGTATTTTTTCAGTTTGTCAAGAACATTTTTCTACTATATTATTAGTTACTTGGTACCTTAAAGGTGCATTTTGGTATGATACCTGAACTTGAAAATTTTTCAAGTGTCATTTTAGTCACTGTTCTTTTAAAAACTTTATTTTATTAATTTGTGCATATTAATTATGCAGAATAATGGGTCTTATTTTGGCACCGTGGCACATTCATATAACATAATTTATGTCTCCCCATTACTTCCATTTCCCGTCCTTTCTTCTCTTCTCCCTCATTTCTAATAGTCTTTTCCATACTTTCTTATTATTTATTCTTTTAAAATTTATTTTAAAGGAAAAAATTGTATATGTTTATGGTGTATAGATGTGATCTTTTATATGTATGCGTTGTAAAAGATACTTCTCCGTTTGACAACAGTAACTAATAGGCAATGAAATGGACTGACTTTTCATTTTATTCATCTCAAATATTAGTGACTCTGTGATGACCTGCCGTATCTAGTTTCAAGTATTATCTCCATTCATGGCATTATTATTGTGATTCATAGATATTTTTGATATCCCAAAGAACATGAAGCAAAGAGTTTATGACTTTGGCTTGTGATGCTGGACTCTACCACTCACTGGTTGTGTGATATTATGCACTTGACATAAATCTTGCAGGAATATTCAGCCTATAGCCTGCAGGCTGCTTGCCTCTGTGCATGAGTGTGTGTGCGTGTGCGTGTGTGTGTTTGTGTGTGTTACTGGGATTGTGTAGGTTGAAGCCAGAGCCTGCACATTCAGATACACGCCCAGATCTTTAAAGTTTTATTTTGAGACAAGTTCTCACCAAGTCACAAATTTTCCCAGGCCGGGCTTTTACCTGTGATTCTACTGCCTCACCCTTCAAGATTACAGAGTTGTTGTGCCACTGTGCCTAGCCATTTGCACTTTTTAAAAAAGTGTATTAATAACAAAAGTATGAAAAGGAAAATTTGTTATTTGTGTACATTAACTAATTATATATTCAGTTTCTCTTACTGTGGCCTAGACAAGCCAGAAAGTTGGGCATGCTTATGGATTTGGCTTCTCTCAGCTATTAAATGGTGACACTAGTAGCTCTAATCTCCCAGAGATTTTTATGGGGATGACATGAGTTAATACACACAAGTAGAGCATTTAGAGCAGTGATTGACTGCTTAATAAAGTATCATCATTACCATTTACCTTTTAGACTGTAATGTCTTTGATGGCAAGGACTACCTTTTGCTTTTTGACCTAATCATGATGTACTATAACAACAATATATGGTTGCTAAACATACCTGGTCTAAGCACCATTTATTGTTGAATGATAGGGTTACCATTTCCTTGATTATTCAGAAACCATGTTATCTTACAGTGAAGTCCACAACATGTAGAGAAACAAAGTAGAGGAACGTTGAGAGGAATCTTACAAATGACCTAAATGACCTGTGTGCGTTTGCCAAAAGTAATCCAGGAGTCTATGAGGAAAGAACAGTGTCTGCCAAAGCTGTCTCAAAGTCACCATGGTTCAATATATTTGTGGGTCTTGTTTCTTATGGTCTCTTTGTCTAGTCCTATGGGCACGGGGTACTAGCTATATTTATGCTAACTTTAATCGAAAGTATGGGAATAGAAATTCAGTGAATAGTATAAGCTTCCACCAATTCCGTTTCCTTTTTCTATGATGTTAGCATCCCTGGTCCTACACCATCATCATTGCTGCCCTTGATAATTATTAATTTTAATTTTGGCTTGGTCTTCCACTTGCCGCACTGTGGTAATTTCTCACTTAAATCCTGATGTTCTTCAGTTTTTTTTTTTAACCCCATCTCACATTGAGTTTCATTCAGTTTTTTCTCTAATGTGTACTGGATTTTATTCTTTATATTTGCATTAGTGCCGTAAAGTTAGTCTGGTATGGATATCCTTGTCAAGGCTTCACGGTTATCTACAACTTTCTATTTTATCTTAATTGAGCAATTTTATTTTATCTCAAGTGTGTAATTTTAGCCCTTTCTTAATATGAAAAATTTCTTCAGTTTTTTTCCTGAAAAGTTTTTGACAGCATTGTCAATTAGGAGCTTCTAGAGATTCTAAACGCTGTTGATAAAGAATGTGTGTTTCAGGAATTCCCTGATGGACGTAACCTTAGTACTGACTTTCCTTTAGATACTCTTGGGTTTCTCATTCACTGATTTTGTTAAAAAAAATCTTCCTACTTGAGGGCTAAAGTTAGAAATGAGCTTTGAATAAACAGTGAGGTTGTGGGGCTCAGTTTATTTTCTTGTCAAGATCTCTAATAGCACTTCTTGTGAGTGCAGTTGACTATTATGAAAAAATCCATCTAATTAGCTATCAATATTTGACAGAGCACTTTTTTAGTAGTACCATTCATTCAACTCAGTGCAGCAGTCATTTCAACCACGGAAACTACACCAGCCATTCAAATGAGAGAAGACTGCCGGAGCTGGATTTCATCTTAATGGGCTCCACAAAAGATGTAAAACTTCAGGGTTTCTATTAGCCAATATATCTTATTAATATTATGACTGAGACTGTCAGTATCCATTTTCAAAGTCATCCATGTTTAGAACTCATCTTGAATAGTTAAGAGAAAGGGGAAAACAGGCTTTATACGTGCTATTTTCATCTAGCAACATCAAGATTTCTGTGTCATCAGCTCAAACTCACATCGTACAGAGCCTCATAAATGCCATTAACCATTTCTTTGTCTCCCCCTTTTTGCATAGTTCTGTTATTTAAGTGCTAGGAGGAAACCCTGAGCCTGCTACTTTATCTTTTGAGTCGTATTCTTATCAAAGAAGGAATAATGGTGTTAGGAGCGTTAGTTTGCTTTTGTTCAGTAACAAACACAGTATTGCTGAGGCACGCCAGAATACATATTTGTTTTGATATGTATATGTCAGAAGATCAGATGAGTTGAAGCTGATCTAGCCTGGGCTCAGCTGCTCTTACCTCTCTCATCTTCAAGTTGCATCTCTGTCTGCCCAAATGTCCCTCATTTTTTCTGTGACGACTGCTCTGGGACATGGTGTCTTCTGGTAGTAGGAAAAGCCCACCTGTGCAAGCATGTGTTAAGCCTTTTCTTTGAGCATGTCTGCTAACATCCGATTGACAAAACACATTACGAGTTCCATGTCACTGAGTGAAGAAGTGCCGTCTACAATGAGGGGTAGAGTGAGGAATATTTTTTTTTAGTAATAATTAATCTACCATACATAACCCAATACAGTAATTTGGAAAATTCTGTGAAATTCTCTGTCTGAGAGCTCTTTGTCAGTTTAAGGGGGTCTTAGTAACTATGACACTTATACATGCTCGGGCATTATGCAGATCTAACCAGATTCCTTTGATATTCACTTTCTGCCTATTCCATAACCTTCTGCTGAGAAAAGCCATATGCAGTGCTTGTTATTAGCCGTAGACTTACAACACTGAGATACCAGTCTGCTTTATTACAGAGTGCGGCCAAAAACCAGGAGTATCTATTACAGTGTAGGATATTTAAACCGCTTCTTGGCTTACCGAAAGACTTTAAATTCAAGGAGAAAGCAGGCCAAGGAAAGAGGATTATGCTTCAACAATCTTCATGATAAAATAGTAGTAATTAGTTTGAGCAAAATCCCATAATAGTTTTCCCCCCGTACTTTGCAGGAACCAAGTGGCAGACAGATAAAACAAATTACTTTACTTGGGGTAATTAACAAGTGATTATAAGGTTCTGCCTGTGCTCTCCCAAGAGCACAAAGATCATGCCCTGTTTTTCGAAGAACTTTATGTTGCTTATTACTGAATCCATCTAAATTCACTGCCAAATCTGACACCAACCTCACCACAGGCACACCGGAGGCCCCGGGATCCTAGGACATGACAGTGGTGCCAATTTAATGATAAGGAGGAAGGAAGAAGCAAAATAATTTTTTTCTTTCACTGCCATATGTACTTGTTTGGTCTCCTTTGTTAACCCCCCCCCCCCCCCCCCCCACATGTGCATTTTCTTTCCGTACTTATCACACTATTCCTTGGAGTTAGGATATACATGGTTGTGTACCAAAGTCCTGGATTGCGAGTTATAATATTTCTGTCTTTCAGCCCAGAGCAGTTTATTTGAGAACAATAACATCACTGAGAAAGAATTGTCCGCTTGATAGAGGACACAGAAAATTCAAATTAATTCATAATCACAGATGACTCAATAAAGCAGATAGCTCACATGATGCTTTGATTGAAGGACACTGAGACCTTCAGAGTGAAGTTGCTGCCAAATGACAAACATCAAGGCGTCCCTCCTGGCTGCGAATGAGGAAACAGCGTAGCACTGTAGGTTCAGTTTGGACATGAAGCCCCACAGCCTACCCATGTTAAACACGGAAAACCCTTAATGCAACCGAATTTGTTTTCTGACGTTGACTACTAAAAGTGTTCTCTGGTTGGCAGTATTCACTACAGAGAAAAATACAACTTCCTATTTTGATGAGATGACTTTTTTCTCTTTTTGTAATGTACAAAATTCTTAGAACAGCTGTCACTGAACAGAGTTTTACAACTTCAAGTTAATGAAATTTTTTACTAGAGTGATTTTTTTTTCTGTCGGTCAAATCTTCTTAGGTGTTTATCATAGTTTTATATTACAAAGCTGTCATATTTAGAAATATTTTATAATCTATTTTAGGTACTTGCAGGTACAAAATTTGTTTTCATTTCAATCCTGACTCTTTAAGTGCTGTATATTACAGTATGCTTTTCTTTGATATTTAAATAAGAATCAGAATGGCTACAGTCCCTATATGTGGGAACTGTCTGAGAAAGAAGATAGGTCTGATAGAATTGTAGGCACTAGATTCACTGACGTCACATTTCATAGAGTGGGTCTATAACGGTCTATGATTTCTGGCTAGATACAGTTTTGTTGAGGGGAATACCTGAGTTCAAGCTCAAGCTATGGTATTGTTTGTGTTTTTAACATAGTAGAGCCAGTTATTTGGTCTATGACAGTTCTTTGCTTTTGCAAAATTTAGCCAGTGGTTATAAACTTTATCATGCAGCTGTTCTGACAGTAAAGTAGGATAATGTACATAAGGTAATAGTTAATGCACAATGACTTTTGTTGTTAATAGATGGCAGTAAGATATGCTGATGCACTATACTGAAAATATCAAGTGATATCATGAAAAAAGGCCAATAATCTAAAAATAAAAACAGCCTAGCATATCATCAATAAGGTGCTAGTAGTGGAAATAATATTTTCTTAGGCAAATAAAGATGTAGATGCTGTATATTTTCCTCCATGTAGAATTACATTTGCGATTGATTCTTTAGTTATTAAAGTGAACTATGCTTCTATGGAGAATCTATTCTGTAAGTCACATTGTAAAACATTAAAATTCAGTTTTGTTTATTTCTTTATTGGACATTTTGGTAGATTGATTACATCGCAGGCCCTGGTTTTTTATGCTTCTCTGGATCCGTGCTCTATGTCAGTGTCCTGTGCATGGATTCCAGGCTTGGTATGGGAACAGCTTGTCTAGGCTGGCCTTGGCTAAAACAACGAGCCTTTTCTTTATGCGTCCTTTGCAATCTTCCAACAGTCTGGGCCTGGTACATTCTCATCTGGAGGCAGGGTGCCCGAAAGAAGAGGATGAAATGTACAACTGTTTTTTTCAAGTCTGTACTTAGTGTCAAACTTGCTATCAGTTAATAATTGTTGACCTTTTCTTTCCCCCCATGGTATTTCAGCAAAAATAATTTTATATAAAAATCCTTAACGTATTTCCCCAGGGGAACAGTGCCTCATTTGTCACAGATGATTCTTTTTATCTTCTGGTTGATTTTTAAATCATAGGTTATGTGACATTCACTTGCAGACAGTTTTCACCAGATCCCTCAATTAAGCCCTTTACACCCTTCCTTCGATTTCAGCAATGTCATCTATCACTACTAATTTTTCTAGACATATATGATTATAAATTTTCTGGGCATGCAGTGCTCTCTGTATCTCTGTGCCAGCTATGCACTTTAATTTATCTAGAAAACTCTTCCCCCTCCTCTTAACCTCAGTTTAAATATTGTGTCCTACTGTTCTCATGTTCTCGTAGGAAGGGCTGGCTGCCCCACGTGTAAGCCTCATGGTAATCTAACTAAACCTATGTTGCAATAATTACTACAGGTTTTGAGGTATTCATTAAGAATGTATACATACAAATGTAATTTATTTATATGTGTCTCCAAAATTAGTGTAATTATATGAAGTTGTAATAAAGCTCTTAATCTCTGTTTTATCTTTTTTTATCCAAAATGGTCAGGACAATGCCTGATGTAAAATATATTTGTTAAAATATGATTAAGCATTAAATGAATCACGATGGCATTGTTTAAAAAGGAAATAAGCAAATATTTTAAGCCTCTGATTAACTGAAATTGGAAAGACTTATCATGAGAAGAGAATTTAAAAATCCTTTAGGCAACTATTATTCTATAGATGAGGAATCACTTGCTTAGCATTGGGTCTGTATTTAAATTAATTCAGTGCTCAGCATTAGCACAGTCATTCCATGGGTTGGGTGGTTTCTCTCCTGATTGCTGGGGTGTTATCACTGAGGCTACTTTGTGAGATTACAAGCTTAAAATATATTTAGCCTTTTTATTATAGATACTATCTATTCCTTTCCATATGTTTTTATTCTCAAGTGTTGCTTGTTCACAGAATTATTCTTTAAATTTTATCTTTTATTAACACATTGTTTCTATATATACCTAAATTGCTTTTGCATTCTGATCTTGTTTCTTGTCACCTTGCTGGATTCACTTACTGGGCTTAGTTTTTTAAAAATTCCTTTTGATATTCTAATGTATAATCATGAAGTTTATGAATAAATACAATCTTAATTTTTCTTCCCAGTGTTTTGGGCTATGTATTTTGCTGGCCTTCTTGCAATAGTGGGAGAGTATATTTGTAAACCATACATTTGATGATGGGTTAGTCTCCAAAAAAACAGCAAATTCTGCAACTCAATAGTATATAAACAAATTACCCAAGTTAAAAATGGGCTACAAACTCAAATAGATTTTTTCACCACATAGATATAGGTTAACATCAGTTACATAAAACATTCTTAATTTCAGTAGTCATCAGAGAAGTGTAATTTAAAAACCAGAACTTAACATGTTTGGTAAATACTTTTTTGTTGTTTTAAATGAATTGAGTATTATTGAGATTATATTTTTTCCAGTCAGACCTCTGTAGAGTTTAGGTGTTATTCTATGCCTCTTGGCAGTGGCCGGGAATGGTAGTCCTGGTTCTCCCATTTCCAAGTGGCTTCCTTTTTCTGCTGTGTGTCTGTTGGGTTCTTTCCTTAAAGTTCAGTAATTTCACAAAGTTATGGTTTTGTATTTATCATGTTACTTATTTTGTATCCATTTTCCCAGAAATACATTTTTGTCATATTGATTTATAGATTTGAAGCTTTTTCCCAGAGTGATAATTTGCTATTACTTTATTTGGATTTTTCTTTCTAGCACGACCCGGTCATCACAATCACCACGACACTGGACTTCCTCTGTCTTCTTCCTTCCACTTGCTCATGATTCCTTCGCTTTTACTTTCTAGACTTGGTTATTTTCCGTGCACTTGTCCACATCAGTGACTTTCTTAGCAGACTGTATTTTGCTTCTCATTATTTTTATCTTAAAGTAGCTTTACTATCATTGAAAATTAGTTTCCTCAGATTCACCAGTCACTTTTCATCTCTAGCATTTCTATATGTGTAGGTATTTCTTACAATGGTTCATTTTCCCTTACTTTCTTTGAGCTTCTAAATATGCTTGATTGATGTTATCTCTAATTTCTTGGATGTAATTTAACAGAAGCTCATTTCCTGTTCCTTTCCCTTGCTAGGCTAAGGTCCCCCCTTCCGTGTTGTCCGTGGAAACAAGCCTACTTCAACTTGTACTTCTTTCTTACCTTGATTGGGACTGATGGCGTTGGCAAGTTAAATGCAGGCTATACAGTTAAATTGAATTTTAAATGAACACTAGATATATTTTTAATGTGGCATGCATGACCCATACAATATTTGGGAAATTCTTATACCGAAAAATTTATTCTGATTCTAAAGGGTATAGTTTCACTGTATCTCATTGTGTCTTCTGTCTTGGGAACACATCTCCTTGCAGAGAGCTCAGAAAATGTATAAGAAATAGACAAAAACGAAGGTGATGCCTCCACTCATACATACTGTATTTGAGTACTTTCTATTTACTTACCTTTGTTTATATCCTGCAGAACAGATTGGTGTTTTCCTTTCTTCTGGTCTCATGTAGTTTGATTTAGAGTTTGGGTCAGATATGAATACTATGCGATTATACAACCCTTTCTTTTATCTGCCTCCTGTGATACTTTATAATCTAGAACTGAACTTCCAGCTCCCTCATGGTCCACCCATAGCCATGATCTTCATTGGGACAAGTATAGCAGTTTCACTTCAGCCCTTCAAGATCCTACATGAAAATAAAGGTCGGATAAGACTTTTGACTTCCAGCATTCTTCATTTAAGTTCAAAATTCACTGAATTTTGGCAGATTTTACTTACAAACATTGAGTTGGCATTGCAACTATTTCCTGACTTCATGTAGGTAAATTTTTAAAATCATGTTCGTTGTGAGATTTTTCCCAGAGAACTGGAGAATAAGCTCACATTTATTATACCATTTGCTCTCATAAGTGTTCTTTAGATTTTTACAAATTTGCATTCTACTATTTCCTGTCAGAATAATTAATGGAAAATTTGCCACATGGAAATTAAAAATTAAGCTTTTTATGTGGGTTTATGAAAAATATTATCCATACCAATTCACAGGTAAGGAAACAAAGCCTGGAGAAATTAGGTGACTTCTCTAATGTTGGGGAGCTATTAAATGACACAAATACAAGATTTAAATCCATTTGTAACTGCTACATTAGATCTTTGCCATCAGAGCAAGGCTTTTACTAACAAGGAAAACGTTTCAGTTTACAAAATCATCAATGCTCTGGAATTTGGTAGGCTTTAATGTCACAGCAATGGAGACATCAGCTATACTCAGATAACCATGTTCAGTGCCTGTTTAGTAATATGGTGTGAATGTGACAATGTCGGCAGCAGGAGAGTTCCTCTATTTGCCTTCCTTATCTGTGTGTTCGGTTTTTCACTCAAAGGCAAAGGTCCCCTGAGGTCTCTAAACATTTCTCTTCCTATTTTTTTTGTGGTTTCCCTATCAGATGAGTTATCCACAAGCTGTGGAGCACCAGAAGGTCCATTCTCTGGTAGGGATTCAGCAGTAGAATCCCAAGACAGTAGAAAAATCAAAATTGACATAGCAATCTTGTAGAATTGACTCAAACATTGTTATACTATTATTACCCTGGATGGTAATGTAGAGTAGGGGTATCTGTGCAAGACACGGAACGTGCTGGAATGAAGGCAAGTTAGGAAAACATCAGGTGGCTTGTGGCCTACTTTTCCTGTACTTCACTGAGGAAAGGTCAAAAACTATCCTGTGCCAGTGTTTAACTCATCCTTTCAGCCAACCCTTTCGAAAGAGATTAGGTTCTTATTACTTTATTACCACAATAAAATGTACAGCCAGAATTCTGGAACAAAAGAGCTGCCGCTGCAGAAGCTCTAATCGAAGAAGCTGTAACTTAGGTGTCAACTTGAAGAATTGCCATCAAGGCAAAATCTTTCATAGAGAAAATACCTTCTAATTTCTCACTGTAGAATATGTACCAGTAGATATGAGATCACATGGATGCCATTTTGGAAGAATAGATTTTTTTTTTTTTTGTATAAACACCAATCTCTTAGTAACTTTTATAGAGTAATTCAGGGCAGCATTGACTGTGGTTGTTTTTTCTTTGATAATAGAAGTGGTAGCCAGTCAATTAATACGAGGTAAATATAGTGCTTTTTGATGAGCATTGTTTTTGAGGTTTTGTTATTAGACATCAAAACCTTTTTAACCCTGTCCCTGTTTTTGTCTTTTGCTTCTCTTCCATGTCCTGTTTTCATGTATTGTAGAGTAAATTCTCTTGTCCCTGTGTGCTGGTATAATGGAGAGGCGTGTACATTTTTTGCTCATTTATTTTCTCAAATCATAAAATGTAATATTTTATGCAGTGCAGATATAGGAATTGAATTTATTTTTTGGAAAAAGAGGTCATGGAGTCACTCTTCTGAATTTCCATAGTAGACTGGGGGAATTTTTGTAATGTGATCTGCGGATGTCCTCCTAGAGAGATTGTCTTTGCAGGAAAGAGTAACTTGACTATACGACTAAGTTGTTTTCGAAATCTTCTCTGAAATAAATAACACAAGACATTTCACATACGTGGGTCACATAATTTTAGCTTCTATAAAAAGAACTATGAAGCAATACACTGAGCTAGTATTGAATTTTAATATGATATATAATGTAAAATATTTGTACTGATGCCAGTTGGGTAATGCATAGATAGAAGCCATGAGAATCCTTTATTATTCCTTTAGTTGGTAAGAATTTGCAAGGGAGATATTTTTTAATTTCGCCAAACAACTTCATCATTCTAAGTCATATGTGTCACTTGACTTACCTCCTGTTTAGCTTACATGGCGCTTTCCTAGATGCTACCTAACCCGTTTCTCAGAGCACCGTTGGCACATGAGAATAGCAGGTGTGGTATTTAACCTTTCCTGCTATGACAGAGGACTATTAGGCAGAGTGACCTAGAAAGTGAGAGTTAGAAAGTAGACTCAGAGCTTCTGGACTGCTCACCAGAACAGGGGGTAAGATGGCTGCAAGAATCTCAGCACCAAGTGATGCTCTCCTGATGCTACTTATTACGAATGTGTAGCAAAGGAATCTTGAGTTCATACTACTATTTGCGTCTTTGGGGTTTGATGTAACAGGATTGTATGTAATGTAAACACAGAAACCTTCCATTTTCACTGTCTTTGATGTGATGGGAACTAAGAAAAACATTTTATCTGAGTCTACGTAAAAAGAGTGTAAACTCCAAACCAAATTATTTTGTATCTTACCGTGTTCTTTTGGATGCTCTGATGGTGGACAGCTAAAATTGTTCTTAAGTGAGCTGCAAGTACCCTGCTTCTCTTCCAAGGTCACCTGGATTCCTGTAAGTGTAACTCATGTGTTTCCTGGGCCAGATAGGAAGGTATTATGGTTTGGATCTGGAATGTGCCCCCAAAACCTCATATACTATTTGGAGGTGGGATGTGGCTGGAAGGGGCAGATGCTTGGGGCTTGACCTAGAGGGTGTGTGCTGCTCTGCTCTTCCTCCCAGACTTGTCTGTGTTCTGCTGTGCTGTGAGGATCTTGGTCTCCCAGGCACAGGCTCAAGGTCCAGTCCCACCATGTGGTTCTCCTGTTTCCAGCCACCCACCCATGAATGTGATGTTCTTAAACTGTGGGCTAAAAAATCTTATCTTCCCCTAATTTGTGTATGTCAGGCACTGACTCACAGTGACAAGAAAGTAGGTTTATGCCACTGTTTTCGTCATGAATTTACTTCCCTATTAAAAGTTTTGGAAGCCAGATGAACCTGTGTTCTGGTCTTCCACGTCATACTCTTCTACTTTTGTGCCTTGGCCAATATCACTCTGCCATTGGGGATTCTCTATCCCTTGTTAGAAGCTGTTCAAATCTACCTCAGCACCCTATTTGAAGTTTCATCCTTCTGTGGATCTTCTCGGTGCGGCTTTGACTCTGAAATGACCTTTTATTTGCCTTCCTCTCAGTAACATTTTATGGAGACTTTATAGTTGAGCATTGAATTTTGTCATTCTCCTTTGCCATATTTGATTGTATTATTTCCGTAATGTATCCTGCTTTGTCTTTGCGACCAAATAGAGAACTTTTCAAAGACAGGCGTTTGAACTTTGGAGATTTTTTTTCCTAAAAGAGACAGAAAGATCATTATATTTAATAAAAGAACATATTAAATGTGTACATATACGTGTATATACATACATATATTTGTGTCCCCAGAATGTGGGATCTCAAGAAGAAGTAGGGACTCAGGTTGGGTAATTTTAGAAGAGTTCTTAAACATTCTTCATGAGAGTGTAAACATAGAAGGAAACCATTGAGGCAGCATCTTGGTTAGTAAAAGCGTTACAGGCTTTGGGCCCCGGAGGACAATTGAATGTGGTAGGTTTAAAAATCTGGAAACAGAGTAGTGTGGAGAGGACCATCAGAGAGAGAGAGAGAGAGAGAGAGAGAGAGAGAGAGAGAGAGAGAGAGAGAGAGAGAGAGAGAGAGAGAGAATGAGACTAAAAGAGCCCATCGATGTGATTCATGAACATTTGCTTTCCAGGACATAGCACAATGGGGAAGAATAAAGCTTGGACAGATGTGGCATTGACCCATGACAGCAAATAACTAACACACACATTACACTATTCATTATACTTGGTTTTTGTC
Source organism: Ctenodactylus gundi (assembly GCA_004027205.1). Classification (NCBI taxonomy): domain Eukaryota; kingdom Metazoa; phylum Chordata; class Mammalia; order Rodentia; family Ctenodactylidae; genus Ctenodactylus; species Ctenodactylus gundi. The sequence goes on from PVKB01001789.1 coordinate 249,977, forward strand.
CTTCAAGCTCTTACAATATTTTAGAGCTGAATGGCAATTTGTAGACCCAAAGTGGCGGGACTGTGTACATCAGACGTTCTTCATGGCAGCTCCAGTCACTCCCCAAAGAGGATTTTCACTCATGTGAACAGTACTTTGATTGCTTATCAAAGTATTTGATTACAGGCAGCCACATATAGAACAATCACTAGAAACAGTGTCATTAAGGAACACAAAGTGGTAAAATGTTTGAATATATAGCAGTGACTTGCTAAGTGGGTGGCATGTGGTGACATATGATTGGGTGATTCACCATTTCATCTAAAACCAGCTACATAGTTTCTTGGTCTTCTGTTATTCTTTTAGAAAGGTATCTTTTAGTTTGGAAAATTTATTTCTCTTCAAAAATATGCTTTCGTCTTAGTTTCATAGTTCTTGTCGTGACAATTTCAGTTAATGTTCTAAAATCCCCATAAAAAGATTTCTTCCAGTGCTTTAGCTAGTCGAAAAAAAATGTGTTGGGGCAGATCCCTGGCATCTGAGGTAACAAAACCAATGAAATATTTTAACTTAAAGTTCAAATTGAATTTGTTTATAGTCTGTTGAAATACATTATGGTAAAAAAACAAATTTCAGTTGGCAAGAACTTTGAGATTCAAATATATTATAATCCTATGGATGAATGTCAGAAAGAATGAATAAATGCTGTTGAACAGTAGCTACTTGAAGTGTCAAGTGCTTTGAAGGCATGGAAGGAAACTCCGATGAATTTTATTCCAGGATTAAGAAAAAGCAACGTTGCCAGATCTTAAAGAAAAAAATAACTAAGCTGTCCCTTTGACTTACATACCCTTTTACTCTAGTACGAAAGTTTATTGAAAAATAAACATGAAAATTACGTGTCATATTTAATATTCATTTGTTGATAATATTTAAAAAGTCATGCTTGCTGAAACTAAAAAAGCATTAAACTCAAGATTGGGAATGTAGTATAAATTTTGTTTATCAACACATGAATATTATCTTTTGGACTGTTCATTTTAATTTAATACATAAACTTAGTATTTCTTGATGGAGAGTTGTCCAACATGAAAGAATTATACCAGGAAACTGAAACGGACACAAATAGAAATGATAAGTCTTAAGGTTTACTGATAAAAATATTTGTTGATTTCATTTCAATAAAAATTAATCATTTCTTCTTACGGTAAAAACAAAGGGAGTAGGTTTTTCCTTAACAGTTTGCTTTTTTCCCCTTACAGGATACCATTTCTTAATTTATTAACCACATCCTGTGTTTCATCAATTCTTCATAAATTGATTGCAGGTCTTATTCTAACAGGTCAGGGGCTCCCTAGTAACTAGAAGTGTAAGTGAGGGTTTTGAATCCCAAATATCTTCCTCTTCTCTGAGAAAGGCTGCTTACTTTTCAACTTTTAGCCCATTCAAAAATCAGTTGTTATGTTTTAAGTAATAGCCACTCTACCTAGAGTGAGGTGATACCTCATCATGATTTTGATGGTTTTGATTTGCGTTTCTCCTATGATTACTGATGTTGAATATTTTTTTTTCCCATGTACCTGTGGCCCTTTGTGTATCTTCTTTTGAGAATTCCTCTCTTTGCCTATTTCCCTTTTTTGCATTTGATTATTAGGATTGTTTTTTTCAGTGTTGAGTTGCTTAAGTTCCTTATATATTCTGAATATTTACCCAATAGAGTTTGCACGTCTTTCCCCCCTTCTTCTCGTTGTCTCTTCTGTTCGTTGACTATTTTGCTGCGCAGCAGCTTTTTCCTTTAATGTAATCTTATCTGCCTTTTTTTACTTTCGTTTTGTGTGGTTTTTTAAGGGCCTTATTCAGAATACTCTTACATAGTGTTGGAAAGTCAATCAATACAGTCATTGTGGAAAACAGTGTGGAGGTCTCTCAAAATTAAACTGTCACATGATTCAGTAATCCTACCACTGATACATATTTCAAGGAAATGAAATATGGATGTTGAAGAGACATCTGCACTCCCATGGTTACTGTAGAACTATCCACAAGAGCCAGGAGATCAAAAACTAAGCATTCATCACCTGTTGAATAGATAAGGAAAGTGTGATAAACACACAGAATAGATTATTATTCAACCATAAAAAATGAAATTCTGTCATGTGCAACAATGTGAATAGAACTGGGATAGTTACATTAGGAAAAATAAGCATGTATCTCATTCATCTGTAGTATGTATCTATGTGTGTGTGTGTATCTGTGTGTATGTGTGTACATATATACAGATTTGTATGAAAAGTTGATCTCATAGAGATGAGAGTAGGATGGTGGTTCCCAGAGGCTAGGAAAAGTGGGAGAAGAGGAAAGGATGGGGCAGGTTGATTGATAGATAATAAATTGTAATTAGATAGACGTGAGGTATTCTGGCGTGCTATTACGCAGTGGCATGCGTACCAATACAAATAATATATTTCATAGTTAAAATAGCTAGAAGAACAAATTTTTGTGCTGGTGTGTATCAAACTCAGAGTCTTGTGCATACCAGATGAGCCTTCTGCCACTGATCTATACTCCCAGCCCCAAGAAATGATTTTGGTTGTTTTCATTATAAAGAAATGATAAATATTTGAGGATAAAGTATGTTTGACCTGACTTAAACATTGTACAATGTATATGAGTGTCAAAATATTACCTGGTATTTCATACAAATGCATAGTTTTTGTGTATCAAATAAAAATCCAGATAAAAATTAAAAATCATATAATTCCTGTTGCAAAGATATTATAAAGAGCTTACTCTCTATGATACCTAGTGATAAGAGGATGAATATTACAGAAAAGATTCCTGTTTCTGATCAGCACACATTCGAATGTCAAGAAGCAGATGATAAATATATTACTATTATGTTTTTGCTGTCACGAGCAGAAATGTGTTATGATACTTAAGTGTCATGAAGAAAAGAACAGGATTATGTGATAAAGATTGACTGTGTACACGTCAGCTACTTTATATTGAGTGATCTTAGGGGAACCTTTCTGTAGAGGGAAAGTTTAAGCTGAGACCTGTGTGAAAGTCACATGAGAGAAAGAAGAATGTAAAGTTGTAACATGTGACTTTCCCCCGTCATGAACAAGGAGAATTACAACCAACGAGACAGTGTTGTGCCTAATACAAGTGCACCATGATCATAAAAGAGAGCAGAAATGTTGCTTGCAGTCAGGGCAGCTTCTGGAAGGAAATGGGATTTGACCTGGCAGGAAGCACGGATTAAGTGGTTAGAGACTGGTGCGGGTTGTGATGATGAACGGGAGTGATGAGGCGGTACCATATCGATTATGTCTTATTGCTTTTTTTCTTATAGTGAAATAGAATAAAATGCTAAAGATTGATTTTGCACCTTCACGATCAAAGTGTTTATCAAAGATAATAGGAAGAACTGTGTGACTTTTTCCTCACAGGACTTATCTCTTTCTTTGACATCTAGCATACATCTCCTAGTAGATTATGTGAGGACAACTTCCAAAATGTTCATTTGTTTTTATGATGCTTATCTGTTGCAAATGAATGTAGTTTTATTTAATGTTAACAAAGGAGTCGTGATTTAGTTGTTGATACTCCCAATTTTCAATATTAGAATGTACCACTTATTGGTATTTACCCCATTTCTTCTATGACGAATTGAGTGACTTAGAGTTGCTGGGCCCCAAGCGTCATAGCCACTATGCATTATAGTGTCTTCTAGGTAGTGTTCCTTGAAGGTGATCAAGGTTTTTGAAGTAGTCAACGTTGCTAGAAGCCTCTCAGTGGGACCTGTTTCATAATGAAACAGGACTGCAGTCAAATAAAGAAATACAGCTCAGTGAACAGTTAAATCAATAGTGTAAATGGACACTTAGCACCTCGTTGACTTTCACTGGTCGTTGAGTAAGGTCCATGCTGTTTGTTGAGGGTCAGTTCAGTAACTTTTTCCTTTTTTCGTCAGCTTGGTTTTTATTTCTATCAAAAATATAGATACCAGAGACCAAGATGTCGCTCTGCATTGGTGTGTGTGTACACACATGCATACATGATGACATGGGTTTTCTTGAAATATTAGAGTTTTTCAAACCTGGGTAATTATGACAATTGCTAGAGATCTTTTATAACATACAGTTTCTTGAGACTTACTTTTAATCATTGAGATAAAGAACTCTGGGTTGGGAAACAGGCACAAGCATATTTTTCAAAGCCCCCAGTACTTGTAAAGTTTAGTAAGTTTTGAGATCCACTGATTTCTTATAGTAGCACTGGGAGGTTGAGTTTCTTGATTTATGTGGGTTCATTTCTGTCAGATTCTTTAAATGAAGTCATTAACCAAAACACATTTCCAGAGTTCGGATCATTGAGTTTGAAACAAAGTGAAATGCATTTCTGGGTGATAGAACAGTGAGGACGTGAAAAGGAGTAGGGCAATGAGCACAGGTATAGGTACAGTCTTTGATGTAGCACAGATACCCAAAGGAAGCCGCTACTCAGGTCACCGCTGTGGAAATACATTTAGGAAGGGTCAGTGACTTCCCAGTGCCATCACACTGGGGTGAATTGGCCTCAGCCTTCAGATCCCTGCCCTTGGTCAAGATGACAGTTTTCTTCTGCATAACAAAGCTAATTGGGCTGTACTAACCTGCCACCCATGGATGCTGAGAGGTTCCAATGAGACAGTCTAGTCCCAATTCCTTCATAGAATAAGAAACAAAAGAGGAAAATAATTCACATGTGAAAATGTTTTCTATCTGTAAAGTGCAAAGAGTTACCACCTTCCTTCGCAGGGTAGTAAGGTGTTATGTATAATCTTTTGTTTGTCAGACTATTTATTTGCTGTAGTTCAGAATCTGAATGTTCTTCAAAGGTCCATTATTAAAGATTTGATCTTCAGCCTATAGCACTATTATGAGGTAGTCGAACCTGTAACAGGTGGAGCCTCATGGAAGGAAGTTAGGTCACTAGGGGCATGGCTTTGAAGGGAGTATGGAGACCCAGATCCTCTCTCCCTCTCTCTGCCTCTAAGCTGCCTTGAGGTGAGAAGCTTTCTTCTACCACACACTTCGTCGTGATGTACTGCCTTGCCCAAAGCCCAAAAGAAAGGAAGCTTACCAACCATGGACTGGAACCATGAACCAAAATGAACCTTTCCCTCTTTTTAATTAGTTTACCTCAAGTGTTTGTTACTGCAGTGTAAAGCTGACTGACTCACTACTGTACATAGTAAGGCAATCATAGAGTATACAGAATTTGGATTCTGAAGTATGGACAGTTAAAATGTTGGAGAATTACAGATAATTTAGTCAATTCACTCGCCTCACTGAGAATTTCTTGTGTTACTACCATGGACCACATACTGTTGTAGGTACTAGGAATGAATAAGGACAAGTACAAGAGAGTCTCCAGCACTCATGAAACTTATAAGGTGGGAAGGGAATAAAGAAAATAAACAATGAACAAAACCAAAACCATAGTGTGCCAGGTGGTCATTAAGGACATTGAGGAAAAAGTAACTGGGAACAATCAGGTAGGAATTACTTGGGCAATGTGAAGATGTTTAGATCTTGTAACAGACAAGTGTCATTAAATAGGTGATATTTGAGAAGAGTTTTGAAAGGATTAGGACAACTAAATCAGGCAAATGTGGCAAGTCCACTGCAGGCAGAAGATACACCACGTACAAGAGCTTTGAGATGGTTTTTGTGTGTGGAATGACTGAGAAATACAAGAAAGCCAATACGACTGGGGTGGAGTGAGGCAGAGAGTTCCTGGTATGAGATGAAGTGAGAGTTAGCCAGGGAGTCAAGTTCAAGTTCTGCAGCCAGCGCTTCTTAAGGTTTAATGTGTGTGTGAATCCCTGGGTGATCTGATGAAATGTGTTTTCAGACTCAGTAGGTCTGAGGCACTGCGTTTTTAATCCCACCAAGGTCACATACCACCACTGTGCAGCCCTGGTGCAAGGCCATGTAAGCTAAGCTATTGTACTGAAAGATAATAGCTTTTGCCCCAAGATGGGCATGGGAAAACTGTGGAAAGTCTTTGAGCAAGCTAGCCTTTTGTAGTGATTGCTCTTGCAGCTGTGATAATGAGGTGTGGTCAAGAGCCCTGCCTGGCATTGCAGACTGGTTTTGCAGACAGAATGCCTAGCTTTTAGTCTTAGTATCATCCTTCACTGAGTATCTTTGGCAAGTTGGTTAAAAGTATTTTTCTCCCAGTTGTTTTTGAAAACTGTTAAGCCTAGAGGAAGGTGAAAGTGAAGGAAAAGGGAGTAAGTGTAATGAGCACCTTTACATATTTTGCCTAAATTAACCAACTGTTAACATTTTGTTGTGTTTATACTGTACGTATCTTTTATTAACCATTTAACAGTAATTTTTTACATAATAGCCCTTCATCTCTAAATATTTCATCGTGTAATTTCTAAGAATAAGAGCACTCTCTTGTATACAATTAATGATCAAGCTCAGAATATTTAATGCTAATATGGTCACCTAATATAAAATGCCTGTTTAAATATATCAGTCCCCCACGAATGCCATGGATAGCAATTTGCTTTTCCTGATTCAGAATCTATTCCATGATTCTATGTGGCTTCAGTTTTTGTGTCAATTAAGTCTCTTTGGATAGTTTCTCAGTGTTTTTTTTTTTTCCTTTTTTCTTTTCATGCCATTGTTACTTTTGAGAAGTCCAGGCCAGTTTTATAGAATATCACTCAGTAGGGATTAAAAGTTTTAATTATTTGAATCAAGTTTATGCATTCTTGGCAAAAGTACTACATAAGTGATTTTGTGTCTTGTTCAGTTCATTAGATCTGGAGGCTCTTAAAGTTAATTTGTTTCATTTAACCAACATTGATACCTACAGAGTGAAGAAATGTGCTAACACCTTTGCCAAGCGATCCACTGCATAGCATCTATTTTCTTTTGTAATTAATAAATGGTCCCAAAGAAATAATATAAATATACCTTTGAATAAACATTTTAATTTTCTATTCACTACTATTTTTCATATGAATAAATTATTTCTATGGCATTGACAAAATGATTCATGATTTTACCATTACTCTTATTTGTTGACCTTCTGCTGCCACGAGAAGCTTTCTCTTTACTCTCTGTCTTTCTGTCTGCCAATCACCTGAATCGGTCAGTGTACTCACCTACCTATGTTTCAAATTGCTTGTCAATATGAAATTGTAGGTGTTTATTTTTTGTTTTGATAAAAATTTTACGTGACAAAATTTAACATTTTCTGTAAATACATGAATTCCAGATTTGGTAACACATTGAAACCATGGGGTTTGGGGAATTAAGGAGAGTCTCTGTCTATCTCTTTTTCAGGGGTTCACTCCTTTCCTATATGACCTTTGCCTCTACGTGTGTTACGAGCTATGGTACCATTGTTTGGATGCCCAATGTATGGAAGTTTTTCCGTTGAGAATCTGTTCAGCTCCTTTTCTCTTTGGGCTTCTGGGCGCTTCCTGATTTTCTTGCCTTACAAAATATTTCCGGTTCACTTCTGTACTACCTTTCTCCCAGGAGTATCGTTCCTTGTAGTGAGAACTTACTATTTTTTAAGTACCAAAGTTTTTTATTAATGAAATGAAAGGACATATAATAATATCCATGAAATTGTTTTGAGAGTTAAATGAGAAAATCTATGTATAAGACTTTTCATAAGACTTGGTAGGATAATGCTCAATACACTGATTTTATCCCATCTATTTCCAATACAGTATAAATAATGAAAGTTTAGATATTTTAGGGCAAAACTTGGGTGAATTAGATGAAAAAGTAGATGAATTTAGAAATTGTGAATTACAGTAGCTCTGAAGAAAAGCAAAAGGTTAATAGATTTTCACAATAGGTCCAGATGCCTGCTTTGTGTCTCAAGGCATAGATGAGCAACAGTTTGTCACCGCATCTATTATTTTAGCATAAAAAGTTACCAATCTTATGCACAATTCCTTATGCAAATAACACTGAAAGTAAGTCATATGCTTAAGGAAATACATTGTTAGCTTGATGATATGAGATGCAATTTTACATAAAGCTTTCAATCCTAAAGCATTTTGTTTAAAATTATTTGCAAAAGTTGAGTTGAGAAATGAGTTTCATATCCAGAGTTTAGTCACATGTAGACCCAAACATAGAAGCAAATAGCATGAGCATATAATACTGGAGTCTTATGTGGAAGAGGGAATTCCATTGCTTCACCATTTCTCATTCTTTATTTCTAATTTTGCCATCTTTTTCCTGAACTGCCCACTTCTTAAAATGACCTTTATTATTTCCTTCGTAATGTGTTTCTTGTAGACAGATTAGCAAATACAACTGAATTTAGAAAATGAAAATGAATTTAAAAAGCTAATCATTCCACAATCAAAAAAATCACAATTACCATTTCAGACAATATGTTACATTTATGTGTTAATATGTGTATCTAGTATTTATATATATCATGCATGTGCTGATGCTGCAGTTTTGCACGTAATTTCCTTTTTGAAAATATTTCAAGAGCATGATGTCATTAAATACAGTATTTTATTTTCACGGGTATAATAAAAGCTATGTAGTGGTATGAAATTTCTCCATATCTGTAACCAGCATCCCGTCAGTGAGCATTGTTTCTATTACTTTCCTGTTAAACACAATACCCATTTGCAGTAAATAATTAAAACTTTCTAATGAGTGTTCCATTAGATAGTTACTTGAAGACCTTGTTATATAAAGGACCCTAGTACCTAGTAGTATGTCTGGATCCATTCAGCACTCAATAAATATTTCTAAAAGACAAGTATAGTTTATAAATACTGCCAGTTCATCCCCGTCGTTGGGATTTTGTGTCTGTGTTGGTGTGCTTGGTAAGACAGAATCTAAAAATAATCTTAGCAAGAGAAACTGCAAAGTGCTTCTCCACGGTGAACATGCACGTTGGCTGAGGAGAGAGGTCACCTGAATTCTTCCTTGAACCTCCATGTAACACTGTAGTTACACCAATTGAAGCTAGATGGGCACCCATAATTTTTGTGATGTGGTTGGTGTTGCCACTCCCGATATTCCTGGCTATGCATCTGCAGAGTTGTTCCTTGAGGAGAAAGGAAATTAATTTCATAATGCCATGGAACTTCATAGGAATCAGGGCAGTGACACACTGTGCTTTTTTCAGCGGGTGAGGAGGGGTTTAAGAGTTACTAGTGTCTCTCTGATGGATCAGAAGAAATGCTCATCACAAGAGAAGAAAGACTATTCCTTTTCTAGTAGGCTCTGGCAGGCGTTGCTGGCTTTGGCCTGGTTTCCTCACAGCTTATGGTTGAGGCTTTGAAGCTTTCTGAACCTAGCTGCTTCAGCCCAACAATTCCACTTTGAAGCCCAAAGGGAAACATGGAAAGAGACATTTCTGAGAAGGCTATAAACTTGAGAGGTCTGTGGTGGGGGTCTGTATCCTTCACCGGCAACGAACGTAGTCTTGTTGCCATTGTAGCAGTGAAGAAGAGAGTTGTCTTTGTGGGCTGAGTTTTCAGAGTGCCGTTATGTGCTAGTGATGGCAGCAGAAGCTGGTGCTGGGAGTTGTAATCTTGATGGCGCTGAGACATTCTTAAATTGATTGTGGCCTCATTTGCAGCTGAGTCTATGATCGCTGTTTTCGAATAAGTGAGGGAATGTAGTATTTTTTTTTTTAAATAAGGAAACAGAATTCCTGCTAATATGAACTAGTACAGCAGTGGACAACTGAGGAAATAAAGGAAGCATAGAACATTTATAGTTGAAGCTGGAAGAACGCGCTGCGATGGAAACAATTGCCTTCTTATTTTATTACCCTTAGGCTATTTAAGCTATTAGTTGTCTCCAAGTATGTCCATTAACTGCTGGTACATAATACAACTCAGTGGGCTACAATAATTTTTTTTTTTTGCGTGTCTGTGAGATGCTTATTCTAGGTCGGCCTCACCTGGGTAACCCTACTTTAAACTGCGAGTCCAATCATGTTCGGCTCCTTGTATGATGTCGGGCTCGGGTCTGATCTGCAAATGCTCGTCTGGGACTCAGGCTGAGGAAGTAGTAGCCACTTGGGGAAGGTGCTTTAACAAATATCAAAAGTGTAAAAAGATGTGCCTTGTGCACATGGCAACTTTTTGCTGGGTAGCATTCTATTGCTTTAAACATGGCATGCCATTTCGGGGAATCACTCATCTCAAAAGGAGAAACTGCAAAGACATGTGGCACAGCCCGCAGACGTGGGCCAAGATGTAGAATGTAGCCGGTAAGCGAGTCTGTCACTCCAAAGAGCAGGTGACCCTCCTCTATGAGCTTTTCTTGGTCTGTTTCCATTTTCACTGAAGTTTCTCTCTTTCGAACTCATTTAGGAGGAACTGTATTTTACGATTTGGTTGAATTTTGTTGTGTGTTGCTTATGCTCCGTAATCTTTTCTCATCACCTAAATTGTCACCAATTTAATAATGGAGTCCATAAACTGTGTTCATGTATGTTTCCTGCACATCCTAGCATCACCATAGTGATGTGCGTGTGATGAGTGTGCATATATATGGATATACCAATAAAAATCCAAGTAATATATTTATAAAAGTCATATAAATGCTTCCTAGAGAAAAATAATCTTATTGCTAAGATTTTAATTTAGATTCTCATAGAAGCTACACACATAAACACCTTCTTAAGGAATTTTGCACAGACTAAACTGCCTAGACTTTCTCCAAATAAATACAATTTAGAAAACAGAAGGAGTTGTGTGTTTTCCAGGTGCCTACTACTTTAATATTAACTATTTCTGGTATAATGGCAGGCTGTCTTCTCTGTAATCAAAGGGGATTGTACAGACTGACAGTCCTTGAAGTGCCTCTTAAAAATAAAATTGGTGGTAAGTAACAAGCGTTTTTCACGTGCTGGTTATTTTGACCTGATGCATTTGCAAATTTCTCAAGCAAAAAAAAAAATTAAAATTGCAGCTTATTTTTAAGTACAAATCTTGGGTGCAGAAAATGAAGTCACATTTTTATGTATTCATTTGTTTGTTTGTACTGGTAGAAAAACCACTTTGTGGCAAGTGAGAGAGGGACTACTTATTAGGCTAATAGCAGCAGGAAAATAGAAATGAGATATGTAGACAAATCTACCTATAAAAACAATGTGGAGTTGTAGAAGGTTACAAATCTATACAGATCAATGAATGCTGTGAGCTAAAAATAGATAAGCAGCACAGAAGAAAAAGTGAAAGGAAAAAGGAAATATCAAGAAATCACTCTTAGTGTTTAGAATGGCTACTTTGTTCCCTGTTGAAATTTCTACAATTTCATTAGAAGACATTGAGAAATTCATCCAAGTAGATCATTTTTCATTTTATAATGTTATAACTCCTCTGATCCTTTCTTAGCAGTCACAGTCACATATGTGTTTTCTTAGCAGTCACAGTCACGTATGTGTACACACACAACACACACAAATTCACTCACACATACACATACTTTGACATGAAAAAGAAATTTGTATGAAGGATCTATTTGGAGCGAAACAAGATCACACCATCAAACTAGGCAGTGCTTTTTTTTTTCTCCAGTCTAGAAACATCTCCATATTTTATCCTTCCTCCCCCCTAAATGCCAAAATAGTCCCTCAGCTCATGTCCAGAAAAATAGAGAAAAATTACAAAAGGCTATCGTTCTTTTTCCTTCTAGGCCTTTAGTATTCTGTAGTATTGTTGGCTCCAACTTATAACAGCCATTCTGAAAGTTGACCAGAAATGCTAAAACATGATATTTCCCATTTATCCTTCACTTCCATTTGCCAATTATTATTTTGTAGGTCTTTTCAAATTCTTACCTTATCCAAGGTTGAACAACTGCAATTTTTGGCTTCCAATCTTTGGAAATCTGGATGAGGACTGGGGTCAGTATGGGGTCCTGTATTAATTTTCTAGGGTTACTGTAACACCCTTCAGGTCACTTAAATGGACAAACTGTATTTCCTCATAATTCTGTAAGGCTCTGAGTTCAACGTCAAGATGTTCTTAGGGATGACTTCTGAAACCTCTCGTTTTGGCTTGTAGATGGTCACCTTCTCCGTATGACTTCAGTTTGGTACATAAAATTGTATCTCCAAAAACAGTCACATCCTCAGGTACTGATGATCAGCACTTCAGCATATGAAGGGGAGGCCCAAAATTCAGTGTGTAACATAATTTTCACATAACCTGGCACAACAATATTTGGACAGTATATCTGTAGAGAAAATTTGTTTTAAATCCAATTTTTGAGTAGCATTTCTGTAAATATTTATGGTTTCACATGGTTGGCAAGTCAGAAATGCCTTAAGGATTTCAAATAACGTTTTCAATATTCCAACACATTCTGTAGGTAGTCCATTTACATTGGGCAGACTGCTTGGACTCCAAATCCACACTCACATTGAACAAAGGCAATGGATATATAATCTATCTATCTATTTTTAACTGTCTTGTACTCTCCTTCCCATCTCAGCTGAGATGGAATTAAATTATTTGAGTACAAAAATATGAGTAGTAGATTCCAGAAGAAACTCTAGCTTTTTTGAAACTCATCTTGCTTTCATCTAAACTAAGCATATACACATGTGTGTATATATGTGCATATATTTATATTATTTCAAATATATTACCACATAGGAAATGGCATAACCTTATTATATAGTGTTTCTCCTAAACACAGTTCTACGGATTTCTTAAATGTTCACAGTTTCTTCCTTCTTCCCTTTCTCTCCCTCCCTTCTTTCCACCTTTCCCTTTGTTTCTCGCTCCCTTACCTTCCTTCGTTCTAACCTTTCCCTCTTTACTGCTTCCCTCTTTCCTTCTCTTCCTCCTTTTCCTCCCTCCCCTTCTTTCCTCCTCTGTCTGCCTGTCTCTCTCTATTTGACTCTCTAATTTCCTAATTTTCATATATAAGAAGGCAGAGTGCAGCCCAAGTAAACTGATTGCTAATGCAATTCATTTACCAATCATTTCTCTGTGATCACTTCAAGTCATCTAATGAGGGCAACACAGTTAATGAGGACAGGAAAGAAGCAAAGCAGGGAAGGAGGGCATTAGGGAAGCACAGGAGATGGGTTCTGACCTCGGTCAGGGGCACCTGGAACACAGAAGGAAAGGGGAGGCTGCAGGCTTCTCCCTTCAACCGTGTCACATATTAGGATGCATCTGGGCACACTATTCAGTTGGATTTCCTAACAAAATCTCACTTAAGGCAAAAATGTCATTCAGTAGATAAAATGTGTATAGGAATAATTATATGGCTTTGGTATGTTATTTCTTTTCTGTACAGAAGAACATATTTATTTATAGAAGTGACACTGGCCTCGCACAATTTCCACAAGTGTGAAAGATAATTTACAAACAAAATATTAGAATCTAGCAGTGGAGAAAGCATCAAGGTTGTAATGAGGAATGTTTTAAAAAACTCTTTAAAAATCAGAGTGTAAAAGTGCCAGTATGCTTTTACCAGGGATAACTATCGTTGTTTGCAGACCAGTTGCTCAGTAAAGTGGTCCAATGCTATTAAGAGGAATTATAGAAAAGACATTTGCTTTTCTACTTGGAGGCCAGAAGTAATTTTAATAAATTTCTGAGTTTTGTTACCAGGCAAACCAGGACCACATGGAAATCAGTTTTAGTTGTTAATAATTTTTGTTTTTGCTGCTGAGAATTGTAAAGAAAATTAACTTTAATAATTTGAGGACTTATTAAAGGGTATGCTGACAGTTGGGGGCTGAGAGGATTAATTACTTCAGGTGTGCTTACTAACAGGCCAATTGGAAGTGGGATTTTGTCCATCAGGAGACATCATACATACTCTGATTGTCCAAATGGCACAGGTGTTATGGGAGCCTGGGACCCCTTCCAAGGTCAGGAAGTAAAGCCAAATCAGTAAATACTCAAACATCTCTCTTCATTATGAATGTCTTCATGGTACAATAAAACATACTAAAGTATTATGGATCCTGGTTTTATCTTGATAAGTCACTAATTCTGTAGTCCTGTGCAGATTATTATACCTGTCTTTGTCTCGCCATCTTTATCAACAAGAATGACTGTAGCAACAGCAACTGCCTATCTACAATAGTACTTCACAGGTCAAAAAAGATAAATACTTTCACACATACTTATCTTGTCAAGGTGACAAGGGCTTTCCCACTCTTTATGTCCCTCCCCTGCCCTTTCCCTCCCTCCCTCCTCTCCCACCCTCCTTTCCTGCTCAATTCCATTGTAAACCTTAAATTTTGCACGTATACTTATCAATAAAATGGGGAAAAAATAAATATTATGGGTTGGGTCTGGAATGTCCCTCAAAAGCCTCATGTATTTAGATATTGTTTAAGACCTAAGAAACCACGTGCTGTTAAGAGGTGGGGGCCTGGGATAAAACACTGGGGCTTGATTCAGTACAAGTGGATCACTGAAGCTTGATCTAGAAGGAGTGGATCACTGGGGCTTGACCTAGAAGGATTGGATCACTAGAGTTTGACACAGAAGAGGGGTAGATTAGTGGGAGAGGCTCTGGAAAGGTCTGCCCTTCCTCGCTCACTTGGCTTCCTGTCTGACATGCTGTGAACAGCTCCTCTCCAGCTCACCTCTGCCTTGTGCCATTTCTGCCTGTGTCATTGCCAGTTGCCCACGAATGGACTGAGACCTTCTGAAATTATAAGCTAAACCTGTCCTTTCCTGAGTCGTGGATCTTGGGTATTCTGGTCTAGCAATGAGAAAATGACTTTGAAATTGGTACCAGGAGTGGATCATTACTGTAAGGTTACCCAACAATGTGTTTTAGGAGATTTTGAAACTGATATGCAGGAGGAATTTGGACAAGTTTGAAGATGATGGCTGGAGAAACCTTAACATTCTGTAAGCTAAGTTTGATGGGGCAGTCTGGACTAAGGTCAGAAGAACAGAATGTAGATAGAAGTGTGGATTATAAAGGACAAGATCAAGAAGTCTTAGTTGAAAAGGAGGACTTTATTAGTAATTGATCTAAAATCCATGTATGCTATGCTCTGGCAAAAAGTGCATTGGCATATTGTCCCAGTCCTAAGACTTTGCCTTAAACTGAGATTAAAGGCAGTTGGCTACGTAATCTGCCAGAGGAAACTTCAAGGCAGCCCAATGTTCAGTCTGTCTCATGGATACTTCTTGCAGCTTATAGCCAGCTGTACACTGAGAAGCAAGGGAAAATGGCAGAGGGAAAAGATACAAGGAGTTTTCCGTTTTGCTAGCCTGAAAGGGCCTGCAGAGGTACAGCAGAAGAAACATGTGAGTGTTAAAGAGATTAGCAATATAAAGAAGCCAAGTACTTAGACTCAGGACTATAAAAATACCTTGAGGGTGTCTCAGCAATCAGCAATACCCCATCCTTTACTATTTAAAGGAAAAGCAATAAACTTTGGAAAGAAATCCTCTGGGCATCCTTCAGGACAACCCAGAAAGTGAATTAGGAGTTTAGCCCTCTAAAAACTCAAGGGCCACTGTGGCCACCTTGGTCCTAGGAGGCCAGACTACTGCGCAGTCCGGTGGCAGGCTTTGACACCATCCATTTTATGCTGGATTAGCAGACGCTCAGAATGCAAGAGTTGTGAGGTCATGGAGAATTTCACTCAGATTTCAGAAGAAAGCCTTGAAGGCCGTGGAGTGTTCCCCTGGATGGGTAGTGTGTGAAGTGGTGAAGGAGAATCCAAAGGTACACGGGAGACCCTGGAAATTTGGAGATATCAGATATGTGCATCATCTGCTGAGAAAGGCCACAGGCTGCGAGCGGAGCCAGCCCAAATGGGAGACCATGGAGGTTGCAGCCAGAGACAACACTGTAGGAACAGGGGGACTCACATCCCTTGGGGCTCACATCTCACCACAGTCTATTCCAAGAGCTGCACACAGAGCTACAGCATTTAAGCCTTGCCCTGCTGGGTTTAGAACTTGTTTTGGTCTGATTGCTTTTTATCTTCCATTTCTTCGCTTTTGGAATGGGAATGTTTATCATGTGCCATTGTATTTTGGGAGTTTAACTTTTCTTTGATTTTCACAAGAGCCTATAGCCAAGAGTTTGCTTTGTGTCTCAGAGGAGACACTGTACTTGGACGTTTTAGAACGGCTGAAACTATTAAGAATTTGACAAATCTTAGAGAAGAACAAAAGGCATTTTTCATAAGGAGCCAAATAGGAGTGTTTTGGGCTCCAGGCAGGGGTGGAATGTTATTACTTGGCTTTGTAATGTTCTCCAAAAGCCTTGTGAAATATCTCCTTAGACAGCTATTTCATGGAACCATGTGGTGTTAAGAGGCGGGGCCTGGTAAGAAGGGTGAGACACTGAAGCTTAACCAAGAAGGAGTGGATCACTGGAGCTTGAACATGAAGGGAAGAACACTGGGGATTGATTAGGAATAGGTGGATTACTGGAACTGGAAATGAAAGGCATTTGCTGGCTCTGCCCTTCTTCACTCCCTTGCCCTCCCGTCTGCCATGCCATGAACAGCTTTCCGCCAGCTTGTCTCCGCTCTGTGCTTCTACCATTGCCAGTTACCCATGGATGGACTTAGACTTTGTGAAACTGTGAGCTAAAATTAATCTTTTCTTCTCTAAGTTGTGGATGTTGGATACTCTATACCAGCAATGAAAAAATAACTCAAACAATGAGATGGGCAAAGCGGCAAGCCTGATACACAATGAGTGCTTGGCGAATGCTACTCTTACTAATACCATTATTGCTATTATTATGCTTAAAATCTGTATCTGCTTCATTACATAAATTAGAAAGAGATACCTATACTTGGAGTATTGAAAAGAGAGTAGACTTTGGCCTAGAATGTTGATGGTGTTCATTGCAAAATAATGAGTCAGCAGTTGGAAAATAGAATTACAACATTTTTTCTTAATGCTTTAATTTTATCAAGTTCCTTTAATATTTTACACATCTGCTGAAGATACATCCAGTAATGTTTTTGTCTCCTTTATTTTGGTTGTGACTTTGCTATTCAGTAGTATTGTTTGTACCTAAAGTAGGGCTTTTGGTATTTGTTTATTTTTAAAATATAAATTTAATACAATCAGATTGAGCATTTTAAAACCTTGATCCATTGTAAGTCTTTCCTAGACTTAAACCTTAAGCGTTTCCATTGCATAAGCAAGGTTCATGGAACATGATTATGAAGCAATTTTAGTTTTGACTCCCAATATCTGTCTCCTAAGATATTTCACGGGGCTAGTTCTTCTGTTGGGCTTTGATCAAATTTAAGGAAACTCCCACGATGTTGATGGCTACTTTTTGATAATAAAATGAGCTTTAGCTAATAATTAATTTGTCGCATCAAAATATTAAATTGTATTTTCCTTGTCTTTTTTGGCCGAGGCTGGTTGCTAGTAGGTGGCTTGGCAGGGATTGAATGGCTTGTTCTTTCTTTAATTTCTTGCACATTAACCCCTCCCCTGAGATCCTTTCATATTACTGTAGGCTTAGACATGGAGGACCCAGAAGGGTAGAAAACAAGATTATTCTTGCTTATCTGTCATTGCTTGTTGACTTAGTACCAACACTGTCTACATTTTGTAGGTTTGAAGCTGAGTATTTCAGGAAAATCCTTATGGGCTCATCAGAGAGTCCTGTGGTTTTTGACTTCTCTTCATTTCCTAGCTATAACAATCTCTCACTCTGAGTTCCTTTGATAGGGGAAAACAGCTCTAATTGCTCTTAGCTGGTTACTGTTTCCTTCCTTAACTCTTAGTGGTATAGTGGCACTTGCTTCTTGTTTCCGTTTGTTCCTTTGGCATAGAAACCCCAACCTTTTTGGTGCCAGGGACTGGTTTTGTAGAAGACAATTTTTCCATGGACGAATGGGTGGGGAATTGTTGCAGTATGATTCAAGCACATTGTATTTATTATTCACACTGTATTTCCTATGATTACATTGTAACATAAAATAATTACACAAGTCACCATAATGGTAATCTGTATTTGCTGTCATTGCCAAGCACTAGCATTAGTGCCTCTGTTCCACCTTAGGTCATCAGGCATTAGATTCTCATAAGAAACACACAACCTAAATTCCTCATGTGCGTAGCTCACGGTAGAGTTTCTTCCTCTTGTGAGAATCTAATGCTCCTGCTGATCTGATATGAAGTGGAGTTCAGACAGTAATGCAAGTGATGGGAAACAGCTGTAAATATAGACGAAGCATTGCACACTGTCCTGTATCTTATCTCCTGTTGTGTGGGCCAATTTTCAACAGGCCAAGCGCTAGTACCAGTCTGTGGCCTGGGGGTTGGGCCCTCCTGTTTAGTAAACTCTCTTGGACAATACCCAAGGTGAAGCAATCCTAATTCTCCTGTGTGTACACTACATGTTTCTCTTAGATTATTTTAGAAAGACACATGATCCCCATTGAAGCAATCTTTCTTTACTCCTGTTTTACTGGAGCCCACGTAGCCCTCGAGGTCTTGTGTCACTCAGGAATGAGTCTGACTCGTCTTTAGTGTGTTCTTCAACCTGTGTGAGAAATATACAAAATGTTCCGGTTAGTTTCTTGAGTCCCTTTTTCTTAGTTTGGGGAAAATTGTCACAGTAAATCACTTTCTGTTGCCCAGATTCTTCTAAAGCCTGGATACTTAATGCCCTTTTATATCCTCAATTTGGGTGTGAAGTTGAGAGTTTAGAATAGTTGAGTGTTTTTCTTTGACTCTTAACTGAAGGATGACATCGTATTATTTTGGAAAATTCAATTATTTTGTGGCTATAACCTAAGACAGGATGCTTTGTTCCAAAACTCTTATAGGTAAGCATCATGACCAATTTGCTTTTTAAATATTATCTCTTTTGGTGAAATAAAAATGTAAATATGTCATGTAAAATATATTACATATAAAGATGAATTTGGTAAAAAAGTAAGGAAGTTCACCCTCTTAATCACCTTTAAGTGTACGTTCAGTAAGGTTAAGTATATTCACATTGTTGTGACCGCAGTTTGAATGTCTCATTGTATATTGAAGACATCCAGCATTTTCTGTTACCAGGTTTTCATAGGGATATTGGTGGTGAGGATTTTACTGGAATTGCTTCATAGAAAGTTACCTGGTATAAGGAAAGGCATGGCAATAAGGAGAGATAATGTTAAGAAAATTCAAGTTTGGTAGCTCAGCGCCAAGCCTCATGGAGACTGTTGTTAGACTCGAGGCAAGAACAGAAAAGCAGCTCTTGAAAACTTAGTTCCATGGGTCTTCAGGCCGTAGCCGCCCTACTACTAAGACTTGGGTGCTCCCTAGCATGCTCACTTCCCTATGAACAGATGAGATGTGCTTTTTTTCTCCCTCTCCTTTACATGTCATTTCTTGGTGCTTTCTAATTTTGGCTTTCTCATACTTTGTGATTCATAATTATTTTTTTTTACTGCTTTTATGGATGAGACAAACTGTTCACAACTTCAGCTTATCTTCACACAGTGAAACTCCTCATTCCCTTGTTACTGGTATTTCCTAATATAAATTTTCAAAAGAGGAAATTGGATTGCATTTGTTTATTTTCTCACCCCCACTTCGTACTTCCAGCCCAAGCATGGGCTGTTGTTGGGTCAAAATCTGGCCCCATGTGGCCTCCCCTTGAGCAGAGGCCCAGAGGAGGGGAGCTGTTTCCTATGAAGGAGCCTTGGATATGATAAGTAAATCATAAAGTATTCTTTATGTACTTAATAAAAATATTTTGGGTGTGTGCTTAAATGAGCACTTCGGTGTTTGTAGTCTTTGGCAGAGAATGGCCCTTTTTTCTTTTAAAATAGGAGGATGATAATAAAACTTCACTGAGAATAAGAGAGTTGAAAAGCGTGTTCTGAATTTCTGTGTATAGAGGATTTGTTTGGAGAGTAAGTGGGCTATTTTCCTGATTTGAGTCCCTGTCTCCCGCCCCCTGGCGGCAAACCCTGAAGCAAAGATGTTGTCATATGTAGTTTACTTGCGAGATGATCACAAGAAACACTGGTAAGAAAAGTGAAGAAATGAGATGGGAGAAGGAAGGCTGCCAGTAAAGACTTCGTTATGGCCACGCTGGGTTCTTCCTCCGGGTAACCTTTCATAATGTGGAACCCACCTCGTAGTTATCCCACATGAGGGCCTAGGAAGCTGTCTATCGTTGGGGAAGGGGGGCTTCCAGGATTGTAAATTGTCCAGCGCTTCTGAATTACCCTGTATACAGCTTATAGCTTCTGTCCAGTATTAACCCTCAAATTAGGAATCAAGAGGTTTGCAATCAGCAGCCCTGAATATGTAGGGGAGAGTAGAGGGGCTGCCAGCAGGGCGTGGGCATCATTTACACCAACACCATTCCCTCTGTCTTCTTTCTTGGGTGAAGCCTGATTCTATCCAGGTATCATTCCTTAGGGTAGAAGAACCTATGTAGAGCTCAAGAGTGTCTTAATCAAATGAGCGAATTGTGGAGATTGGACATGTAGTACATGTGGCATGAGATGTAACAGGTTGTCTAATGGAAATCCTCAGGGAAAGGCCTGTTCATTCTTAGAGACAAGAAAAGGTACCACCTGATTTTGCACTAGACCTGCCACATAGTAGAGCATCATTTGGAACTGTGAGCCCCATCACGGTACCAAGAGCCCTGAGTTAGCCAAACCTACCTTGGGGCTTCTGTCTTTGAGAAGTGACTTGTCCTGATTATCTAAAGTATTCAGGAAGATTTTTCTGTTCCCTGCAGGAAGACGTCCTACTTAGTATAAGGCTAAAGTGTAAGTACAAGATGAGAAAGCTCATTTCCTGAAGTTCACACAAATGATTTATGAAGAGTTTCTAGGCTGATGTCAATATATTGTGATAGCTCTGATTTTCTTTGTATAGCTCTTATGCTCCTCTTACAGAAACATTGAAGGGATTTTGTCGATGTTTATGTTTGAGCATTAGTTCAATAATATCAGATTATTTGGTTTCTATCCTCGGATGCCTGTCTTTTCAATATTCGGTGTCAGTTAACACAGAATATCAATTGCTTGTTCTACATACTGAGGTATGGTGCTTGTCTTGAAGAAAAGGACAAGTTAAGCACTGAGCTAACCATTTTCCCCCTGAATATTGTTTTTACCGGAAATGCTGAAATAGAAATAATGGCAACCCACCCTTGAGCTGGCAGACATTTTCCCAAAAGTGAACAAAGTGAACCTGCTATTTCAAGGGAAATGCCTGAGACTATTTGTTGCCAATAAAAAAGTTGAAAATTTCAAGTGAAATTTTGATTTTGGAAAAACTCATTTGCCAAGGCAACAGCTGCCCAAAGCATAAAACCTCTTTTGATGAAATCAGTGGTGATATTAACAAATGGAATCTTTTGATATTGTATGATAAAAATTGTCAGCATTGCAACATATGCAAAACTGAATGAAGCGATATTTTTCAAATGAGTGATGCCTGATGTTACAAAATTATGCATAGGTAGAATATCCACTCCAAATATAAGCTAGACTAACATATTTCATACAAATGTTTATGAATATAGTTTCACATTCCACACTGCCACTAATTTTTGAAAGCTACCATTTGTTGAATTTTTGTTACAGTGTCAAATAAGAATAGCCACAGTTATCTGAAAAGATTCTTAAAATATTCTGCTTTTTCTAACTACATATCTGGATAAGGCTGAATTTTCTTTATATATTTCCACTAAAATAGCCTATCACAACAGATTGAATGCACAAGCAGATGAGTTCAGCTGTCTTCTATTAAGCCAGGCACTAAAGAGGCTTAAAAATGTAGAGTAATGCTCCGTTTCTCATTCAATTTCTTGTGTTACAAAGTTAGATTTTTTTTCAGAAAAATATCCAGTTTATGTAACATATAATGAGTTGATTAATTTTTCAATAAATGTAAACTTTAATTTTTAAACTTTCTAAGGCAACAAATACTAGTAAATATAAACCCATGGTAAAAAAAAATTCTTTGAGGGTTCTCAATAGCTTTTCCCATTTTATTAGCGTGTGGGTGTGTGATACACATGGTTTCACTGAACTTGAGAGATTTGTGCACAGACGTATCACGTCAACTTTCCCTTCCCTTCCTTCCTCGTTTTGCCCTCCCACCCTTCCCTCATCCCCCCAGACTCTTAACATCTTGCCCATTTGGCTCTATCATTTATTTTTATTCTGGATTTGTCGAATTAGAGGAACCATGCAGTATTTAACTTCTTGAGGATTCTCAGTATTCTTAAGAGTTTACGGGAGTCTTGTGACCAAAACGTTTGAGAACTATTAATAGAGGGCGCAGAGAAGAGGATTCAGACGTTGCAGACGGGTAAAAGAAATCAGAAAAGACGCATGTGCAGTCCTACAGTGATGAAGGTTCAGAGCCAAGACACCTGGCTTGGCACTAGATAAGTGAAGGGTAACTCCTTAGAGTTAGTCATCTTAACATAAAGAATTGTGGAGATTTTATGAGGTTAAGTAGGAGGATATGGGGCAGGAAATTTCTGGAAGCGTGGGAGTTTTGAGTTTTCTCTTGAACCCTATGGATGGAGTAGGGGAGGTCAAAGAAAAAGAGGAGTCGATCTGGAATGATGTATTAATATATCCCACGTGGTTATGGTTTGTGATGTTCATTAGATAAGCAATACAGAAATGAAAGAAAAGCATAATTTTAAAAGATCTTTTAAAGAAATAAGTACATTTGATATTTATACCTTTGGGGCATTTAGAGTTGATTAAAGTTGTGACTTTTTCAAACTGAATAGTGGGGCGCCTTCAGAATGAAGAGGCGTATTTAATGAAGCTAAAAATTCTGGAATTGTGGATTTAGAATCCACAATGTCTAGCTTAAGTCTTGATATTACATCCCGTTTTTGGTAGAATAATCACCCTTGCTCCATTGATAACAGGCTTTAACTGTTGTTTTTGACATCTCAGCTTCAAAATATAGGCTATTCTTTGGAAGATACCTTGTTAATAACTTGCCAGGGGTGGGGAAAAAACACTGATAAAAAACTAGCGAAGTTATCAATGGTTGTTTAATGTCAGAGTTGAGAAAGACTGATTCCTGTGAAGATGCTCTACAGGAATTAGACCAAGACACAAGGTACATTTTCAAAATTTCTGTAGTTACATTGTACTTTTAATAAATAGTAAATTTCTTCCTTGACACAGGGAAGTAGACAAAACCACTACTATAGCTCAAACCAAAGGCAAAGGTATATTTGGGCCAACTTTGAGTCATAAGATTTATTCTAAAACTATTTGGAAAATTGTAGGGAAGTCATAACCGTACTGAGATGGGAAGGACGTTTCCAGAGGGCAAACCTCCATGATTGCCTCATCGGTTTTAGGCCTTCCGTAGCTTAGCTTTTTTTATTCTTCAGGAACTTCTAAAGGACTTTTCATCTCGTATTTTACAGATGGAGGAACTAAGACTTGAGAAAAGTTTAGGCAAAGTACCTGACATCAAGAGGTTTCACAACTGAAATTCAATTGCAAAGTTACTCATCTTGGAAGGTCATTCTTTTTATGGTTTCCTGAAAACTTTCAATTCAGTTCCTGTGGAAAACATGCCCATTAACTATATGGGAATATGAAAGAATGCGTTGCTACATTAGCCTTCATTTTCACTGTTCCTTGAAATAGTTGAGTAGTAAGTAGAAGGGTATTCTTTTGGAAAACAGACATGTTTTTGAAGGGTTTTGAGAGACAAACCCTGTAATAATCATGAACAGAACTGCTATTTATTCCTTTGAGCCAAATCTTTTACCAATATATGGTATTGTGTCAGAAGAACTAAATTCTGAGGCTAAAAAAAAAACAGTGGAATGGATAAATTCTGTGTTTCACACTTTCAACTGTTAAGAAAGGAGACATACCACTGCTCCCACAATGGTCGTCTGATGTACACATAATCCTATAGTGCGGCCTTCAAAAGACTCCACAGGCTTTGAACTTTATGGAAGAAGATGCCCGAATGTAACTTCTCATGTTTCAATAATTATCATAATTACCAGTTTTTAAGGAAATATTTTTTATCATACTACCACAAACAATTTGAAAAGTCTTACCATTAACAACCATATTGGAAATAAGGCTTTAATAAAAAGAACAAAAATCAAAAGTCTAGCAAAGCAGACTGCTTCAGTAACAGCTAATCAGGGACGCAGCTGAGCCTCCATATAGGCATGCGAATTCATTTCCCACCGGAGGAATGCTGGAAATGATAGTTTGGGAGGAACTTAACAGTGCCCCAAGCACGCTCTCCTGTGCTCTGTTTTAGTTTCTGCTCTCTTCTCCCTCGACTTTCATCATTTCTGTTCAGTCTGAACCATTTCCCCTTGTCTCTCCAAACACCCATTTCATGATGTCCTCAGTGTCCTCAGAATGTGCCTTCCACTTTCTTCCCCTAATGAATCCTTCAAAGATAGGTTGCTCTCCCTGCAGTTTTCTGCAGTGGGTGAAAAACATCTTCACTACCTGTTCATCAGGGTTGGTGTTGGCGTTGGCTTCCTCAGTGGAGGCTGCTGTCCTCACTACGACTGAACGTTTGTGTACTCTTGGGCACGTTTTTCTGGAACTCATATCCTCAAACTTCCTCACCTGATGGTTTTCTTGTTGCTACCCTTCTTGGTCTCCGTGCTTAATGCCGTCGCCCTTTGGACGTCTGATACTTGCCTCCTAGATTTGTTTCTGTCCTTCCATCACTGGGGGTAAAGCTAATAATGTAATATGCAGCAGATAGATCTCTTTGTATTTTGACTTCCTTTACTGCAGTGAACTTCACTTCTATCCCGTTCAGCCACCTCGTCTCCTGAAAATACAGTGAAACTTGTCACCGCTTAAAATTATTCCTCCTTTGGCATCTTAAAATTTTGTACTTCTCGTCTTTTATCCATACCGCACAGTTTTTTCCCCATCGATCTGATTACATTTCCTCACCTCCAGTTTACTTTGTCTTATTGGATACTTTGTTCATTTGACCCCTTTAGTTCATTCTTCTCAAGTCCTTTGTGATGGAGTGCGTCCTCCGTAGATCACCACTTCCGCCATTCTGTGCCAACGTCCTTCATCATCTTCCGTCATTGTTGGTTTGTTCTGATGAATTCGCCAAGAAGAAATGACAAATTGCAAATATTCTCTTTGTGTCTTATTGGAGCTTTAAATGTGGACCTCTCTGTACCTCTGGAAATATACTCTATTCCTTTCCTCGACACCACTACAGATTTATTATTCTCATTCAACATATTAACATTTATTTTACTCTTCTCCACCTCTGTGCTTTTCTCCACCCTACTCTCGTGTCGCTCACTTTGTAGACAACTCTTCCTACTGTTGCCCGTTTAGCAAGAGAATGTAGATAGCAACTTCTTCAACTTCTGCAAACATCTATTTGCATGAAGCCCGTTTCAAAAGGAGGCGTACTTTCTTATAGCTGAAACCTGAGGCCGTGACCTTGCTGCAGAAAATGGTTTGGATAAATGCACATGACCGGGAGACAGACTTTAGAATGCCAGCTGATCGAGATCCCCGTGAGAAGCAACCGTTAAAGCACTAGAAAGCTCGGTGTCTGCCTGAGTACATCCAAATCTGTGGTCAGTTCCACATGTAACCCAAGTTACCTTGCTGAGTACAAAACAAAACTTATGGCATGAAAAGGCCCTCAGCTAGCATAGATGAACTGATGTCCCTGTCTGAGGAGGTGCCTTTTTACTGGCACCAGGGTATCTGAAGTCTCTTGCCAAATTGTTTGACACAGTTGTGTACAAATTTCATATCTATTTAACACTTTTATTTATACTTCGTTATGATACTCTGTAAACACTCACTTTCTGTTTGAGTATCTGCATACCATAGTTCATGTTGTACTCTTGGCACGCTGATTTATTTCTAATTTGCCTAGGGCAGTGGCTTTTAATGCTACATGCCCATTAGAACTACCTGGGGAGCTTTTAAATATATCAATTTAGTCAATTAAGTCAAAAGCCTTGGGACTGCCTGGCATTAGCAACTTTCAAGAGCTCCCCGTGTGATTCTTGTGTATCCAAAGTTAGAACCGCCAGGTTAGAGCCTCTATGATGGCTGTTTATTTGAGCTCTTTATTTTGTTTGGTCCTCCTCTCAGTTGACTGTATTATACCTCTGTGTTAGTGTCTTTGTTTATTTTGAAAAAGTAGTCTAGTTCTGTATTTCCAAAATTCTTTAAAGGTATTTCTTTGTAGCCTCAAAGAACAGTCAGTAATCAATACCGTACTTTAAAATGATTTAATTATGCCAACTTAGGTCTTTTTGTTGCTGTTTCTTAGTATTTGAATGTGCATTGTCTTCAAACCTAAATTGTATTTTGTGATCACCTGGGGAAATTTTTTTTTTAATTTGATGTGCTGGAAGAATCCTAGCCACAGAAATTGGTCTGGGGTGCAGCTGGGGTGTTGAGATAAAAAAATTATCCTCAGGTGATACTATAATAGCATCTTAACAGTAACTCTTGCAAATATTTTTGAGATAGGTAAATGACATGTTATGTAAATGCTATGCTAATTCGTGGTCAAACCAAAGCAGCAGATCAAGTTGGATGCTACGTGGAAATTGCTTGGAATTTGATAAGCTTTCAAAATTACCAGTGCCTCTGTCCTATCAGCTATGATACAACTGGGCTGGGGATACAGCTTGGGTTTCAGGACTTTTAGAAGTTTTTTCTGCTGGGTCTGGTATGTAATAAAGTTGGAGAAATATAGGTTAGCCTGATCTACCACGCACATATCTGTTTAGTAAATTCCAATAGTTTATGTCATATTTAAAGAGTCTTTAAGAGTACCTGGATTCAATCCTCATCCAGGGAGCATTCAAGACCTAATATACTGATAGTGTATTCTTTTGTCTATCCCCAATATCATCTGAAAATTGAATGTGGTACAAAACCCTGCAGTTCATTATTTTGAACTTACAGTTGAAAACTCTGTTATTGATTTTTTTGTTGTCTTTGTTCTCATTGGTTTTGTACTGTGTTTGAATATGAGTTATGAGAGGTGAGCGGGTCTCTAGTGGTTTGACTGTTTAACACGCACACCTCTCTGGAGTTCAGCAGGCTGTCGGTGATTTTTGCTGAGTTCAACGGGACTTACGTAAACGGAAGCCCATTAAACTCCCACTAAGGTGGATTTTCAGAACCCCTTGGACCTCCAGGATTACATGTGAACACAAGTTTGGTATTTGGACTCAGTTTTACTTCGTTCAGACAAAAAAGAGAAAAGCATCATTACTCCAGTGTTGAGCAGGCCTTCCAGAAACTAGTTCTTACCTTAAAAAGGGTGTGTTTTGAAAGGAAAAACTCGTGTATTTAACGAGTTACAATAAAGTAGAAGGAAGAATATTGACTTTCTTGAATAAATGTATGGTTATTTTTATTACACTTAAATACAGTTCTCAATATCCTTTTTTAAAGAACATATTTTGATAAATGGCATCCTTGGCAGAGAAACACAGCAATGTTTTCATTTACAAGCAGTTGCCACTAGGGGTCACCATTACAATTGCTAAGATTTGCCTGTGGTTCCGAAGAGCCGGCTGCAACTTGCCAAAAGTGAGAAGGGAGACGGGGAAGGAGTAATGTCTTCCAGAGAGCTTCTTTTCCTCAGTGTCTCAGGGAGGCATTGTTCAGATATTAAGATAGATATTTGTATTTCACGGATACGATACTCACCTGTGGCAAGAAGGGATTCAATAAATTGTCTTGTCTGTCTAATAGATTAGAACAATTCTTCATGGTTATTGTGTGTCTCTGAGGTCGGTAGTATCCTTCAGAGAGAGTGGTCAGTATGCACTTTGCTGCCCTTCTGAATTTTTCAGAGCGTTAACAAGGATTTGACTGTGGCTTGTTTTTAAATCACTCAGCCTTGTTAATTTTATCAGCACCAGTCCTTACTGTCTTATGTTATGAGTCAATATGTTGTTTCTGACTAAACCATGGCCATTGCCATTACATCAGGGAAATATAATAACCAAACGAGGCCAGAGTCCCCTAAACTGGGGATTGCGTCATGACAACCAAAGCTTTTGGACCAGGGGAGGCTATGTGTGTATAAATTGTACAGTAGAGGTGCCCGTGTACGTGACCCAGGCAGCAGAGGGACGATGATCACCTTAACAGTAGAGTGCACTCTGCTTATGTTAGCCTTCTCTCAGGTAAATTCTCCTTTCCCATACAGCTCCCCTGACCACCTCTGTTGACTCTGTACATTTGTTCAGTATTTGCCAAACATTCCAGTGGTAG
This sequence comes from Ctenodactylus gundi, assembly GCA_004027205.1. Lineage (NCBI taxonomy): Eukaryota > Metazoa > Chordata > Mammalia > Rodentia > Ctenodactylidae > Ctenodactylus > Ctenodactylus gundi. The sequence goes on from PVKB01001789.1 coordinate 278,219, forward strand.
GAACCATGACTAAAACAACACGGAAGACAGCATTATTGCCTTCAAGGCCAGCTTCCTGAGTCGTGATCTGTGCATATAGGATCTTGTAGTGGGAGGTCCCCTCCCACCCTATCACTTTGTGAAAGTCCTTAATCATTTTGAAGTAAGGGTCCCTGTATTTTCATTTTTCTTTGATCTTTAAAAATGACGTGGCTGATCCTGATTTCCCTGAAGGGATTCGCAGTGGATAGAGAAGACAAAGTGTATTTGGAAATGTAATACTAACATTTCATATTTGGTCTGTTATTTTCATGAGTAAAATATTATGAAAAGGGGGTGATGTCTGTAGGAAAAGGGATGTAGGAGTGTTTTATTCCTGGCTCACACATGTTCTAGAGTACTTACTGTGTGCAGGGTACTGTGCTAAGTGAATAGTACGCTTCAAACATGGGTTGCACATGAATATACCATCCATCTCAACTCAATGTATGAAAAACATACAGAGCAGACAGGTTTGCTGTGATTAGGTAGGACACTCCTTTGAAAATTAAAATATCTTCATTGCCTCTTAAGACAAATTCTCGTCCCCTTACTATGACATCCAAGTGCCCTGCAGAAAGGCTGTAGACATTTTTTTTTTTTGACAGTACTTGATCGCAGGGCCTTCTCACTGACAATCTGGCTTAATCACTGTTTGACCAGCCTGGGCTTCAACTTGTGATTCTCCGGCATCAGTATCCCAGAGTGCTGCCTCAGCCTTCATTTTTAACCTACTGTTTTATCGTTCCCCTATATGATTCCTTTCTTTTTCACAAGTTGGGTCATCTGAAATCTTAACGTATCATTTGTTATTGTGTAACAGATTACTTCCAGACTTAGCAGTTTCAAACAGTATACCTTTACTATCTCATAGTTTCTGTGCATAAGGAACCTGGGGGCAGCTTGGCTGAAAAATTCTGTGCTTGACTTACCAACAATAAAGGAAGCCGTGGCAACTGACAACATAGAGGGAGGCACACCAGCAAATCTGAGACGTAAACGGGTTAGAGTTTCTACAGAAAGGGCCAAAAATTCTACCTCATTCTCAGGCCTCTTTCTAAACTTGAATCATCCTACTTGGTTGAAAAAGTGGGTGCTCTTGAAATGCTGGCTTGTGGGTGCTCTTGAAATGTTGGCTTTTAAAAAATGTACAGGAGAAGTTGATGCTGCTGGTCCCTGGACCACGTTCAGAATGACACAATCCTAGAAGAAAGGAGAAGCCCTGTTATTGTTTCCGTCCCTCATCGCCACCTTTGCTACGCTGCGTCTGCTTACTCAGGGCATAGAGACGCAGCCTCATTTACGGTGGCTCTCCCTTACTGTACTTTGGGCTTTCAGATCCTCTCCAGGGAGTTTATTCTACACTTTCCAACTTGGTAATTTCCACTGATAGGGAGTTAGAAGTGACATAAGAATTGGAAAAATTTACCAAAATGTGGTGGTGCAAACGTGGCATTCCAGCTACTTGGAAGGCTGAGGCCGGGGGATTGCAAGTTCGAACCCAGCCCAGGCAACTTAGAAAGGCCTTGTCTCAAACAATCAAATGAACAAATAAATAAAAAAAGGATGAGGATATAGCTCAGAGGGAGAGCGCTTTCTTAGCATATATAGGATTATAAGTTCAGGCTCCAGTTTCCAATTTAAATGGTAGTAATTGAGACATTTCTTTGTATTATTTAAAGTAAAATATATTTTTCCTTATCATTTTTCTCATGCCTCTGTCATTGTAGATTTGGTTTTGTGGTCTTGATACTAACATGTCTATTCTGTTGCCAGCGATTCTCAATGCCTGCGTGCCTTTTTTCAGTTTTAAGTGTATGGACTTCTAATATTTGAATTAATGAGGAAGTACCCTTGGCCAAATGGCATAACATACATCAGAAAGGAAAACTTTAAAAGACAAACTACAATTACGTGTGGTATTTTGGTTCATTTTAAGAATTTATTAATCGCAAAGTTTAGCCTTTTTCTACACCCCTCCTACACACACTGTCTTTCACTAGAGGGAAAAAAAGAGTTCCCATGAAAAATTGTGGTGGATCGTAGAATCTGTGGAACTCATCACAGGAAGTTCTCCTTCTCTGGGTAGTTTGTACAGGGGGGGAATATTGACCAAGTTCTATTTGCATATGAGGATACCAGAGTTGCATTAGCGTATCTGTTACTAAGTGACATGAAGATCTAGAAGGTCATAACACTGCTACAGTAAGTTATACCTCACAAATATTTTTAGAACCCCCAAGTCTGGGGCTAATTGCTGTGTAGCTAGCACTGCAAAAATTTACATCAACTGGAAGCCTCAAAATCTGCTAGGAAGAAGGACCCACTAAAAAAACATGTACAGTACAGTGTGCAAGAAGTACACACATGACAGCAGTAGCAGATAGGCAGGAGGTCGCGTGTAGGCCTAAGTTGTGAGGAGAAGCTGGTCAAAGCAATCATTATAAAGAAGGTCTCTCTCTCTCTCTCTCTCTCTCTCTCTCTCTCTCTCTCTCTCCCTCTCTCTCTCTCTCTCTCTGTGGGACAGGGTCATTGTCTGTAGTCCAGGTTGGTCCTGAACTCGCTGTATAGCCCAGGTTGGCCTGAAACTCATGACAGTCCTCCTGCCTCACCCTCCTGAATGTTGGGACTACAGGTGTGCAGTACTGTGCCTGGCTTATGTGGTGCTGGGGAGTTGAACCCAGGTCCTAGCGCTTGTTAGGCAAGCATTTTAACTGCTGAGCTACACACCTCCAGCCCCTGGGTGGCATCTCTTAGTTTCTTGAATGCTCCAGTTGTCAAAAGAGAGAGACTCAGCTTCCCAAGCAGCTGCATGACAGGGGGGTTCATGGTGAGAAATGAGATATAGTCCTATCCTGTTTCTTAGAGGAGAAAGGTGGCAAAGAGGAAGAGCCTGGGATCAGAGTCCACTTAGTCTCTCAAGAGAAGCAAATTCAAAGATTACAGTCAGATAAGTGACCTCTTATCCATGGGAGATTTTGTACTAGCTTGTTCACATCAGTCCTTCCTTGTACAGCATAACAATGTGACTTTGCCACTTACCGCATTGTTTATTTCCCCATCCTTTGAGTCTGGGCTACCCTTGTGACTTGCTTTGACTGATGAGATGGGCTAGAGGAGCCACTTACAAGTTGTAGAGCCAAGGGCTCAGGAGAGTTTGTAGCTTCTTCTGCTCACCTTTAATTAGAGCCCTGAGATAGACCTGTGAAGCAGTCAGACTACGCTCCCTCCCACAGCCCCCCCCACCCCTCCAAAGATGACAGACCTCTTGGAGGAAAGAGAGGCCTGGCTGACAGCAGAATTCTTTAAATCCTAATTTTCTTTTGTATTTGACTTATTTTACAAATTGGATCTTTCAAGGGTTATCTGATTTCCAACCTGTCACTTCCACAAAATGAATATACCGCTCACCTTGATAGATTTATAGTCCAGGCTGGTTCTGAACTCAAGATGTAGCCCAACCTGGTGTCAAACTCGCAGCAAATCCTCCTGCCTCAGGCTCCTGAGTGCTGGGATTACAGGTATGCACCACCTTACCTCACTAATTTTTATGTGGTGCAGGACATCAAGCCAAGGGCCTTGGACTTGCTATGCAAATCCATTAGCCACTGAGCCGTGCTTCCAGCCCCTCCTTTTCATTTGCGTTTCATCCTTACCTGGGGCTATACTTGATCCCATTTGTTTCTGCATTGGCTCATGTCCATATTTAACTGAATTGCATGACAATTCATAACCGGAGCTCTATTTCCTCCCAGAAAGTAAAGGACTTTGGAGGCAGAAAATTCTTTGTAGTCACAACCGTAAATTACAATTACCTTCTTCTCTTGGGAGTCTCATACCTTGCTATTAAAATTACATGGTTATTTTAGATTGCTGGAATAATACAAAATCTTGGTTATATCCTGTTTGATATAGAAAGGTGTATAGTTTGTAAAAAGTGCTCTATAAATATTGCTTATATTAAGGCAAAATATGTTAAAATATCGGACCCATCTCATTCCTGTTTCAACTCTTTGAGCTTACTTTCTTATTTCTTCAAGTGGCTTTTATACTTTAATCAGATATTTTCTCACCTATCACCACCACAAAGAATACCTCTTTGATCCCCTAACTGCCCTGGCAGTCTCTGCCTCTTAGGCAGACTCAATTTTTCGTAGATCTCACTTCCCGATTCTTAGTTACAATTTTATTTATGTACCAGAAAATGAGAAATTTGTCATGTTTGCTGTCACATCTCAACTCTGAGGGTACACAGAGCGGAACAGGTGCTCGGTACATATCTATGAATAAGCAAATAGTTCCCGAATCTCACAAATATTTATCATCCTTGATTATGCAAAAAATTACATAGAATGAGCTATACGTTGAGTAGCCAAGGAAAAAACTCTACCACATGCCACTAGAGGACCTGCTCTCCTGAATGGGAACAAAAACTTGGTACCTGTAGGCTCTGGATATTAAAATAACTAGATTTCTCTAAGAAGATTATTATCTAGGCTGAGCACTTTACCCACGCAGACATCATAGTGGAGTGTCCAACTTATGTTTGCCTGAGCCTTTTCTGATTTTCAAACAGTAAATCCCAAGACTGAAACCTCCTTAGTCATGTGCAAACCAAGACAGTTTCTCATCGTAATGTGCGAAACTTTTCTGAACACTAGATACAGTGCTCATGTCAATCCTGTGAGTTGCCATTTCTGCTTCCTATACAAAAAGCTGTGAGGTTTGCGTGAAATACTTTATTAATGAAGTCAGGTTGGTACCTAGTGATCTCAATGTTCAGAACTCATCTTTAACAAGCACTTGTAGTATTTTTCATGGATTAATATCAAGTTAGCTATCTTGTCCCTCCCACAATCATGACACTCCATTTTGCCTACTGAATTTCAAGTACTTTCGCATATTGCTTTCTTTCAGAATTTTCGAGTATGAAACACAAGGGTTGCCCAGGTTTTTACTTGTTTGTCCTAAAGCCTTCTCTACGGCAATACATGTTGGGGGGTTATTGTTAATAAAAAAGAAAAAAAGCCCAGAGGTGCTAGGGAAAGTCTGCTGACTCACGCTTTGAGGTTTTGAGTTTCTTCCATAGCCGGGTATTTGTTGCTAGTGGACCAGGAAAGCATGTCTATTAGCTAGGCTCTCAATCCAAAAGCTTGGTCAGTTGGTTATAAATCTTACTGCATAGAGAACATTCTAAGATTTTCTTGTTTTAACTTATATTGCATGTTTCTCGTTCACAGGCCATTTTATGCTGATGGAAATTTTGTGATTGTGCAATCTAAGAGTGAAGGCTGTGTGATTTGTATTGCTTTAGTATGGGTGCAATGCTTGGAATGGTAAATACTTCCTAAATGTTACTATTTTGGGGTTCTATCATATGCAAATAGCCTCATAATTTCTTCACTGACCCTTTAGTATTGGTGTCCTTGTGTCTTGTACATTTATCATCTCTTAAGACAGTTTGTTTCTCACAGTCTCAGCTATGTCCCTTCAGCCTGTGTCTCCTCAGTCTGATTCATAACTGTAGTTAGTATATTTTGCCTGACATTCTTCGATAGCCAAGCTGTATGTTAGAATATACTTAACAGCTCATGACTCCTCATATGTCCTTCATGTTCTCCACATGTTTCTTGCCTAATGCTACATTAAGAATATAATCTAGGTATTAGATCAAGTTTCAAGTCACAGGAATCATCCCTGTGGCATGCAAAGTAGAGATCAAGGAGAAAAACAGAAACCTCAAAAAAGTAAGCCAGTTGGATATCATATGCAAAGAAATAAGAATTTTGAAAGGGTGAAGAAAATTGCCATAAACCAGAAATATCAACCCATGAGCAAGTCAAAAGAAAGTTGAGGGAGGATTTTATGCATGTTTGATACCAACTCTAGAACTCATTTCTTCTTGTGTGTTGTGATTGGTGTTATGTTCCTGTTAACCAGGCAACAAATATTACTATACTGGAGAAATGTGATGCATGAGACAGCTTGACTTCTATATTCTACACAATTCTCCATGTTATCATTTGCATATGAAATCGTGCTATAATAAGCATATGTAGTAGAGCAGTAGGTAGGCAGTTGGTTATTGATATTTATCCACCCTGTGATTGCTTCTAGGTCTTTTGTCTAATACCAACAGTTCTTAGCATAGTAAGTTATAATTCCTGTTTTCCTGATGCAAAACTGATAACTGAGAAGCTGCATATATTATTTAGAGCCAAATAATTAACATATTCACTAAAATAGGAAGAAATAAAGCTTAAATGTATATAGTTTAACATAGTAAGGGCTTATGTTTTCCATTCATTCTCAGTCATGTTACATATCCAGTGCTGACTTGTGGGTGGGTGGCTGTGTTCCAAATAGTTACAAAGTGTGTTGCCCAAAGGCTCATACATTGAAAGTTTACATCATTCCCAGTGCAGAGGTGTAACTTTGGGAAGTTACTATATCACGGTAGTGCTTAACTTACTGATGGTTTAATTCATCAGTGAGCTCGTGGCTGAATGTGGTGTTAAGCGGTAAGGCTTACAGGAAGTATGTTACTGGTATCATGACCCACAAGGATGTATCCTTATCTCTGCTCTCTCCCTTCCTCTCTCTGGCTCTTCCTTTCTCTGCTTTCTAGTGCCATGAGGTGAGTGGCTTTCCTCTGCCATATCCTTCTGCCATATTTTCACCTTGGTGCTAGCAGTCCATGGACTGAAATCTCTGAAACTATGAGCCGAAAGAAGCCTTTCTTCTTTTAAGTTACGTTTTTAGGGTATTTTGTTTCAGCAGCCAAATGTCACTAGTGCCCTCTGAGATCTGAGATGATGGAAGCTCTGAAATCTTGTATCTGTCTCACCTGGAACAGGTTTCCGTGAAAGTGATGGGTGAGGCATAGTATTCTGAACTGCTTGCCTTTGGGGAAGAACCATTCATGTGACACCACCTAAACTAGAAAGGAGGCTGAAAATGAGAGGTTTCAAATTGAATATTTGATGACCACGACCTCTATCAAATTAGTAAGCAGAGAGGTCTAGTCAAGTTTGTTTAGTTACAAATCTATATCATTTACACATCTAACCCTCTGATGTAGGTTTGTGGAAGAGAAGGCAGGAATCAAGACCAGGCTCGTGGAGTCTCTGAACTCTAGATGACCAAACAGGACCAAATTAAATAAATAGATGGGAGTAGCCGTTCCTAGAACAAGCAGAATACCATGGACTATGAGGAAAGCTATGAGAGTAAAGCAGTAAGATAGTTTCAAGGCAGAGAAAATGTAGTCAATAGAGTTGTCAAAGTTTAAGGCCAGAGTAAATACGAATTTGGAGACATCAAGCAGCATTCAATATAGAGCAAACAAAGATGAATTGTAGTTGTGGGAAGGTAAAGACAGCATAAGACCCACCCATGAGTGTGTCCTACTTCCACTGACAGCAGGCAATAGAATCCTCAGTGTGCCAGTTGCACAGCCCATGCTAAATAGCAAGGGTCCTATCAAGACTATTGTTTAAAAATCCATAAGTGGTTCCAAATTCCTTCAGCAGCTGAGTCAAGTCCTCTTGGCTGTGTGCTAACCTTGTTATTGCCATAAAGTGTTCGCAGATCTTTAAGCATGCTGTCCTTTGTCACACCTCTGTGCCCTTTACCTGCGGGAGACCTTTCCTAGAATGCCCTTTTTTGGCTTCTCCATCTATCCGAAATCTTCTCACTGTTGTTGGAGTGATAGGTACTGTAGAAAGTGGTCTGAACAAGTAACCAAAGATACCTTTGGTTTCCATGGCAACCTGGGTCTATTTCTATCACTGTACTTATCAGGTGGTTTTTTAAGTACCGGTTTTCTTATTGGTAAGAGATTTGTATCCAAGGAATAGCATACAGTTTGGCCCATAGACAGTGTTCTCAAAGAATTTGTTGAATAAACAGAGCTGTAGATTAATGTGTTTAGGAGCCATTGCATGATGTGGAGTTCCATGGCAGGTCTACTTTGATAATGAATGTAGACACTAAAATTGATCCCAGAAGAACAAAAATAACTTAGATTATTATCTGACATGAATAGAGCTATGTAAATACCTGTTTCTTAAATTTATTTTCTCCAAAAAAAGCATTTCAGTTAGGTAAATATTAATCATTTTGATTCATCAGCTTATCAGTGAGATTTGGTGTGTTTTCTGTTTTTCTGATTTACAATGATACAATACAATGGGGAAGCAAAGTTTATCAGAGTCTGCTTGAGAGAAAGATATCTATCAAGTATTTTAACTGGCATGAATAAAAATGTTAATTGGATACTAGAGAACCAAAAAGTTGAAGTTGTAGAAATATATCAGTGGTAGCAACATTAGGAAATTGTTGATGATCCCAGGAACTTAAGAACAAAATACAGAGATTAGAATGGTGAAAAACACACTTTGGAGGAGTCTCAGGGAACTGAGATTACAGTCTGTGAAAATGGGTTGCCAGCCATCTGGTATTGGCATTTGCGGGAGGCATGCTGATGCGGGCTCTGAGTATATGGACAAGATTACTAATGATAACCAGATGCTGCTATCGAAATAAGGAATCATTGTTAAAATGTTGAAGAACTAGAAACAAAAAAAAAGCAAATCCAGTTGAATTCCTCCTCTGGTCTTACTGTCTCCCTCTATTGTCCTTTAGTGGTAAAGGAAAAAGGACCACTTGGTGGAGCAGAAATGGGATTGAGTCAGGGCTCCAGCATTCCGAGCAGTGTGGACCAGTAGGCGTGATGCTGATAACCACTACATAACATGAAGGTAGCACTGCAGCCATCATAAATCGTGCTTTACTCATTGAAAATTCCATGTGAATTCATCTTCTCACAATTACAGCAGTATTCTGTATTTGATGATACATCATAATTATTTTCACCTTTCTACGTTATATTCATAATCGTTGTGTTAATGGTTGCCTAATAGTGTATCGTTTTTGCGGTACCATTTATTAAATTGTTCCCTGAACGTTGGGTATTTACATAGTATCTTGTTTATGTCTACTATAGATAAAACTTAAGTATCTTTGTGTGCATACCTTTTTTCTTTTGTTGACTATTCCTAGGAGTGGAATTATTACTCTGAAATATATGAGCATCTTTATATACAACTTTATTGCTCTTCAAAAGTAACTTGTGCTGCTATCAGCAACAGATGAGTACACCTGTTTAACCTGATGAACTCAAGAGAGAAACAAAGGCACATACTGTAGGGGCAAAGCCACATATTTTGGAAACAATGGCAAAATAAATTGTAGGACAGAAATAATTTGAAATTTCCTTTTTAAAGCCTACACTTTTGCTTTCTGAATAAAAATCAGAAAGCTATAATTTCTCAGCTTAATCGTCATTAGGCTAAATCCTTCCAATAAACAAATTACGTAAGATAGTAATTCTTAAAATGTGATCCTTGGACCAACAACATTGGCATCATTTGAGAACTTGTTAGAAGATCAAATTGTCCCTCTCCTAGCTTAAATGAGTAAAATAAAAATCTAAGGGTGGAGCCCAACAGTCTGTTTTTAGAAGCCCTCCACGTGACCTGCCTACATATTAAATTTGAAGACTCATCAACATGATATATATTCTACAGAGATACCTTGTGACTTTAACTGTATTTTTACCTTGCATATATTTAAAACACTTTTCCACTTTATATTGAAAAGTAATAAGGTAAAATTTTAACACAGGGACGTTTTAACATTAAAACATTTTCCCTGCCACTCGAATTTTTATGCCATCAAACCATTTGAAAAAAATGGAAATATTGATGTCACCACGTTGATTGAGCTTTTACCACGTGTTTGCAGCTAGACTATCAGTTTTTATAATTAGTGGTAGTAGTTCCCTTGGTGCTGAAGTGAAGAAATTAAACTGCATTTTAAAAATGTGAATCTTGTATATAGTGTCCCAAACACCTTAAGAGTTTAAAGTAATTGCATCTTGATTTACATGGAACTTAAACTTTTCTTAGCTTTTTATATTCATCGTGTTAAATTTTCTAGTCACAAGAAAAATCTGCCACTAACAAGTTATGCAAAAAGGAAATTTCAGATTATGTATTCAAATCACAGGAAGCTGGGGGTCAAGCCAAGATTCCAGAAAAATTGGAATGAAATTCTCTGTCCATTTCCTTTCTCTGCAATTCTACTGCCTTCGTCCATATTTCCAGGAGCATGGTTGCCCAAAACTTTGTAGCGCAAATGATGGTGATGACAATGATAAAATAATAACAACTCTTGGTACTATGTGTTTTTTAAATGTAATATATAGAGAAATTATGTATTTCTATGCATAGTTTAAATGTAAAAAAAAATCCAAGACTTACAAAGGTCAATAATTTATTCCAGGCTATATGGTTAGAAAATGGCCAGATCCGAACTTGAATTGTGAGACTCTGATAACTGGGCAATACTAGTTGAGTCAAGAATTGTCAAAAGAGCCATTTGAAAAGAATTGGGAACTTCCGTTTAGACTACATGGTTAGAAAGGGTAATGAAGTATTCTCCAGGAGACGTAGAATGTTATTTTCAGCCAAGAATGCAATATCAAGCCTTAGAATCCAACCAAGGCAATTGATGCTCACTGTGAGGTGTGTTTACTCAGTACACTTGCTAGCGTTGGAAGGCTTAAGTAATTTTCCTAAGCTTACTCAATGATTCAGCAGCAGAGTTGGAAATAAATTCTTTAACTCTGAGACCAATGCTGTCTTCATTGGGTAACTGTACCTCGCTATCCGTTACATACAACTAGCCACTGAATTGACGTATTCTTCCAGGTGTCCACTGTAAGTTCTTATTCCTGCTGTAACTATGTACGTTGTTCAGCTTTGGCTGCATAGACCCTATGGTAAGATTTCTTCTTCACCCTTCAGTCAACTCAGCTCTTCTTCAAGCAAATAGTTTGCTCTCTTAGAACAGGTAGGTCTGTCTTCTAGGCCCCAGAGATGCTTGTGGAAACACATTCATCGTAGCGATTACCCCATTTACATCTACTTGTTTGTTGGCATGTATATCTCCCCGCCAAAAATCTAAGTATAGGAAGGACAAAGCCAATTTTGCCCCACCAGCGTACCCAGGCAAGCCCAGTAGGAATCACATGTTACCATTGTAGTATATGCTTGGATGGGTAAATAGTTTGTGCCTGTTTCTTCATTCATCTCTTAAGTACCGATTGAAAACTTTTTGGAAAGACATCTGAATGAATAATGGACTCAAAGGGTTCACTGTCTTAGCAGGAGGGACAAGTCATGGGTCATAACTAACAGTAATACAAGGCAAAAATGTACGCTTAGTAAAGTAATTTTCTGCAAAGAAAATCTTCTCCATGCTGGATGTCAGGAAATGACAACAGCAGCTACAGCTCAGACCTTCCCCTCTGCTAAAAATTTCTATTAAAGTGAATTAGAACAGACATTTCATTCAGTCTCCAATGCCTCTGTTTAAATGGTTGTCTAATCACCAGGCTATTTGCTGCTGCTAATGTTATTTGATTTACAGTGTAAGTGGACATTTGTACTAGCCTTCCAAATCCACCTCAGGAAAATACTATCTACCTTGCTTGGGTTTATAGTAGCATTTGGGTAGTGTGGTAAGAATTAAATATGTCTGTAACATATTTTATATAGTAAGTATTCAACATTGTTTTCCTTGGCAGTAGGGGTATTAAAATAAGCATTGACAGTTACATATCCCAAAAAGATTATCAATAAAAACGCTTACATGATAAATTGATTCATTATTTTAGGTAAAGAAAATTCTTGTTAGGCTTCAAGCCTGTACACATTAGATGTTTCTAGAATCCGTTAGGCCCCACTGGAGTTTACATCTCTGTCCCAGACTTGTTTGAAATCAGACTAACATCAGTGATGTGAAATCTGGAAGTGACAAGTGAGTCGTCATTTCACAATACACGTTGTAAAAAGCCAGAGAATCGAATCTAGCCTTTTGCCTTACCTCAAGTGCTTCCTGCTTTCCCCTATGTATTTGGCTTTCTTCTTTCTCAGAGAGACCTGCTTAACACATACGTGAGACACGTTGCCCTTCCCTGTGAGGCAAACAAATACTTTCGGTTTTGTTTCTTATCATTTAATACCCGTTTTGTGACTTCCTCTAGCTAACTCTGGAAGAGTTCAGGTCTGTCTGTACCATAACTTAAAAAATGTATCGGGAAAGTCCAACATAGAATATCGAATCCTCTCAGTGTAATAAAGTGTTCAACAGGAGACTAACATTAAATTTTAAGAACTATAAAGTGACAGTACTTGGCCTAAAAGGATAGAAGAACCTTTAAACATTTTTTGAAGTGAGAAGAAAGGTACCATTTATAAGTGAGAAAATTGTATCAACAATTTCTTCTTATTTTTAAGTTAGATACTTTGAGTTTGTTGGGGGAAAACGACATTCTTGTAGCTGGTGGGACTGTAAATTGGTACTACTACTATGGAGGGCAGAATGGAGATTAAATATTCCATTTGATCCAGTGATAACTCTTCTGGATATTTTTCCAGGAGAGTTAAAAGCAATGTGTAACAGGGATATATGCATACCCATGTTTATATTTGCACAAGTAACAATAGGTAAAATGTGGAAGATACTGAAATAACCATCAGCATACCAGTAGGTACAAAAATTGTGGTATATTTACACAATGGAATAAAGACAGGTCATTCTGAAACTTTTGTCAGTAAGTTGACCCAATTTGAGGCCATCATGCTTACTGAAGTGAGTCAAACTTCTGTATTGGTTGTTACGGGTTTATGTGTTTGCTATTTGCTGTCCTTTATTTGCAGTGTCCCTGCATTCAAATACAGTTGGGCACCTTTGAAGGGAATTTGGATAAATGTCACCACGAGCTTTTGCTTTGTTTTTACCGTCTTTAACTTTTCTGGGTAAAATCATGTCGAAAAGAACATCAAGGAGTTTTGAAACAAAATAACACATAAATATTCAACTTGAAGAATACGGGTAGAAAATGAATGTGGGAGGAAAGTGACCCATTCCAGGTTTCTCTCTTTTTTTCTGGTTAGGTGAAATGGGTTTTGTTTAAGAACTGCTTATGGGCATATATGGCTTCCTTGGGAGCTGCATAATAGGTCCTCATCTTTCCAAAGGTCAATACATATGTTAATGAGGTGTGATTTGGGGGAAGTAATTGACCTTTTATCTGAAACACTATCTGCCTATCTGCAGTGTATCAAATTAATCACATTGAATGCTTTCTCTCCTCTGCCTTCCATCCCTTCAGTGTCTCTCTTCTTCCCCCTCCTCCTCTTCTCTCTTCCCTCATACATCATCCCTTAATACCCTTGAGCCTATTTCCCAGCCCTAGCTCTTTACAACTGCTTATTGCAATACCGACTCAGAGAGCACAATGATTATCAATATATGGTTCTTAGATAATGCCCCATAAGTCTAGAGAGAAATGCGTTAGCTGTTTTTAATTTGTCAAGAGGCAGCAGGCCTTAGCAGTTAGAATATGCGAAACATAGATTTCCACGTTTACTGTTAGTGGTGATGATGAACGAACTGTGGCCAGAGGTTGATGAGTGTGTCTTTCCCCCGAGGACACAGAGAGATATTCTATCACGTGAGTGAGGTAGACAGTTGTACGTGTAATGTTAAAGGAGGTGGGCTCTGTGGTTCACTCTTGTCTGTAGGCCTTTAAACCTTGAAGCTGTCGGTTCTCTTTTGTACTGGCTGCTTTTAAGAAAGTTTTATGAACCTCAGCGCTTTTGCTGCCACAGGTTAAAGGTCTCCTGGAACAATGAGAGAAAAGGTTCCAAAAGTCTCACCTTGCTTTCTGTCCTTGAAGGTGTTGTGTGACATGTTCAGGAAGAAAAGAAAAGAAAGAGCCAGCAGAATTCTGCATAGCAAAATAATGACAAATAGTGTCTGGCTTTTGTGATTACAACCAAAGTCATTCAGGCGTACCGCAAGCTTTCAGAAAGTCAATAGTTTTAAAAATGTATTGATTGTAACCAGGACTCTTAGAGAATGATCTGGAGTTTTCCAGTTGATCAAAAGTGACACTCTAAGAACAACACACTTTTTTAGACAGGAACTGATTCCAGAGATGTTAAGATCATGTAGAAGAGTTTGTGCTTTTATTTGGAAGGGAAGGGAGGAACAGTCAAAGCTAGCACGTTAGCTAAAAACCACCAGAAATGACTTGCTCACCCCTTATTGAGCGTGTTTACTGCTGAAGAAATTTAATTCAAGCAGTATGTGAGGAGGGCAACTTTTAAAATTCCAAATGGAATTTCCTCTGTTAATAAACAATTCTAGACTTCAAACACATTATAATGAACAAGATTTTTGGAGTCATGAAAGGCTAAAATTGAAGGTCTTTGGGCCAGTTATTAAAATGTGCCTCTGGGAAATTTAACCTTTTTAAAATTCTTTTCTTTTCTGTGAAATGTAGATTCTATATGCTATGTTATTTAGTGGGTGCTTAATAAAATTTAGAGTTCTTTATTTTCCTTGATCATTTAATTATTATATAGTGGAAGAACTAGTAGACTCACTTGCTTGTTTACTATGCTTGCAAAGCCTTGCAGGTGTCTAACTTAAGAAAATATATGCTATTCTTAGTTTATGTGGAATGTTCTGATTTGGTCCTCCAGGAAAAACCAACGGACCCACTGGATGGGCTCTCGGGGCTGCTGCTGCTGCTGCCTTTTACATTTGAGCCAGGCCCAGAGAGCAGGCCTTTGTTTTCTACAGGTGTTCCACCATACCTAGCCTTTTTGGTGCTGGGGAATCAAACCCAGGGCCCAGCACTTTACAGGCAAGTGTTCTTACCCAGTCACTGGGCCACACCTCCAGCTCTCTAGGGCTTTTAAGAACTGTGGTGATTTAGTCACTATAAGCAGTGGAAGCATCATTTCTTAAAAGCAAGACATTTTCTTTCCACTCTGTGTCTCAGCTTTTGTCTCTGTCTGATGGTCTGTCTTTGCTACATCCGGATGAATCCAGAGTGAACCCCTGGGTGCTTATCAGTGTGCCATTTTGGGTCTTAGTAAACTTTAGTTATCTATCTGTCTATCTGTCTCACATGTAGAAGAAACTTTTGCTCTAATAATTGCTTCTTACCAATACCTCCATATAATATTATCCTTGAATAACTAATTTCATAAGATCACGAGGCATTTACTTAGTCAAGCATGACTTCAGTGTCTGAGATCTGGGTTTTATCTATGACATGACAATTCTCAGAGAGGGATTCATTTAGATCCACTGAATTTTCGGTTCTGTGAATGTAAAATGAAAGTATTTTTCATTTCCCAGATTTGAATAATAATGTGAAATGACCTAATGTACTACAAATGAAAATTATTAAGTAAAGTAAAACCAGGGCTTTCCATTCCAATTTGAGGCCTTCTAGTCAGTTTATACATCACAAAATTGTTACCTGTCCTGCTGCATATTTGAAAACTTGTACAAAATCTTCTCTTTGTCTTCGCGACTGTTTTTTTACAGTTAAGTGATTATGATAAGAAATAAATGTAAATAATTAAGATTTCAGCATATATAGGTTGTTGAAGCTGACAAACTGACGGTGGAGACTCATACTTAATGCAGTCACTAAGTGAGGATAGTGTCTCATCTGGCATCAGGATCTATTGGTTTGATTCCAGGTCTACTTATGTTTCTGGAAATTCTCATTAGAAGGTATTAGTTACAAACACTGGGAAAATGCCCATGTTTCTCTGTGAAAGTCTTCTTTCCAAAACATCAAACATACATTAAAAAGATGTAATTCTAGGAAACTAGTCTGACTTGTCTTTCGTCACTCAGGGCACAAGTGGAGAAGGATAGAATCAGAAGTGCTTTGTATTAGCAAGAACAAGTTCATGTTTTAGACAGCATGGAATACTATCTTCATTTGGGACAGAGCTCCGGTGGACTCTGGGAAGGAGACTACATTTTACTCAATTGTGCTCTTTATGGATTTGATCCTCCTTATTTACCTGTGTCATATTGTTTAATTATCCCAACAACTAGCATACTTTGTCCCTGTAGGCAAGCTCCACGCCAAACCAAATTATAATCATAGGTTTGTTTTGGTGAGTGTGAAATCAGAACAGAAAAGCATTGATTGTATATTATGCATGTTTAATGTTTATGACAACTTGCCCGTTACAGATATGCCTAAACATATGGATCAGAGAGATTGTGTCCTTAGGTCAGATCTACCTCACTCCCGAGGACATGGTGGATAGATAAGCCCTCTGCCTTCCAGACCTTCTCTTTTCTGTGTTCTGTGACTAACCACCCCCCATTCTGATAGATACTGACTTGGGAGAGATTGTTTCTTTAAAATGATACTGATAGTTTCAAACAACTAAAAAATGTCAGTAGTAATGGCATCAAACATTTAGTTTCAAACTTCAGGTCTGTAGGTCAGTGATGACTCAGTTGGTCTAGGTTGAATTCAGATGGACCACATTGGATACTAGGCTTCTGGTCAGATTCAAGTTGGCTTCTGTGTTCTGGAGCCGAGATGGGAGGGGCCGCAGCTTGCTGTGTTGCATTCTTCTAATGGTAGATGGCAGGAGCACGAGAAGGCAAGCAGAAACAGGTGGTGTTTCTTAAGGCCTTAGCTTGGAACTGTCACACTGTGTTTTCCTCCACATTTACCCACTAAATAAAGTCACAAGGCCAAGCCCAGTATTGGCAGAGTAGGGATGGACATTCTTCAAAGGAGAAGTTAAACAGAAAAGAGCAAAGATGTAAGAAAAAAAGAAGAGTGAAGGATTGAGAACAGTGATCCAATCGACCACAGTACTGGTGAAGATATGCCCTTGAACCCATTATGTTTTGACTTCATAGATTAATTCCCATAGTACTGATTCCTTTACGGTGTTGGCAGTAGCATGGAAGTATGACATCTCATGTTTTCTTGCTGTTCTCGCGGGCAGGGAAGGAGCAGGAAAGAATCTTCTGCTTTGCATCTGAGCATTTTCCCTGTGAGCTAAACTCTTATCCTTGCCACCAAATACATTAAAGCTGTAAAGAACTGTGCAAGAAGTCAAAAACCTGGGGGATGCTTTGCTTGGCCTGCTCTCAAGGTAGGTGACCAATCGTATTAAATCAGAATCTTTTCCCTTCCTAGTAAGTCAGCCTCATCTATCTTTGCTAAAGTAATTTACAGGCCTCCCAAAGCATCAGTGATATTTGGGCATCTGTGTTTCTGCTATACTGGTTGCTTCTGAAAATTAAATTGTTCACCTATTTTCTGAATGCAAAAACAACTATTTTCATTTAAAAATTGTAAAATATACATACAGGAGAATTTATAAAAAGGTTTGTGCATATCAAAGCTAATTATACAACTGTTTCTTCTGAATATAGCGTGATATATTGGTAGCTCTGTTATTGATGAATATTTGCTTTTCTCCGACTTGAGACTTTTACACACAGTGCTTCTGTGAACATCTTGTTACATCTTGTGGGGAATTTGTGTTTCTCTATAGAGTATCTCTAGGATACAAAACAAGGAGTGTACTTTCTCAGTCAAAGGAAACAAACAATGAGTCATTTATTTACTTCTAAGTGTAAAAGCATCATAAAATGGGTAATTTTGAACAGATACTCTTTTATTCACTCAACAGATTCTAGGGATCAGCAGTCTGGGCTGGTTTCAGCTGGGTACTTCTTCGGCTTGTTGCTCCTGGGTTTATTCATGGGACTGCCACCTTCTGACAGCTCAACTAGAATGCATTGATAGGTGACTGCCTCATTCGTGTGCCTGGCAGTCAGTACCAGCGACTGATCAGAACCTCTCTCTGAGTGGCCCCTGCTCCTCAGAGATCAGCTGGATTTCTTAAATGAGCAGGTGTGAAGTGTACAAGCTGCCAAGGCCAAGTATGAGGTCGTGAGGCCTAGGCTCAGTATCTCTTCACCATCACATCCACCTTATTCAAGTACTCGCAGTATGTCGTAAGGCCAACCTAGAATGAAGAAAGTAGAAACAATGAGTCATCTTATAGTGGGGAAAAGCAAAAAAGATGATAATGCAAAGGGGGCAAGCCTGTGAGGATATGGAGAATTAGCGTCATGTTCTATATGAGACACTCCTGTAGATTTACTAGATAATGGCAAGTTACTTTTAAATGTTGTGCTTGAAAATTTATGTACCCATTTGTACTAAGTGAAAGTTTACGTTGTTTTATTTCCTTCCCAACTATTAGAAATATTACCTTTCTAAGTTCTGCTTGTTCATGGAATATTCAATTATATGTTGTTTTAGTTTGCATTTTTTTAGTTAGTAATGAAGTTCAGTATCTTGCGTATGTTTGCCATTTGGATTTCCTATTGTATAAAGTGCTGTGTCTTTATATCATTTTTCTGTTAGATTGCTTTGGATTTTTTTAGTGAAGTCTGAACATTAGTCCTTTTTGGTTCTAAAACTTAGGGATTTCCCCCCTTTTTGTGGTGTTAGTGGATGACAATAGTAGTGGTCCTTTTTTGTTGTTGTTTTCCTCTTCTTCTTCCTCCACCCCCTTCTTGTACATCCCAGGGCCTTATGGCCAGTTCTTAATTTTCATACTGCCCAATTTGTTGGTCTTTTCACTTTCTTCAGCGCTATTTGTGATTTAGATTTTACTTGTGAAACTCCCACTTATCCTGATGCTGTCCTACCACATTACCATCTAAGAGCTTTTAAAGAGTCTGACATGCTAAGTAAGGCTTTTCTGTATCAATTTGGAAAAATCATTTTATAATAGAAGTAGTACTGGTAATAGTCGCACTTCATGTTGTTACAGCTGACATCAATGGGAACAAAATTTTGTTCATATATATATATATATATATATATATATACAGTATATACAAAATTGTGTATTTTTTGTGTACAGTATGATATTTGGAAAAATATATAGGCATTATGAAAAGGCCAAGTTAAGCTAATTAGCAAATGCTTTACCTCACATAGTTATTTTGTGGTGAGAACACTTACAATCTACTCTCATCCTGAACTTCCTGAATATGTTGTTGACTGTAGTCGCTGTGTTGCATAATAGGTCTCTTGAACATATTTCTCTTAACTGAAATTTTATAGCTTTGGACCAATGTCTTTCCAACTCCTTTGCCACCACTGCCCAGCTTTTGGAAGCTTCCATTCTTTGTGATTCAGTGAGGTCAACATCTTTAGATTCCATATATAAGTCAAACCACGTGGTGTTTGTTCTTACTGTGATTTAAGGGGCTTCTTATCAGCTTTGCTTCTAACTGAAAGGAGAATTATAGAGTTGGGTAAGGAAAGGAAAATGTTTGCTTACGTTGCAAATAATTAGGAGCTTTGCAAGAAGCAAGCCTGACAAAACCCAAGCTCTCACTCTCCTCCCAGTAATTTAGTAACTTCTCTCCCTTGGGGAATGGTGCTGAGAGGGAGGAAAGGAAGACGCGAAGTCCTCTTACGTATTGCAGAATAGAGCGCAATGCTTCTTTCTTTCACGGAAACTTGGGGACTAGGGAATGATACTCCGCTCCTTGCTGACTTTTCTCATTCCTAAAGGGATGCATAAAACTGAGAAAGTTTATTTACCCAACTTTGCTCCTATGAATGAGTTATCTTTAAAACTTTTGAACTAGGCGGGAAATTTGGGGGTCTAGGTCTGCTGTCATTAATGATATCAAGGAAGAAATCACTTTCATCTTTAGGGTTTCATATTCAACACCGGCAAGGAAGGGAGTTTAATCTTTAAAGTCCTTTCCATTCTGACAACAGCTCACTTCGTTGTGGCAGTCAGTTGGGTGTATTAAGTGCCAGTGTGTTCACAAGTCCTGCCTACACTGCCTGTAGAATAAGCTTTGCCCTAGCTGGCGTGGATGTCCCTGCAGCATGAGTAACATTACTCATATGGTACTGAGTTTTGGAAGAAGCAACCTAAATGGAATGCAATCAGATTTTACAGGCAAACACAAGAGCTTAAAAAATAGTTCTTGCAGGATGAAAGTAATAGGCCTTTTAGTAGTGTCTCCTTCCGAGTCTGCTAAAATGTTAATCTTATCTTATTGTTCTAAAATAAACAAAAATTTTAATGTATAAAAATGACCATACAACGCTAACTTACCCATTTTTATGTGTTTGAAAGTGATTCATGAGATCTAGTTTGCATGTAGCATTTTTCTGGTGGCTTTTCTGAGGAGGCCTCTGGGACTTCTGATTCTCTTTTCTTTAAGAGAATGACAGGGTGAGAGTGATTGATTACTGGATATATATTTTCCCTTCATCTAATGATTAAGGTGAGATTGTTGTGTCCATTAAGAGCCAGACAAACTTTACCAATTACTCCAGAATATTTGACTTGCGTGAAAATAAAGTCCTCTTTTAGTATGTATAATTTTTTCAATTGCCTACATTACATTATTTTGATGCCTGAAAGATACAAAGGCTCAGAATAGGGACTCAGTTTCAATTTTTAAAATATTATTCACTAGATCTAGCCATCTTGAAATCCAAATTTATGTTAATAGAAGCAAAATGAACGTTCTGTATTGCAGTGTCTTCCACAGCTATAGTTACTGGTTATTTTGGGAAAGATTTTATATTTTTGAATCACTTTTCTCATAAAAATAACCCTAGATATTTATTTATTTATTTATTTATTTATTTGAGACAGGGTCACATTCTGTGTAGTCCAGGCTGGCCCTGAACTCACTCTGTAGCCTGGGCTGACCGAAACACACGACAATCCTTCTGCCTCAGCCTCCCAAGGGATGCCTCACTATACCTAGCTTCTGGGATACTAGGTAACTGAACCTCAAGTCTTGCACTCAGTAAGCAATCACTCTAATCGCTGAGCTATGCCCCCAGTCCCAAGTCTTACAATGGAAAAAATAGAAATCATTCATTTTTATCAGTTCAGTTAGACATTATCCAGAATGTTCCATTAACAGATTAAAGAAACACTATGAATGGATATTAAGGAAAATGGCTTTTTGGACTGACCGCAAGTCTGTTGCTAACAAGTTTTTGACTTGCATTAATTTGTTCGAACTGTAATTCAGAGATTATGAAAATTTAGTATGTATCAGAATCCACTGGAAAACTTGTTAAAGCACAGATTGCAGGGCTTTCTTCCCAGAATCTCTGATTCTGATTTTTTAGATCTAAAGCAAAGCCTGAAAGTCCACTTTTCTCATAGCTCCAGTTGATTCTGCTGTTGCCAAAACCATCTGTGAGTCACTACCCTGAGTCATTTTCAAGGGGAAACAACCATATCTCCTGAACTGGTTGTGAATATTAAAGAAGTTGTTCTGTGTGAAGCAAATCCCAAGGTGACAAATAGGAAAAAAGTGATATTAGTTTTCAATCTTTCCTGTCTTCCTCTTTTTCTCCAATGAAAACTAAGGATGTCTAAATCCTTTCATCTTGTGCTCCATAGCATATGATGGCTAAATAGGACACAAACACTGTGGATCTTCAATGAAGGAAAAAACACCTATGACGACTCAGAAAAAAACATGGGAGATAATTAAGCAATGGAATGCTAAATTACTTTTCATATTTGCCTGTTTGTACTTGTGGATTTCAGAAAGGGGAGAGATCACTGAGGGCGTTTCCTGGTTGGCAAAGACCTCCCTGAACAGATGAGGCACATTGCAGTCTGGCTCAAGAAGCTCTGTTATGTGCAACTAGTAATAGATTATAACAAGCCTGAAAGCCAGATGAAAGGATTTAGATGGGAAGTAATTAGCACTATGACCAGCAAACTGTTTCAGTCTTTTCAGCAGAGTAACAATATGATCAAAGTTATTAGGAAAGGCAAGCGCTGGAGTGTGGAAGCAGTTGGGATGGGAAAAGGTGACTCCAGCTCTCCCTGTAAGGGGTGCTGCAGCAATGACGCACCAGCTTCTCACCACGAGCTGGTGGAAGACAGACTAGACCAACCTTAGAGGAAGCGTTTTTCATGTCGCCGCTTTCTCTTGTATAGATACAGATGTTGGCATCTGCTCCCTGACCAGAGTGTGGGATTTCATGGGTGGATATATAGAAATGTGGAGGAATTCAATTAAAGGAGATTTCTAGAGTCTTGATGAAAACTGGTTATGAGGGAGAATGGACAAAGTGACAAAGAGAATGATAGCTCTGAGAGGCAGGATGGCAAGGTTACTGATATTGTTAAGTGTCACCAGGGAGATTTTGACAGGCAGCCTATTGGGAGTATGATGATTTTACTCGTGGATGTAGCATAGGTACAGTGTCTGGGCATCCAAATGGAAATGTTTGGAGGCTACAGCCGAGGTGAAGGATTAGGGTGGGGGGGCGAGGATGTCATGGGAGTGTGGACTCATACATCACACGATTCTTAGTTTCACCCTAATCTCTTGCTTAATACAAGAACTGACTATGCTTTTATCGTTTAAAGTGTGTGTTTTAGACAGCCAACATTGACATCATAAAGAATTTCCGGCATTTAGAAATGCATTTTAGCAAAAATCTCCATGGGATTTTTGTTTGAACATTAAAGATTAAAAATTGCTGTGTATGTGCTATTCGTGACTCGTTCCTTCTCCCAATGTTTTCACACTTCTAAACAGAAAGAGCTCAGTAGTAATGCACTCTCTTTGGACACTTCTGCTGGTAGTAGTTTAGATTTAGACATGCTGTAGTGTAGAAAAGTGATCTTAACTTTCACTACACACGGGAAACACCGGAAGAACATTAAAAACTATGGGTGCTCCTATTACCTACTCATTAGAATATCTAATATTGAAATTATTTTGCCCGGACTCTAGATATTCAACCCCTAGGCATTTATTCGAACAACATGAAATTATATATACATCATTCCACATATGTGTAAGGTGTTCAACTGTGTTCATATCAGTTTTATTCATAACCCCAAACTGGGAATGACTCAAGATGTGCGTCAGTGGCAGAGTAGACTTAGCAGACAAGATATATTCATACAAAGGATTACCGCTTGGTAATAAGATGCAACCACCTGCTGCTATGTGCTACAACATTGTGCGAGATTAGGGAAGCCAGACACAAAGGTTGCACACTGTGTGATTCCATTCTCACGACATTTTGGAGCAGGCAAGAATAGTCCTTGATAATAAAAATTAGAACAGTGCTTACCTTTGAGAGCTGTAGGCTGAAGATTGTACAGGGAATTGAAGAAATTTTCTAAGGTGACAGAAATTCTCTGTATGGTGATAAGGGGTTGTTTTACACAGCTGTGTACGTTCACCAAATAATATCAAAGATTTATGAATTTAATGGGTTGTAAATTATAATGAGAAAATATGAAAAATAATTCCAATGCTTGCTCTTCCTTCTGAGATTTTGATTTAAGTGGTCTGGAAATCGAGTGAGAAGGACAGGAATTTAATATCTCACCATGTATCATAACTGGGTCTGTTGGTAGAGGTCTGTAATCCTGCATTCTGGGAGGCCGAGGCAAGCTGGTTGGAAGTTTGAGCTCCACTTGAACAACTGAGGGACTTAGTGAGCCCTGTCTCAAAAAATTAAAAAAGAGTTCTGGGTGTAGCTCAGTGCAAAGAGCCTGGATTTAATCCCCAGTAGTGCAAAACAAAACAAAACACCCCACGGAGTGATTCTCTAAGCAGCCAGGTTTGACACACAGTTTCATTGGCTGCAAAAGGAAAGAAGTATGAAGCTGTGGATAAAAGAAGAAAGGAACAGGGCAAGAAAGATGGGACAGGAGTAGTGGAGGGAGAGGTAGATAAACAGAAAACGGCTGTGTCAAGGAAACAGAAGGGTGTCCAAGGGATTGCTCAGTAGAGAAACAGGTACTCTAGAAGACAGTCGGAGAAAAATGAGCGAGATGTCCATTTTGGTAAGGCATTTTGGATAGAAATGAGAGGATTGAAACAGATTGCAACGTAAATGAGAAAATTTGTTGCAAGCAAAAGGAAACAGCAGATGCGTCATAAACTTAAATGACCTTAAACCGAAATCTGACTTACACTTATCCTCATATAAGTGATAGATTCTTCCTTCGGAATTCACATACCCTAGAAATGTTTACTCGTCAAATGACTATTCTTGAAGGACAGTTTTGTTTTTCCGTTGCTAAAGCCTCAACAGAGAGCAACTTCTTGTGGGTGGTTGCAAGGGAAGTTCTAAATGTTTTGCTGCCATTATCCAAGCACTAAATTTCTCTGATGTAAGGCAGCTCCCAATTGTAAGTTGATCCCATAACAGAAACCTTGGAAGAGAGTTATTGTAAAGCTTTTGGAAGGTTTTATAACTAACTGTCCCATCATTTCTAAATGACTTTGTAAATATTGACTTCTGTCAACTTGTAACTGCATGGTCTTACATCATGTGTCAGAGTTAAGCATTATTTATTGCCCCCACAGCCTTTTTGGAAAGTGCACAAAAATTTTGTCCTGGTTCTAGTCTTTGGTGAACAAAGTAAATCAAAGCAGTATCTAGGGAATTGAGTGGGGGGAAAATGGACATGACCAGAAAGTTCTGAGCCTGATTGTTTTCGTCATCATTGTCCCTTAGCTACTCCTATGTCCTTGAATTAGATACAGGTGAAGATCCCTGAAAACGTGGAGTGGGATTTTCCACAGAAGTTTTTTGACCCAACCATGAAGGAAATCTCTATGGATACTTCTGGAGAGAAACCGTTTGTGCTCATAGCTCAGCTCTCTACGCTGAGAGATTGATTCATGCACTCTGATAGGAAGACAGATGAAACATTTCATATATGATGAATTACTGTTTCAAATTCAGTCTTCTGTGTCAGAGAAGCAGATATCTGCTCTTCAGCACCCTCTCCTGAAGTCATCATAGCGAAGATTGCAAAACAGTTTGGACAGTCTGCACCCTATCAAATACTCCTGCCTAATTCATGTCACTCTTGCTTGGACAATGACCATATCAGGCAGGTCACAGAAGTGATTTCTGTTTGGTGTCCTGCAAGTTGATCTTCGGAGTGTTTGTTGAATTAGCAAGCTGCCGTGTCCAGAGACACAGAGACAGTAGCACTGGAAAACAATAATCAGACCTTAAAGAAATTTGCCTGCTTCACAGTGACAAATTGCGGTACTCCCCGCCCCCCCCACCCCCCCTTTCCCCGGGCCAATGATGGACCTTGAAGTGATATTGGCTAAAAGCTTTAACTTCCAGAAGTTTGTGGACTGGAGCTTTGCCTTCTGTCTGGTGTGAGATTTTCACTCTGGGACATGACGTGACTAACCAGATTCAAAATTTTCTCCTGTGCTTTTTGTTCCATCCCTATTTTCCGTGCGACTGCCACCCTACAGCCACAGTGACAGTGGGACATTTGCTTTATAACCTACTACTTATTTTCTTCACAACTGTAACCTTTCTGTGAATAATTCTATGCCCAGAAAGTAGAAATGTTTGGGAGTTTAAATTTTGAAGCTTTAGATGTTTTATGTATGATAAAAAAAAAAGTAAGAAAGAGAAAGCTAGTGGCTTAAAGCTATAACTATAAAGTTTTAGAATTTGTTTTTTAAAAATATGGAAAAAATGTCAGGTTATTTAGTGCCTAATGAAATCTAATATTGGTGTGAAGGTCAACTTCATTGCAAATTCTGCCCACAAATCTTACTGGTTAGTGTACTGTATTTCTGTGATTCTGTTTTTTTTTTTTTAATGCAGGAAATATGTGAAACTCTGCTTTTCTGGAGTCAAAATTATGCCAGTCATGGGTAGAAGGAAAAAAAGTAAAGGAAATACTGACCTTCGATGACCTTGGCCGAGCCATGTATGATTTAGATATTTATTCATTTATCCTTCTTCAAATATTCTTGCCAGGAGTGATGGCTTACATTCATAATCCAGCTACTTGGTAGCAAGAGGCAGAAGGATTACAAATTCAAGGCCAGCCTCTCAAAATGAGTGAAATGAAAGGGTTGGGCCATAGCTCAGTGCAAGGCTCTCGGTTCAGTGTGCAGCACTGCCAAACCAAACCAACAACAAATCCCCTGATTTTTCACTTTTGCTTTTGCTTCATAGGAACGATAAATATTTAATATATAAAGAAGTCCTTTGCTCTCTAAGATAGGATACTATAAATCACTCAAAGAAATTTATATGCATGATTGGAATAAATTGTCAATGATATAAAGGGGGATCAGTGTAACAATATTAACATTTTGATTTTCTTGAATAATAGTCATTTCTGTTATGTTTTCTTTTATTGGTTGGTTGTTTCTTTCATGGTCTGCCTTTGGCAGGGATGGTTAATTTGTTTCACTCTGGTAATCAAAATCTTCCTCTTGTTCAAAGCCTAATGAATATCCTGTCTTCCCCATGGACCTTTTGTGGAATGACTATAGCATAAAATTACCCTTCCCTTTTCTAAATTTCCATATAACTTAAGACAACCAATTCCTTATCTCTTCTACCCCTCTAGAACCTACTTGCCTAAGTGACGGGATTAGATTGCATCCTTTTGGTTGAGAACGTCCACTCTGCTTTTCTTTTGTAGTTCACGTTTCTAACACAGAACTCTTACAGAGGCACCTGACCTTATTTGATCTGATCACATATGTCTACTTGTATTCTTCTGATTCTATGGTACTCACAGAAATTGTGGGACAAGGCCTTCCACACAGACTACAGAATGTTACTGATAAAGAAAGAAACTTTGAATGTCTATTAAACCTAATATTTTTTTAATTCCTGAGGTTCATAGTGTCCTGAATAATAAACCAGTTTGTCACAAAGTAGATTTAACTTCTTTTAGCTTAAGAGAATGTCCACTAATATATAGCCATTAATTTGATCGAATTGTGCCAAGTCTTTTATGAAAATTGTGGCGATATGAAAAAATAGGCAGATTCCCAGCCACATTAGCTTATACAATTTTAATACTGTTATCATGATTATGCATCTTTATGGAAGGTAAAAACTGCTTTACAATGAAGAACCTCATTGGCTTAAAAAGAGATTTGCTGAAGACAAAATGAAGACTGCTCTGTTAAGTACAATAATAGCAAAAAGGTCTATATGACCAGGGATAGGTCCTTGAGCTTTGTCTAACGACGGTTATTTTACTTCCTCTGATTAAGACTTATTTTTGGCCTTTCAGATGCTTTCTAATTGTCCTTGTGAAAACCTTTGTGTATATGCATTGATACCATTGCTAAAGAATTTCCTGTACTAGTGCTTCGATGTCCTCTTTTTAACCTTCTGTATTGTCCTCAGTGTGGAAATACTTCTTCCAGGTAGTATGAACGTTGTGTCACATAATTATCGTGGAACAAATCATTTCAGAGCACAATGCTTAAAACAAAAATTGTTTACTGCTTCTTTTGAATCTGTGGTTCATACTGGTGAGCGGCAGATCTGGTCTGGGACCAGCTGAGTGGTTCTGTTGCTGTCCCCTGGGCTCCCTCCCACAGCTGTGGCCATGGGACTGCTGATCTGTGTCTCTCTAGCCATCTTCTTTGAACCACTAGAGTAGCTGGCCGTATCCTCCTGTTGGCAGGACAAAAGTTCACAAGACCTCATCTACCTCATGAGAACTTTCCCATGTGTCTGTTTATGTGATGTGTATTAGCATCCTAATGTAAAAGAAAAAAAAAAAAAACTGAGATCATTTACCTGAACCAGGAAACAAATGTCAGGGAATATTCTTCACTGCTTGGAGGAAGAACTTCAAAGTCACATGGTAGAGGTGTAGGTACAGGGCAGTAAGAAATTGATTAAACCACATGTGTTTGACTCTACTGAAATAAACACATTTATAATAATGTAATTTTAAGAAGATGGTATCTATCATCTGTTGTCTTTTAATCCCAAATCTTGTTCCCAGAGTTTTTATCTAAATGAAATTCCTGAATGTAAGGGTTAAAGTAGCTAAGACTTATGTCCTTAATATTTGCTTCGCAGGAAAGCAGATGAACTGTAAAGCTCCATGAAAATTAGTTATGACATAAATGCATATGACAGTCAATTAAGGTCAAGTGCATGTCTTGCCGAGGTCACTGCCACACTCACATCCACAAACATGATGAATGACATAGTAGATCCTGCTGCTAGTTTCCTGTGACATCTAGCTGCAACCCGAAGTCTTAGATCACAGCTCCTTGATCCAAGCAGTGAGGATTGGGTATCTCTGCCAGTCATTAGTGCTGAGCGGACAGGGTAGCGTTGGAGCCAAGGTTTTGCAAAGTCATGTTGCTGTTACATTCGGGTCTTTAATTACCTTGAGGCAGGGACTTGTGCTTCCTTAATCAGGCCCAGAATCTGACATCCAGCCCTGTTAGCTCTCTGTAGGATGCCCTGAGCTGAATGAGTAATGGGAACCTGTGTATCTTACTGATCCCTGCGCCGTGAGTGTCTCCGCAGTCCCTGTTCCGACACATCTGATGCAGGTGCTTCGTGGCCACTTGCCCTTGTTCGTGCATCGTTCCTGCTCGCCACTTTACCCCGTGTTAGAACACAGCTCGTATCCATTTCTCCTAGGGTCTTATTCTTGGTGAATCCTTTGGTCTGCAATTCAAATCCCTAACGTTCTCAGTTTTACTACCTCGAGTTCCGTCTTCCTTCCATGATACCTGGAATTTATTAATACTTATTTTAGCTCTTCTATTTCTCAGAGACCTCTTGAAATTTTATGTTTATCGCAGAGCCTTGTATTAGTTATACACAAAGGATAACCTTCGCTACTCTGCAGTAAGCAGCATTTAACCTGTAGCTTATGTCAGCAGTTCTTAACATAGTATATCCTCCACTAAGGTTGTTAAGTATTCAAGGACACCTTTTGAAGTAAATGTCAATATTAATATTCATTGTTTATTGTTAACATATAATGTATAAATTTATAGGCACAGTCTGATAATTCAATCTAGATAAGTAATGTACAATGATGAAATCAGACTGAGTAGTATATCCATCTTCTTAAACATTTATCAATTTTTTATGTTGAGAATCTTAAAACTCCGCTTTTCTGGTTCTTTATGAAATATATAGTGAATTTCTGTGGACCGTAGTATTCCTACTGAGCTGACAACATTAGCCCCATTCCTGCCCTGTAGCAGTGTAGAAAAGCTGATCAGCTGATCTCCCTGTAACTCTACACCCCATGCCTTTCCTCATCTCTTAAGAGCTCCAGGGTCCTCATCTTTTTCTATGAAATGAATTCTTTAGATTTTTTTAAAAGAGCCAGAACGTGTGATGCTTTCGTGTGTGTGTGTATCTGGCTTGTGTCACTTTAGGTAAATGATCCGGTTCCATCCATGCAAGTGATAGGATTTTGGTCCTCTCTGTGGTCGAATATTTCTTGTTTTAAAAAGTCAACCTACAGAGGAGCTGGACAGCATGTGTGATTATTCTGTTGCTTTGTATGTCTTCACAAATATCTTTTGAGGATGTTATTTTAATTTGTATATTTATTTCAGTTTGTTTTACTAGTCATGGATAGGGATAAAATTTGAAAACATACTTTGAAAAATTGTTCCTCAGAACCCATAAAATCTTAATAATTCTGACAAGTCTGTGCTGTAATTGAAGACCTTTTTTTCCCCCCTCTGGCCACTTTCTGTTGGATCTGTCTCCCTTTGTCAAACTCATGCCTGCTGTGCGTTAGTGCATGAGCACAAACCACCCCTTTCTGTTGCATTGCTTTTGTATTAAAGTGTCTGGTTTTCTCAGGTAGATTCCAAAATCATTGAAGATGCAAACACCTGTTGTCTTCCTCTCCTTGTCATTATGTAAGTGCTATAGCCTATCAGGTCTTTAAGGTGTTACGAATAAAATGAATTAATTAGAGAAAGAACATATAATAAAATGACTTGTGATATAAAAGTAGAATGACACTGCCCTCACTGTGGCTCCTTGTCTTTACAGAGGTCATTTTTTCTCATGTCAGTCAGTGTCTTGAAAATTGCATAAAATTCACATTTGTGTCTTCAGGCCCCCTCTCCCAGATCTTTTGTCGCGTGTTCAAACTTTTGTACCCTTTGAATCCTAAGGCTGTTGTCTGGAGTGAAACTCTGATACAGATGATTTTGTATATTTATGCCGTCCTCATCACCACTTTCCTCACAAAGCAAGAAGTTTCTTTAATCAGTGCTTACTTCAGGCTCACTAAGGTTGGCTGATGTTTCGACCAACCTACACTGTAGAGGATTTCACTTTGGCCCTCCTCCAGCTACGCTATGTTGAATGAAGGGTTGGGGGTGCAGTCGTTTGTGGGCACAAAGGAGTTACAGACTCAGAAGCTACATTCTCTTTTTCATACCGTGCTGTGACTACCCCGGACTTAGGAATGCTTGTCGAATGAATCCAAGCCTACACTGATGACACTGTGGTCCTCTTCTGCATGTCTGTTCTCCCAAGGTCAGATGATGTCAACATAAACCTCATAGGTCCAAGGAGTAATCTAAGGGTAACTCTTGTGAAAGGTTGTCGCAGATTTGAGGGATAAAGGCTAAGGTATCTACACATGCATGTACGATTCTGTGGCATAGAGTTAAGAGAAGTCAGAGAAAAGGAAAAAAGAGCAGGTTTCAGACCATAGGCCGCATGCTTTCTCCATGTGGCCAGGAGTACTCTTGCCTGAATCCCAGAAACATTAATGAATAACCTATCAGCAATAATACGAAAATATTTTTTTTAAATTTACCTACCTATGTTTTTATTCTTATCATTGCTAGCCATAAACACATTTCTTCTCAAAAGTATGACTTTACATTGCTAGCATTCTTCAAAGACTTAAATGAATGCCTCAGGTGATCATAAAATCCTTGTTTAGCTAAATCACTTTTAAACTCCATGTCAGCATAATTTATGGAAATTGTGAACCTGCTTGGCTTTCACTAGTAATCTGATCACTTACAAAAATGATTAAGAAAAACAACTGTTTAAACTATTTTAGAATTTTGGATGATGTCCTAGTTTGGGCTGCTATAACAAAATACCACAGATTGTATGATTTAAACAACAGATATTTATTTCTTACAGTTCTCAAACTGGAAAACCCAAAATGAAGATGTGCATAAATTTAGTGTCTGCTGAGGGTCCTCTTCCTGGTTTGCAGGCAGATGCTTTCTTGGTATCTTCAAATCAAGAGATAATTTGTGTTTTATTTTTCTTTCTCTTTCTGTAAGGGCTTTAATCCCATTATGAGGCCCCCATCTTTTTAACCTTTTTAATACTAGTCTCATCTCCAAGTATCATCATATTGGAGATATCACATTCACACATTTAGTCCTCAGCAGTGACTTAACTGGCCTTTTAAAATGTAGTACAGTGAGATTTAGAAGTATGTAAAATCAACCTTACCCGTGACATTTCAAAAGACATAAGAAATCATAGCTCAGACACATGTAAGGAGAAAGCAAAAGACACAACACAGGATACAGTGTTTAGTAAAAATGACTCGGAGATGAGGCTTTCTGTTCATCTGCAAGGGAAAGCAATATGAAAGATCTCACAGTTTCAGCATCAGGTCTAGCTTTACGTAACAGATTATGTTGTTGACCTTCCTGTTCAGTCGTTGTTACAAAGTTAGTCTCACTCAATTGAATTTTGATTATTATTTTGTCCTGTCCTCAACTTACAGAGACAGAAATATTTTACCCTCCTTCCATCACATCAGTTTTTCTCCTGGCACATTTTGTTCCCTGGGAATATTTTATGGCATTATCACTGGCTTGGGTTATTTTTTTATATTTAGTTTAAAGTGGAAAGAATTGTAGTTGATTCATTTCTTTGTCTTGTCAAACACTTCACTCATCTTGACATTTGCAGAAAATTTCAAAGGTGCGTCTTCTATTAGTGATATTAAATTGCAATTGCTCTCATAATTTTCAGTAGAGTTTGAATAGCATGCAGAGGAGTGCCAGAATATCTAATTTTGGCATTTGTTAACTGAATCAAACGTCGTCAACAGCCTTGGATTTTGTTCTGTTCTGTTCAGTGGAGGAAGACAAGCACTCTGAAAATAATATCGCTTTATTTTCTCAAAACAAACATGAGAAGGCAGTACTTTTGTTATTGGCTTTGATTTTTATATACTTCTGAGCTTAATATGATAGGCTGTGCACCAAATGGCTCAACCATTCTCTTTACTTTTCCCAATACTCACTGTGGGCTTCCTCATAAAATAATATTTAAATTAGCCTAGAAAAACAGACTAGAGAAATTTTTAATTACATATCCAAAATGATCACAGTGATATTGTTAGTTATAATCCCAAATTGGAAATAACCTAAAATAACTTCTGTAGGAGAATTGACTCACAGCCACACAGTTGTATAATGGAATATTAGACAACTGTGGGAATGAACCGAGTAAGCATACATGCACTGACACAGCCAAATCCCAAGAGCACATTGAGAAAAAAAGAACAGTTTGCAAATGGAGTACATGATGTGTGTAGCTGGCATTGCATTTCTTTCCCTATATCAATTTTTTTTCTTCAAGGGGTTACATGAGATGATACTATATCTGCGTTCTCTTAAAGTTAGGCATGGCCACGGCAGCTACTTTGGCTAATAAAGTCTGAGCAAAAGTGATACTCGTTACGTCATGGCAGCAGTCAGGTACTGTTTTTCGTTCCAGAACTCTCTTTTCTCCCCACACTGGTGACTGTGGAGGTGTGTTGAGGTAGGTGTTATGGAGCTCCGTGCTGAGTCACCACCTGGGGGTAACAACCTTGGGGTGTTTCCAGGATGCATAGCTAACATAGAGTAAGAAACAAACTGGTTGTTTCAAGTCCCTAGATTGTTCTGCTGAGTTCTGGGGAAGCTGGAGTGTTTTCCCATATTGTCATTCCTACTTACTGGAGACACTGTGTTCCTGGTACTTTCGATTGTCCCAAGCTCCACCAGTGGTTAAAACCTCAGGTGTAAAAGTAGAGGAGCTTGAGTTGTTTAAGTGAGAAGCTGTGAGTGTACACATGAATTGTTTATCACAGCTCTGTGCAAAGTCACAAGTGGGTCAAGGTAACATGGAAAAGCCCATCAGTAGCCTGTGCTGTTGGATCAAAGAGTCAAACATGCACACATACCAGTTATTGGAAACTATAGATATTTTTCATTTTATTAACACTCATTTGAGGGGATAATTATTGCAGTTTGGAAACTCCAAAGATAGAAGCAGGTAAATATGGAGAAAGAAAATTGTGTGGGCAAGAGAGAGGGAGTAGCAGGAAGAAGGAAAGGGGGGACTCTAGACAGTGTTGGTGGGAGGAGAAGGGAATGTGGGAGGGCATCAGCTCTTTCAGGGTATAGTTTTTTAAACTATGTAGATTAAGAAATAGGTAATTTTTTCTTTGGCGCTGGTATGGCTTGGTTCCCCAAAAGTATGTGTTTGAAACTTAATGCTAAAAGTCATATGTTAATGGTCTTTAGAGGTGCGGCTTTTGGGAGGTAATTAAGATAGATAAGATCGCGAAGACTGAGTCCCCATGAGGGCCCCATTGGCTTTATAAGAAGGATACACGGGACAGCTCACTTACTTTGTCTCACCGTATGATGCCATCTGCCACATTACAATGCAGCACAATGCTTTCACCAGATGTTGGGCAGATGCTGGTGCCGTACTTTTTGATTTCCTAGCTTCAAAAACTCTAAGTCACATGAACATGAATTCTTTACAAATTACCCAGTCTTTGGTATTTTATTAAACAATAGAAAAGAGACTGAGAAAGTCCTTTCTCTACATATGTATATTCACACCAGGAGAATTATAAAAAAAAATTACTTATATCCTCCAGCATCGGAAGACATCGGATAAACTAACAAGTAGAGCAAAAACAGTTAAGTATTTCTGTGGAGTTAAACTTTATCCTAAAACACAATAGCTAGATATCTTTTGGACTTCACAATTTCCCATTTCTAAACAAAACCATGTTTTGTACCTGTTATGTTACTCAGTACTCCAGGAGAATCTGGGATCCTATCACCTAGTAAAGTGCATTTATATAACAAAATATTAAAATATTCATACTAAATGGGCTAGAGCCTATAATTAGCTTCTTGTCAGTTTAAAATAGTGTTGGCTGACAGATGAATTCAGGATAAACAAAATTCAGCCAGTAAAGTTGTAAGAAAACATGTGTCTTGAGGGTCTCAGGGATTTTACAGAAGTGGCAAGAGAGAGTAGACCTGTATAAATCAACTTGTAGTTACTATGAGAAATTGCCAACTACAGTGTAGTAGCCAGTCTCTAACAGAGCCCTTGGTGACTTTTACTTTCACACAAAATGAGATTGACCTATTAAACAGAGACATTGTTGCAGAAATCATCAAGGATGAGTTGTTAGGCTAAGTCATAAAAGATGTTAATCCTGCTTTGTCCTTTCCTCAGCATTACTGGCTCTAGAAGGTAGATCTTATTGTGTCTTGATGAAATGTAAACAGGCATGTGAATGAGTAACATTGGAATCTGTGTCTCTAATTCTAGTCATACTGTGTGATGACTAAAGCCTTATCCAATATTTTAATGGAAGACTTTAAGTCAGAAATTCCTAAACTGCACCCAGACTTCTGATGCACAGAATCTATTTCAGCCAATAAAGTTCAACAATTTAAAGTTTTGAATTATGTTTTTTACATAACAATAGTTAACCAGTAAAGATTAGGATACCAGGAAGTTGAGCCATTAAAAAAAAAAGTCTGTAGAACTGCTTTGTAGTAAGGCAATAGGCGGGAAACTGAAGGGAGCATCAGTGAAAGCCAGGCATGTGGGCAGACTACTCTAGAAATTGATGCTCTAGCCATAGGCAAGTCTTCTGACGAGTGAAGCATTAGCTGACATCCTGATTACAACCTCAGGAGAGACAGAGTAACCCAAGTAGAACATGTGTACATTCTTTGCCCACAGAAACTGTGCATTAATACGTATTTATGCCTATTTTCAGTTGCATTGTTCTGAGCTAATTTGTTATGAAACTATAGGTAACAAATATGTGCACTAAAAACTTAGGTCAAGGTCATATAAACTGATGTGTAGGAAAAAGTAGATTTTTTTTTTTTTTTTGAGATAGAATCTTGCTCCATAGTCCAGGCTGGTCCTGAACTCATTATGGAGCCCGGGCTGGCCTTGGTTTCACAGCAATCCTCCTGCCACAGCCTCCAGAGTACTGGGATAACAGGCATGTGCCCAGTTTATGTGATGCCAGGAAATCAAACTTGGGAACTTAGTGTTTGACATAGTGCTTGCCAGGCAAGTGCTTTAACCACTGGGCCATTTCTCCAGCCCCCATTAAAAGGATTTGTTAATGGTGCCACTATATTGTTGATACTAACATGTATACAAATGATGTTACTAATTTATTACTAGGTAAATATTATACAGATAAGTCTCAATTAGTCTGTTTATGTAGCTGTAAATCATTGATTCTCAACAGTTCTACTTACAAGGGGAATTAGAATAAGGGGAAAGCCGACTATGGTGAGAAGTTAGATTTACAACAGAGGGCAGCAGAGTATTCCCACGACAGTGAGTGATCTGACAGTGCTCCTTCCCCAGTCAGAGAGCCCCAGACAGAGAAAAGCACTCCGAGCAAGATTGATATGAGTCGGGGAGAACTGTGAGCAAAGTGGAGAGAGTGTTATTTCCAGACCTGTAGAAATGTTTCTGATACTATGCTTAGAGAGTTAATCCAGACTGGGAGGGATTCAGGAACTACCAAATAAGGAGAGAGAAGGAGCTGGAAACAAGGAGAGGAAAATGGACATAAACACTAAGAGGAAGGAAAGGAAAAAAGAAGTAGAGAAGAAATTTAAGGAACTTGGCCACTTTCACAAAAAGTAAGAACATAAACCAAAGAAAGATAAAGAAATGCAAGAATAAAACAATGACAACAACAGACCTAACAGAACACAAATGACAACACAAAATATCAAAATAAAGACATTAGTTACCCCATTGGATTATTTGGATGTAAACATTTTAAGGTGCTAGGTCCTGCAGTATGGTAAGTTCTAATCAGCTATTCTTCCTGGGGATTTCCTCCTTGTCCTGGAAATTTTTGCAGCTGGTTCTGGTGGCCTCTAGTTGGATGACTTGGCCCAGTAGGGCTTCAGGCTGAGATCCAGCGTGGAGCCCAAGAGACCTGGGCTGGGGTGGCCTCTGTTGGGGGGGGGGGGGTCTGGCACAGAAGCGGACAGACCCAGGCCTGAGATTGTGTCCGTGCTCATTTTCAGAGGCCTGCAAGTGTCCAGGGCCTGGGAGGAACTCTGGGATGCTTGGCACTTCATATGGGAAATATACCTAGAAATATACCTAGATCCTTGGCAGGTTTGCTTTGTATATGAGAAGCAGGGGAGGATAGGGGCCTGTGAATGACTCTGGGCATGTCTGACATGGCACACGAGGGGCCTAGGCTTGCAGGTTATCCACTTTATCTTCAGGATTTTATATTCTATCCAAGTATTCAAGCTGGTCATTTTTTTCCTGTGAGTTTATCGTCTGCTGGAGTTCAGCTTTTTTCCATGTCTCTGCCAAAATGTTCCCTACTTTCTTGAATTGCCTTCATTATATTTTCTTCTTTATATTCCTCTGACTTCTTATTAATGACTGTTGATATTCTGAATATGGATGTATTAAGCTCACTGTGCACCTCTCTTTTGTCCTGTGTGAGCTTCTGGCTCAGAATTCAACATCTTTTTTGCGTTCGTTGTCTGTGGGTTCTGTTATTGGTTTCTGGGGTGTTAGACCTTCCTGTAGGTGATTCATTGCCTTGCCTCCCCATGATTCCACTGCAGTGAGTTGAAGCTCATGTATTGTTGATAGACTCTGTCTCTATTCTAGATAATCTTTTATTAGACTATTTGTGCTTTAAGCATTACCTTGAGTTTGTTCAGGTTTTAGAATTTATGACGGTTTTCAATTTATTTAGCTATTAGTTTTGAAGGTATTCTAAATGTCTAGCCTTCTGTTGAGACTTAATCTCCTCCACTCTGGTGCCAGACGAACAGAATATAGAACCATATATGATCAGAGACATAGTATTTGTTAGCATGGCTTGTATATGAAGATTGTTACCAATGTCAATATCTACACTTTGAATAAATGTTTACATTTACAATACTATCTAATATTAGCAACTCACTGGCAGAGCCTAGTATCTAATTTAATCTTGTAATTATATACTCACAACATTAATAGGTGGGATATACATTTACTATTATATAACTAAACCTAATATTAACTTAATGAAGTGCACTATTAATATCAGTAGTATAGCACAGACATTAAAATAACAGATCTCAATGTTGATTGTCTAGGCTAAGTCAGACCTCTAGAGGTTGCCCACTCTAATTAGGTCTAACCAGTATACCTTTTTAGCAATGTGACATATATTTGTATTTATATATATACCTATTTCCTGGTAGCTATCTGCTTATGCTAACAAAAATAATGATATATATACCCCTGCTCCCCACTTACTGTTTTACCTGTGATTTAAACTACTAATGCATGTATGGCTTATATATGCATTTATGTTGGCCTATTAAAGGAATTTGTTCATGGCACCACTATATTATTGATAGTAATATATACACAATGTTACTAATTACTTGCTAGCTAAATAGTACATAGATAGTTTGTTTCTACTAGTCTATCTGTATGGTTTTGAAGTATTGACACTTAGCAGTTCTATTAATAGAGAAATTAAAGTCAGGAGAGAGCAGACTAAGATTAGGAGTTAGTTTTAGGTATGAAATACTTAGAAGTATGTATATGTTAGAGAAAAGCCTGGCAATATTTCTACCCAAGTCAGAGAATAACAGAAAAAAAGCGCTATAAGTAATATTCAGATGATTTAGGGAGACTTGTGGATGAAGTAGATGGAGTGTTGCTTCCAGAACTGCATATATGTATGAAAAAGCTTAGAGAGGTGTTCAAGGGAGGGAAAGACTGAGGGACAGAGTAATAAGGAGACAGGAGGTGGTGGAAGGGTAGGGAAGGAAAAGGGGTAAAAACGAACAAAGAAAAACAGAATTAAAACAGGTAGAATTGAAATAAGGGAGTCTAATCAGTTGTATGGAAAATAAGAAACTATATAAAAATCTAAAAAAGAACGATAGAAATCAAATTGACAAAAGAAAGGCGAGATTACAAATTGATCATGAAAGGAAAAAAATCCGTGTGTGTGTGTGTGTGTGGCAGCGGTGGCATGGGCCTGGGCATGACCACCTGGGGGACCTCTGGGACACTCCAGCAATGGGAGGCTGCTCAGCACTCCCACTGTGGGGTAGGGGCCCTGAGCCAGTTATGGTGGCTGCAGCAATGTAGGCAACATGGGTGCATGGGAGGTGGCAGTGCTTCCTGTCCGACTCAGGTCCCACACCAGCTGTGCCACGACATGCCCTCCCCTCTTCCTTGCATCCCTGGGGCTGTGCTATTGGGTGCGGCTCTGACCCTCAGCTTCCGGCTTTGCTATAATCTCA
Organism: Ctenodactylus gundi; assembly: GCA_004027205.1. Classification (NCBI taxonomy): domain Eukaryota; kingdom Metazoa; phylum Chordata; class Mammalia; order Rodentia; family Ctenodactylidae; genus Ctenodactylus; species Ctenodactylus gundi. The sequence continues at coordinate 316,607 of PVKB01001789.1, forward strand.
ACTTTTTAAGTGTGTCCACAGGAAGACCTTGAGTAGTTCTGTCACTCCACCACCATCTTGCCGGGAAACTGGAGATCTTTAATTTCTCTTTATTTTGAAAGACAGTTTGCCAGATACAATTTTTTAACTTGATGGTTCTTATTTTTGGGGTCTGAAATGTCTTTCAAAAGGACATTACATGTCTCTCACGTAGTAGGTTGTTGTGAGTTATTTGTGAATTTCATGTGCCATTGGGAGGTAGGGGCTGATTGAGAATGGCAGATTTCTGGGGACAGGAGGATCATCAAGAGTGGTTTGGAACACTGAGGTTGTGGTCTGGAGGGGGATATACTCTTTTTCTGGCTTCTGTACAAGCCTAATCTTCCTTCTTGAAATGCTGTGAACAGCTTCTCTCCAACCATGCCTTTTCACGTTGCCATCTGCTTATGAATGGACTAAGTTTTCCTGAAACTGTAAGCTAAAATAAACCTTTCCTCACACATGTTGTAGGTGTAGGGTATTGCAACATCTCAGCAAAGAGAAAGTGACTAAGACGATGGTTTAGTTTATTTTCATTTTTTACAAAATGTATCTGGATGTCAGATTTTCTTGTAGATTTTCAAAGTATTTGTCATTTTAAAAATAAACTTTCTCTGTCATTCTTTGTATATATATGTGTACATATAGTTTCCCTTGATGTGGTCTTATAAATCCTCTTTTTCATTTTTCTTTTTTTCTTTGACTAGGAAATTTCAAATGAACTTTTTTTGGGTTCATTGATTCTTCTGTTTGATCAAGTTTGTTATTAAAGCTATTTGTGGAATTTTTTAGTGCTTGTGTGCTTCAGCTACAAATTTTCTGTTTTTTATGGTGTTTGTTGAATTTCTAAAATTCTTCATATACTATTTTTCTCATTCTTTGCTTAATTGACTGTGCTTTCTTGTATTTCACTGATAGATCCACTTGAATTCTCTGTTAGTTTGTAGATGTCCATGTTTTAGTTACTTAAGCTATATTTAATTACTTCAATTATGTGTGTTTTAACTTTTTGTTTACTCGTGATCCTTCTGGCCTTCCATGGATGTCTTCACATTTGAAGACCTAGGTATGTGTTTCAGTCCTTGCAGATTATCTGTGGCAGTGAAGCCCTTCATAGGTCACCTAATTTGATTCTGGGTGGGCTTCCTAGCATGGTCTGTAGGAAGCCTTACTGATTTACTGACGGATTCTTTAGACAGGCTCATTGGTTACTTGAGTTTATTCTGGTGTGTGATCTGTGTAGACAAGTGTACAGCCTGAATTTTCAATATGTAGCTTTTGGGAATGTTTGAAAAAGTAACTAGGAGGGCAAATTTCACATATGAAACAGATACAGTAATGGCAGATACTTATTGAGAAAGGTCTGTTCAAGTTCTAAAGTTTATCACTCACTTAAAATAGTATCTTATCTATGACTCAGACTCTTGAGGTATTTATGTCATGAAAAATCTTTTACGATTCTCCAAATCAAGTAAGGTTGTACTAATTCTTACCTCTTTAAGGTATATTATAGGCCAAGCTTAAGTACGTTTGTTAAAAACACTAGATATTAACTTTTCAACATCTGAGAAAATAATAGTTCTTTACACTTTGGTAGTGTTTTTGTTTATAAAAGTAACTTCTTGCAAGTGGTTTTATTTGATACCCAAAATAGGCAGTAAGGGACACTGAAAAGGAAAGACATTAAGACATTGCATTTTTATATACCCTTCCTCTACCCCAAGGGGTCATACATTTGAGTAAAATAATATAAATACAGAAAAAGAATAAAAAATGCCCACTCAGTATTATTTTCCTCTGCTCGGGGAAATTTAGAGTAACTTGGGTACTTTTTAGCTCAAAAGCAAAAGAATAAGGTCTGCTTTGATCAGAAACAATGAATCTCTGACCTGACACTCTAGCAAGTCCTTCTGATCTAAGTAGGGTTCAACTTCTGACCTGTGAAAAAGAGGGCTTGAAGTTTCTGATGAAAGTTATTTCCAGTGGCATCTAATTTAGAAGCTGCTGAAACAAACCCAAACAGAAAAATTGGGGAAAAAACACGTAAGGATACCCACCAATAAAATGGTAAAGAAAGTGTATTGATGGAGGGATTTTTGAGATGGCTAGTCCTAGAAGATCAAGGCCAAGTGCTCATTTCAGGTATATAATAGATATAAAACAACAAAACGTTAAGGATGAACTTTTTAAATGTATTATTTTCTTTTTCAGTTATTTAAAACTATACACTAATATAATTATATACACACACGTATATACACATCAGGAAAATTTTACATGTATTTGTAATTAGAAAATAAAATCCATATGCAATGGTTTGCTCCTACAGAAAATGATGTAAGTATTCATGTAATAAAAAACCCAGCACGAACTAAGAAGGTTATTACTGATTCTGATGCCAATTTCTACCTCTGCAGCAGTGACCAGGTGAGAGTGAGAATGCTAGTTACAGTCTCAGAAATTAAGCGTCCAGATCCGTAAGCCGGGGAATGAGAATCCAGAGCAGAAATCTCACAGCTCACAATAACCCCATGAATTGAAAAGGTGCTAAAAATCCCCTTGAATTACTAGTTGTTTGGGTTAAAATTTATTATTTCTTTCAAATTATATATATTGGTTTCTTTTTTCCTTCTGTTCATTTTATTGGTTTGCGTATGAAATACACAATGGTTACATTGAGCCCTTGTATTTTGTGCACATATACATCACATTAACATTATAGTTCTTCTCCTTCCCCTTCCTAACCCTCCTGTTGCATTTTTATTTACTTACTTGGGGGTGGGGGGATAGACAGTCATTGACTCCCCAAACCCAATGTCTCTAATGTGTTAAAGAATTTGGAAGTCATGTATATATAAATTTAAAAAGTAAATAAAGTGGTAGGATATTCGTCACCTAGAAAAAAATATATTGAATGACTTCTAATTACTAGCTTCTGCTAAAGACAGAGGAAGCTTCTCCTTTGATAGTGATCGTGCAGAAGAAGTAAAAGTAGCTACTCTATGCAAAGTTAGTTATAAGGAAAGCACGGGCTAAGGAATGAGGCATTGTTCATGTTGTTCCTTCACTGGAGATCCAAGGGCAGTTAGGAGAGGAGACCCAAATAGTCAGTAGGATCCTAACCGTGGGGAGCTTATAACAAGTAGGAAGCTAATAAGTGAGCCGAATGAGGGCCAAAGTGACTGATTCATAAATTATTGAATGAGTTATAGAAAAAAAAACTGAGATAGAGTCCAGGCACGCAAAGTGGGAACAAATAACAGAAATGAGAAGCAAATAAACAGGACCAAGAAAAGGAATCCCAAACACACTGGATTTACCCCATTAAGTTGTTTATTTAATGTAAAACAAAGGTTTTTATGTTTGGCGAAGTGTACTGCAAAAATGTTCTTTTTAAAAACTATTTCCTTGGTATTACAAGAAAATGTACTGAGGCTTTGTGAGATCATTGATAGCAGCTCCTAAGTTTTGTGAATCCTTGCTATGTGGGAGGAAAAGTAATTTATATGTATTACAACCACAACATGTCATTGGCAGGTTTGTTATTTTCCTTCTTTTATAAGTAATGAAAGTGAAATTCAGTGAGGGAAAATAAATTTTTCAGAGCTAGTTTTGAAACCTGGAGTCTCAGCACCAAAGACCTTCTTTTACTTGCTGTTTTGTACTTTATCTTGAATACTGGACATTTTTTAATGCAGAATTGCCATGTTTGAACTTTTGTTTAAAATAGTAGCATAAACATGCTATTTTGTCTTCTTGAAATCTCTCTATGATGAGGACAAAGAAGTAATAGCTTGATCATTAGCTTGATTTAATCATTTCACATGTATCAAAGAACCACATTGTGTCCCCAAATGTAGACAATTATTATTTTCAATTAAAAATCAATATATTTAAATCATTAGAGAAAGAGAATGCAAGAGTGAGCAGGAGGGCGAAGGTAGGAAGCACATTTATACCTGCGGACCTCCAGATGTCTTAGAGGTTGTTGGCATCTCTGCAAATAGATGTTGAAGGAGGGGTCGAAAATAGAAGGACTGTGTGTGACTCGCATCAGACGCAGTTAGAGCCTCATGCCTGTCCTCCAACCTGATACAGTTCCGGTGTTTTATTTTTAGGAGAGATCAAACAGAAGGCTTCTGTGCCTTCCTTTTTTTTTTTTCCAGGAGGGTTTACCTGCATTTGCTAGTTCATCGTGACCTAGAAGAGAGACGTACTAGTCTCTCGTTAACAGAAAATTCAGCCGGCCCTGTCCAAAGGGCTTCTTATTTAATGAAGGGGTAAGAAATGATGGTTTTAGAATGATCTACAAGTCCTGCCTGAGTGTATGTTCTGTCTGCTCCGTGCCCGCCGAGCCCTGCACCTCAGCTCTGAAATTTTTCTCTGACGTCATCACCTATTCTGTTGTCCCTTTCTCATTCCACTTCAGTTATATTGGCTTTCTGGCCCTTTGTCTAACATTCATCCCTCGTGTCCTTTACTCTTTGTGTCTTTTTTTTTTTCCTGCCCAGGTACCTTCACTTCATTTAGCTATCTGTAAGGGCCATTCTTTCACTTACGTAATATATTTAATCAGATTTCACCTTTTCAGGGAGACTTTCCATACTAACAGATAAAAAATATTGCGACTGGTGGCTATTGATGTAGCTTGGTAATAGAGTGTGTGCTTTAAGCTGGTTATGTTGGCACCCTTGGGAAGCCCTCGGGAGGATTGCTGCAAGTTTGAGGCTAGCATGGAATTTAGAGTGAGACTGCTTTGAAAAAAAAGAAAAGAGAAAAGATAGTTTGTTTAGCATGTATAAGACTCTGGGTTCAATATTCAGTGACACCAAAAAAAAGCAACTTTTCCCAATTCTTTCTTGTGTTTTCTTATTGTTTCATTCTTGAGTTTTGCACCCTGTTTAACGCTCTTTGTCTTAATTTCCTTATAGGTATAAAAGGAAGACAAAATCTACTTTATTGCCCTTGTTTATTATCTGTCTAATTTCTTCTCTTTGCCCTTGCTTATCCTTGGGGTTGTTAACTCTCTGCAACTTCCACCCCACACCGACTGGGTTTTTCCCCCCATTTTATTGATATGTATAAGTGCACAATTTAAGGTTTACCATGAAGTTTAGCATTTTGTACACATACGTATCTTGTCAAGGTGACAAGGTCTTTCCCACTCTCCTTTTGTCCCTCCTCCTACCCACCCAACCCTCCCTCCCCCGCTCTACCCCCCTGTTTCACTTTGTTTTTCATTTTAAGTTCCACAAGAGTTGTGATCTGGGACTCTCATATCAGACCATTCGATGTTTCACCTTCTGCTTCTGACTTCACTAGGCATGATGTTCTCAAGCTTCTTCCATTTGCCCATAAAAGCCTCCACGCTGTTGGACTTTATAGATGCCTAATATTCCACTGTGTATAAGTACCACATTTTGTGTATCCATTGACTGACCGGGATTTTTGCACCTGTTTTATTTACTCCTGTATCTTAGAGCACTTACAGCAGTGCCTGAAACCTAGTAATGGTTCAATAATTGTTGATGTATAGATAAAAGGATTATAAGATTAAAGTTCAGTAAATGTCTGGGAAAATAGGACATAAAGATTAAGTGAAGGAAATTAAGAAATAAAGGAAGAAGATAATGGATCAAATCTAGAAGGTGTATTATCTAAACAGTAAAAGTACTGGAAAAAGAAAACGGGAAAGAGAGAAAGATGTACGTTAGTTAAGAACCGTAGAAAATACTCCAGAGTGAAAGTGTCTACTTGAAGCAGCTCACTTAGTTCCAAGATCAGCAGATGACAGTTGATACACATCACTGCCCATCATTAGAATGGGTCACCAGAGGCAGATGTTTTTTTAAAATATTATATGAAGAGAAGAAAACAAACTCAAATAACATACAAAGGGTCAGTATTCATAATTATCGTCAAAACTTTCCAGCAGCAATACTGAAAGCTGGAAGTCGAACTTTGAAACATCAGGGAAAAATGAATATAATCCTGAACCTCTGTGTATATAGTGAATATGTTTTGAGACAGCTTGGGAATCGTATTTACTTATCATGCATTTTTTTTTTTTCAGAAACTTGGTAGATGAGACGTCAGAAGACAAGGGGATACACATGGGAATCGGAATGCCTGTGATCTGTGAGGTGAGTTTTAATAGCTGAAGCGATTTCCCTGGGTCATGACCATACAGAGCACGTATAGAGTAACTAGTTCAGAAGTTCTCCGAGATTATCTTCCTGTAATGAAATTCATAACATCTTGAAGTGATTGGCCATAGTAAGAGGACTTCTGCACTAGTAAGGAACAGTTTCGGGATAAATTAATGAGTAGTATATAAAGAACCAAGAAAAGGGCAGTGTAATTGTTAACTCCAAGGGGAATCAAAAGTTATGTAAGAGAGGAAAGGTGACCATCCTATCCAGTCATTTAGCTGTGAATATCATGTGTAAAACAAAAAATGCAAATACTGATTTATTGGTACAACAAAAATTTAGTGTACGTAAGTTTATCTTGAAAAAAACGGGAAGCAAGTGGTCCAAATTCTTAGCTTTCAAAGTAGATGCTAGTAATACCTAAGGTAAAATCTACAAGTAACAAAATAAAGTTATTTTTTAGACTTATGGAATTAGTTTAGGAAAACTTCTAGCTCCTAGGTGCAGTTGTTGAATGTGCTTGTCCCTATGGCCTTGGAAAGGTAGTAGGAGAGGACTACTATTTTTTGTAATATGACTTATGTATCTGTTAGATTTTTTAACTTATATGAGATAAATCAATAAATATAGCTAATATAACTGGAAATTAATGAATAGAGCAAATATAAAGAAAATAGTATTGGTTATATGTCATCTTATTATTTTTTTCATGGTACTGAGGATTGAACCCAGGGCCTTTGAGCCAAATTGCATCCCTTGCCCATTTTATTTTTATTTTGAGGCAGAGTCTCACTAAATTGATAAATTGTCCAGGCTAGGCTTGCGTTTGTGATCCTCTGCTTCAGCCTCCTAGAGTGCTGGGAATACAGGCATACACTACCACTTCTGGCTATGTTTTATTAATTTGTCAATAATAAATACTTTTCATAGGTAGCTTAACATGTTACAAGAACCCTTCTGACCCCAAATGAACATATTTCTGTCATATCACTGTGAGCTTTGAAAGGCTTAGCAGTTAACCTGCTTCCTACCACTTCTGAATTTTTCTATAGGAGTAATTCATATATAAGGGACCAGCTCCCATGCCTGGCGCTATGGCTCCGTTCCTACCCTCACATGACTCGAAGGCAGTCATTGACAAGGCTGTCTCAGTCTCTGATCTTTGTTTTCTCCTTTTTAAAGATCACCTACTCTAAAACACTGAAATGTCTTAAAATAAACACAGAAAAAGAAATTGGGAGGCCCAGTGGGTGGTAAATATCTTGAAAAGGTTGAGATAGAATGCAGAAATTTAAGTGGCTGTGTTTGTAGAAACCATTTTCCTATCAGCGAATTACATTTTACATGAAACAGTGTATGAGTCTTTTTTTTCAAGTAGCTGTAAGTGTACTCGTTGAAGAAATAGCTAGCTTCTAATGATCATAACAATTCTTAGGCTTTGGATTGAGAGTATAATACAAATATCATTAGTGCCATTGACTTCAGGAACGTGTCATGGTTAGCATTAAATTGTGGCTTGAATTATGTTTTAAATTTTCCAAGATTTATATGAAATTATTTTCCATATTTTTGTCTGGTAGAATTTAAAATGCTAACATAAGCATATTCCTTTAAAATGTGCTATTGAAGCATTTTTCATGCTAATCTGAGTCATTTTTTTCAAGAGATCCCGAGAGTTTATGGAAAGTACTGTGATTAGGATGTAACAAATTTGATGGAAATACTGTAAAGACATGGCTGACTACATTTATTCTGAATTATTTACCATTAGTTTTCTCTAGGCCAATTTCACTATGATATGAAACATTCACGTTTTTTGTGGCCTATACATTCTCCTGTAATAGGCGGTTTGGATGTTGCATGCACAGATTTAGGTTCACCTTGATCTCTTAATCTAGCTGCAGTGACAAATCTCTAATTAGAATAGCCTTTCATTTTGTTAATTTGTGAGGCTAACATGGCATTCTCAGTTTAATATTTACAGTCCATCTACTTGATGTTGCTTACAAATTAGAACGTGTGAGGGATACAGGGACATGGAAGGTTAGAACAGAATGTAACTGAAGCAGGAAGAAGTGGCAAATGAGGCCAAGCACCAGGATCAGGTGATACTACCAGGGAGAAGAGGGGATTCCTGAAAATTCTCCACCTGAGGGCTCTAGAGGAAGCATTGTATTTGATAATACTGTTTCACTTTCTGACAGCCCATTACCCACATGTAAATCTATAGAGGTAAATATCTCCTAAGCAAAATTGGCTGATCATCAGAAAGTAAGAGGGACATACCGAAATTTATCGTGTATAAATGACCTTAAGTCAACCTGAAATATCTTGAGTTACGATTTTCTAGGACTTAGATATTTTGTTTCACCCAAAAAGAGAATTTATGGAAGAATTGGAAGAAGGGGATTTATTAGGTGTGATACAAAAAATGATCCAGGTTTGATTAATAATGCATTGGTGGCTCCACAAGGGGGCAGGTGGGAATATTTTGTCTCTGGAGCAAGGTGTGGAATGATCCAAGCCTAAGAGTATGGGAGAGTAGGAGCTCTGGGAGGTTTCTGTGCACATGTGTGCCGCTGCCTTCACTACCGCGAACGTCCGTATAGGCATATGTTTATTATATACATGTATATGTAATTTCATATAAATATATGTGTGTGAGTGTGTGTGTACAGCAGGCAGTGGAAAACCAATGCACTTGAGTATCATTACTTATTGAGCCCAACAAAGCAGGCACTGGAATTTTGGTGTTTTTGGTGTTTGGGGCCAGGACTTTCAAGCACTGAAATGAGATATTAAACTTGCTTTGTACACCTCGATCCTAGTTTCTTTCTACTTCTGAGTCTTTTCTGGACCAGTATGATGTCTAGAATCACCACATGTAATGAAAATCTAGATCTGGGAAACCAGATGGGAAAATGTTTTATAGGAAGAAGAAACGGAGTAGGAGTCGAACTCTTAGGGACATTATCTTGATCTGGGATAAGTGCAGGCTCCAAGTAGGAACACGTATGTACTCAGTTCCTTGTGGTCCAGTTACCGCTAGCGTCAAGGCACGGGAAGTGACACAGATGACACTGAGAAGCTCCGTGACGAAGGTTAGATGTGGTTTAATCATCGAGCAATGTCACCTACCGGGCATTTTCTTTAAACTACTGACAATAGTATATAACTAATGCACTCATTCAGCATCTGCTTGTATATATGTCTCTGGATTTTGTCTGAGTTCCTCAAGAGTTTGCTTTCTTGGAGGAAAGAATTTATAGTATCTCTTATATCTCAGTCATTTATTCTCTTTGTTATGTTTTCCTGACAATTTTAGTAAAAAAAAAAAAATGCTTCCTTTTTGAGTAGAAAGAATTGTGCATATGTGGGATATATCACAGTACAAAATGTCGAAACAAAACCAAGTGAGGATTTCCGGGAATACATTATTAATTTATTTTCCAAGCAGTATTGTTTGCTTAGTGTGTGCTGTAGGTGAATCAGATGATAGTGCAGCTTTCCCCATTTTTGGAACACAATCCCCAATACATACCATATAAAGAAGAAGAGTTTCGATTGGTTCATGGTTGATTGGCTCCAAGTCAGACGTATCATGGCAGAAGTGTGTGGTAGAGCAGAGCTGTTTGGTTCATGATGTCTGGGAAGAAGAATGGGAAAAAAGCTGAAAAGGATCTGGCTAGGAACTGGTCTGTGACCCAGGCGAACACACCCAGGCATGTGCTTTACTAGTCTACTAGGTGTTTTTTTAATCCAATAAGGTTTAAAAACCAGAATATTATACTTTTGTATGTAGACCTTTTATAAGCAAGCCATGATTTGGAAATGACAGTTGTGTACAATAAAAAATGCTTGAAATTAGAAAACAAACAAAACCACGATTAATGGTTGTAATCAGTGAACAAGACAGACAACATTTCTGCCCTTGGAGAGGAAATTGCATTCTCTGGGTACTATGAGGGTCAAGGCTATAATGATGGAGATGAGAAGAATCGTGTATTGTGAACTTGACTGGCTGGAGAACCACCAGAGGATTAGTCAGGCGCGCTTCTGGGTGTGGCTGGGTGGGTCATGGAGGTGTGACCTTAGGAACTATATATGATCACTGGTCCCTTTCTTGTTCCCCTGCTGTGCTTCATGATTATTTTCCATGATGTTTTTGCCTTGAACCCAGCAAACAATGGCTGAAATCCCCTCAAATTATAAGTCAAACAACTCTTTATCTTTTAAGTTTTGGGTCTCAGGCAGTATGTGTCAGCGAAGAAAAAGCTGGCTGACACAGCATACACTAACTGCTGGTTGGTAGAGCTTGTACAGTTACAAACAGCAGAGAGTATTTATTCTAGGAAGGAAAGTTATATGAGAAAAAGCAATTTGTAGGTCTTTTTGCCTGAAGTCTAGGGTATGTAAATGGACATAGTTGGGGACAACATTTGAGAAATAGAAAAAGAGCCACTGGAAACTTGTGACCATGGAAGAACATAGTAGAGGCAGGGTTACATAGTAGATGTAGAAATCAAGTTGGGAGGTAGGGTACTGAAACAGAGAAAAGATAAACTGCAGTTGTGTAAGGAGTTGAAAATCGGAAGAACATACAAGGTATTTTTGAAAGGAAGACTCAATGAATTTATAACTAGTAATTATGAAGCCAGTAGGAGAAAGTGGGTTTAAAAATTAGTCTGGCATGTAAAGCCGCAGTTGTGAGCTACGGAGGTCACAAAGGTTCAAATGGAGAGTTCCAGATGGGAGATACCTGGAGAGGATCAGTGATGAGGTACAGTTCGGATATATGAGGTTATAGAGTTTGGATAGAAAAGAGATATTTTACTAAGATCTTCTTCATCTGTCTGCAAAGTCTTATTAAATAACATTTTCAAATATGCAGGAAAGTTGGGAACCTAATAAGCATCTATGTACCTCATGTATTTGGAATCAGCAATTTTCCTCTTTCATGTTAATTTTTTATCTACCTTCCAACTGAACTATTTGCAGACAACTTAGAATTACAATATAGTTTTACTCCTAAATATTTTAGCATACAATCCCTAAAAATATCAAGTTCAATTTTGGTGGAAATTAAGACCAGAGGTGTTTCAGTTAGTGAGCTAGGATTAGATTCCAGGTTACCTGAGGGGCAAATGCATTGCTGTCTTCTGATACCATATATCTCCCATATTTGTATATGGTATTTATTGGTTGCTGTGTTCAGATATATAAGCTGGATTCAGGCACATAAGAAATAATATAAGGGAGTATAAAAGAAGTCTAGGAAGGCTTTAAGGACAGGAGATTTTGAGAGCTGAGAAAGGAGACAGACAGTAAATGAAAACAGAATAGTAGAACCGAGAGTATATTTGCAGGGAATAACTCTAATTGTTGGGTCCGTTTGCCCTTGGAGATGGCTGACCATAATTGTTCACATAGTCTTCAGGCTTGGGAAGGTAGGCTAAAACCAGATCTGTAGGCAGATCTGGTGGAACATTTCTATTTTTTCTTACAACACTGTACCCTCCCTGAAGAAAGCAGCATTTTGGATTAAAGTGTAGGCACGCTATGTTGGTGATAACATTTTGCTAATACCCTGATAAGCCTAATAATATTTTGCTGATAGTCTAATAGAAACACTTTTTATGGGATAATGGTAGTTATGGGAATTAAAGGAACAGTTGGGATCTGTGTCAAAGTAGAAGGGCTTTCAAGAATGACCCCTTGAGCTCTCAGAGGTTACAGTTGTGTTGTTTAAAATGCTATAAACTTGAGAGAGCAGTTGGCAAAATGAAGCTAGTTTATTTTGGATAATTGAAGGTCTTGTTCACTTTATTGTGATGTGGGAGAACATAATTCTTTGTGAGTGAACTCCCAGAATGCAATGTATTATTTCTTTGTTAAAAGAAGGGGGAAAATCCATAAATTATTCAAAGTTAAAAGATAAACTGCTTTAATATATATATGTATATTTACCTTTGTAATTTCATTTATGTCTTTTATTAAGGGTTCGTTAAAAAAAACAAGGTTTTTAGAGATTAAACATGGATGTCACTCTCCAAAATTTTAGTGTCTAAAACTTGGCCCCTTCATTAAGTTGAGCAGTTTTTTCCTAAAAATTCCCATATACACTGAGCACCTCAGAATCAGACCTTATTTGGAAATGAGATCTTTTCAGATGTGCTTATGTAGGTTAAGTAGCTCTTAAGAGACGACATAGAGATTAACGTAGATGTGGAAGGAAGTGCTGTGAAGTTGGCTTCACTGATCAAAGCAATGTATCTAGAAAGTAATGAGCAGCAACGATTGCTGGCAATCACCAGAAATGAGGAGAAGACCATTTATTTCCCTTAATATCTCTAGCAAGAACCAATACTTGAAAGCTCCAAAGAAATTTTAGGCTCCAGAACTGCGAAAAGATTGATTTCCATTGTTCATTATTCTATTACCTTACCACACCTACTTTTTGGTCATCTGTTGTGTGGGCCCTAGCAAACTAATATAGACTCTAAGTGAAAAGATTCCTAACATTCAAGTACTTGTTAGTTGTTGTTTTGTGGCTCTAGGCGTTATACCCAGGAAGCTCTGAGCTTCACGTCCAGCTCTTTTTATTTCTATTTGTATTTGGAGACAGGGTCTTGCTAGGCTGTCTAGGATGACCTTAAACTTGCAATGCTCTTCTGTCAGCCTGCAGAGAAGTTGCGATTATAGGTATGTGCCACTACACTTGGCTATTGTTAGTTTCATTTTTTTAATGAAAACAGTCTGAAAGATTTGAAAGATTGTACCAAAACAGTCCATGTGGTCTAAAGACAAAAGAAATGTTATTGTTGAGTAGGTGTTGACTCTAGAATGGGTGCATACAGAAATGAATTTCTCCTTTAGTTATCAGAAATGGTTATTGAGCAGATTTAACACATGCATCGTTTATGTGAGGAAAGTCCTACTAATCGGGAAAGAAGCAAAACCTACTGTAGTACTTGGCATATACAACGTAAAGGAGGAGAGGTTTATTTGGCTTATGGATTCAGAGATGTCAGTCTGTGTTTGATGGCTCCAAAGCAGGGATAGTATCTTAGAAAGGTGTGGTGGTTCAAAGATGCTCAATTAATGGTGTCTAGGAAGCAGAACACAGGGGAAGAAAACCATTGAGAAACGCATTCCTCAAAGCACTACCCTAGTGACCCACCTCCAGCTACACCTTGCCTTCTAACAGCTTGTTCATGTTATTATTAGGGCGTTGTTTAACCCATTGATAAGGATAACATAATCACATTTCATTGTGTTTTGTAATCCAGCCAAGTTGATATAGTCAGGGACAAGTGTCTTTTGCCCAAGAATCCCTTTGTTGTTGGTTTTTGGAGGCAAGGTCTTAATATGTTACTCATGCTGACCTTGGAACTTGCTGTTGTATCCCAAGGTACCTGTGAATTAATGATTCCCTTGCCTAAGCCTCTTCAATGCTGGGATTACAATTGAATGTTTTCCAGTGCAATGGGAATTATATATCATCTTATTGATGTTTTTTCTTTTGACTTCAAGTCCAAAGGAAAGGGTTATGTATTTTTATGAGGATGATGTCAGTACTGTATTTGGAGTATCATAAAATGGATTTCATGTTGATTTTTTTTTTACATTGTAGAGATGGTCAAGTGGGAGCACAATCAATTGAGAATTTATGGAAAGTCTGATATTTACAAATCATTACTAGTCCCCTGGTCTATTCATCTCAATTTTCTTCATTAGTATAATGAGAGCCATAGTCTTGTGATATTCTGAGCTTCTCAGTGCCTATCAATTTGAAGCATTAATATGTCGGTATGTTTACTTTGTACATCTGATGGTGTGGTTAGTGACATAGCACTTCCTACTTCATCTCATATCTGTCTCCAGTTTGACATCTTTTATTTCTTTCACATATAGTTTGAGCTTTCATGATTTCTTTTGTGATTCTGACTTTGGGATGAGGATATATTTTCACTATCATCACTGTGCCCCTTGGATGAGCCTCTGTTTTATGGCCCCTTGTTTCTGCTCAACATTGCAGTAATCAGGGATAAAATATCGTTTTGCTCAAGTCTGTAGACACTAGCTTAGTGACTTCAAGATGCAGCTGGATACTGGCCTTACTTCAGAAATCCTGGGTAAGCATTCAATTATAACCTGCCTCTACATTTTCTCCTTTTGTACAAGGGGGCTGGCATCATTTGGTTTTGTGCCCTCTCTGATGCAGAACTCAATCCCTTTACTGGTTTTCACCACAAAGCGCTTCATATCAAGTATATTGAAATTTCTTGATCGTGAAGTATGGTGACATTGTATAGCATAAACATTTATTTGAAAAACAACGGTTGGAATCCTGAGTCTCCTCTCAGCGTTTTCCAGTCCATACTATCCACTGAGGTTTCTTTCTTTTTCGTTTCTTGCCTGTACAGTCTCCTGTCCATCTGGCTTCTTTACCGTTCTGGTGAGATCACTACTTTGCTCCTATTCTTTCCTCTTAAATCTTAATTATTCTGTGTCCCCTTTCTTGCAGAACAGCAGTCTCACCCAATCTTTTATTTTCAAAAGTACATATAGCCAGCTGATATAGAACTTTCCTAGTAGAAGACCTGTTGTGCTTAGACTGTTTATAACAATTGCCATTTTCTCTATTTAAAGTTACAGTACTGCACAATCTAATGGGTTTTCAAAACAGTCACAACTACTACCAATTCAAAAAAAGAGGCTACAGTGTATTATCTCCTATTAAAGATTTCTGTTTTATTTTGGTAGTGTGGACTGTGGGTTTTAAAGTTCAGAGTGTCCTGGTACATCAATTTGAATCAGCCTTCATTTTACACTGCCAATCTACTAAAGAAGTAGAATAAATCTGAGAGGATGTGACCCACAGATAGTCAAAATCAATCATCTTCCTGAATTGTCATGCTAATTACTCTGTAATTGGTGCTTGATCATCTAGTATATAGAAAATGCTAGACCACTGACTTCTCTTTCAGCAATACAATGTGCTGATTTTATTGGCTTCTGAAAAATTTAATTCGTACATAGCAAATATTAACAGTCCTTCAAGCGGTAAGGCAGTATTTATTTTTGACAAAGACACCAGTGACCATCACCTTCTGTGGTTGTATACTCTAACAGCATAGACTAATGCTTTTTCTGGGAGCATTTAATTTGACTCCCATCTCTTCTTCTTGAACCAAGATGGCATTTGTTGATTTGGTGGGTTGACTCACTATCCTTTGCCAATATGGTCTGGTGTTCCTATGCGTTGTACCATGTGACCTTATTCCAGAATTTGCTATGTTATGCTCACAGGTATATCCAACCTGTATTTTCCCCTTGATTTGTAAAAAAATATTGTAATGAAAAATTTAAAAAGAATTTTTAGTATTTGTATATGAGCATTAGCTATATTACATACATACATACATACATATATATATATATATATATATATATATATATATATATTAGACATGCCTTATAAGATTTCCTCTTTAAACCAGATTGATCAAGAGTTGACACATGTTAAAGCTAAGGCATGCATTCGTGGGCTCATATGCTAGTCTCTCTATGTTTGTATGTTTGATTTTTTTCATAATATATCCTTTTAGAAAAAATAACAATTCCTATTTACTAAGAAAAAAAAAACAAGAGCAAAAAGCCTGGGGGGGGGTGTTGTGAGGTCAACATATCTTCTAGACATACCTGTTCTCTGTGTTATGGCTAATAGAGACAGAGACCGTTAACTATAAAGCGATAACAAAGGGAGTAAGACAGTACTTTTCTAATGGGTTTGCAGAGTGGCGATTGCATTGGTGTAGTTTTAATGACAAAGTCTTACTATGATGATCAGATATGCAAAGCAGGGAATCTTGGTGTCGCACTCCACGTTGTGGACTTGCTGCCGTATCCCTGTGATGGAGTGCTTTTTGTCAACAACAGCCATTTCAGTTATTCAGTCCTTGAAGACAATTGGGCAAAGATGCAGTTTGGCCAATTTTGATTTTTTGAGGTCATTCTAGTTGTGATGTCCTGCCAGGCATCTCAAAGGCTATAAACTACTCATTTCCCTAATCTGAGGTCTAACCTCCTTATCCAAATGTAAGTTTTTGGAGAATATTCTTCCAAGTGACTATGGAGATATTGTAAGTTTCCATATTTTCTTTAAAGTTTATTATGGGTAGGTTAAAACAGAATTTTTGCTTTATTCAGTTCAATTGAGTGTATATCTCTTGTACTGATGAAAAAAATAATTAACATTTGTAGAGCATAAAGTTTTGTGACCCTGTCCTATACATTCCAGGATTATGGGAAACCACAGTGTCACTCTCAGTTAATAATTAGAAATGATATTTGAGAAAACAACATTCTAACCATGGGAATAAGAAATGAATGGAGGGAAAATTACCTCATAGGAACAGGGAGATGGTCTGGTCAGCCTATAAAACCAATGAGATGAAACCACCCCAACTGTGACAGTGAATCAAATGGACAACATACAGTTTGCCGCGGTATTACATTTTCACTATGACATTTACAAGCATAGCCACACCTGTTCTTCTGTCCTCTGTGCTATAACCAGAATTTCTGGCTGCCTCTAAATATGGCCATGCTACTCAGATATTTTTCTTTTATGTTCCAACTTACTGTGCAAAAAAGGGCACAGGTTTCCGAAGAGAAAAAAAGTTGGGAGTTTCAGCGCACCTCTCAGGTTAACTAGCTGTCTTACTTTGAGTTTGAGACTTCTTTAGACTCAGTTTCTTCCCCTGTAGAAACAGAAGCCTGTTTTGTAGGGTTGCTGATGTAGGATTATGTGAAGTGATATCCGTTAAATAAATAACACTGCCTAGCACACAGTGATTGTGCAGAATAAATGTAGTCTCTTTCCTTAGGTCTTGTGTGTTTCCTTTTGGTTCGTTTCATTCAGTTGTCAAGGTCCTTACATTATGCCCATGGCCAGTTGCCCCTCAGGATGTTGTAACTTGACCCCAGTATGCTGTGCACTACACACAGTAGCTGACCCTTCACATGTGCCCCTGGTCTCCGCCTGTGCCAGACGTTTTAATGAACCCAAAGCAACAGTTATATATTTTGATAACCTAAGGCGATAGAGAACACCTGTCATCGCGACCATCATAGGAGCTATGATTTATATTTGGGGGTATAGGCATGTGGGGAAATACAAAATTATAAACAAAACTCAAATGGTGACCACGAATCACCAGCTGTGAACATTTGGGGGGAATTTATAACCTTCAAACTTCATGCTTTTTTATCATGGTAAAGAGAGAACATAACAATGATTCTGGTTCAGGGATTGTTACAGTAAGTCATGGTTGCAGAATGACTCACGTGGTGCCTCAGGAGCACTGATCAGAATCATGGCAAAAGCCAGGAGCGCCAGCATTCTTGATTGGATTCAGCTGACTTGCTTATCTTTTCTTTATTTTCAATATGGATCAAAATCAGATTCGTTTGTGAATTGGGAGTGTTGGATTAAAACAACTACTTTACAGCCAGATAATCTTCAATGCTTTGATGGTATAATATTACACAGGAAAAATAGGCCACATTAAGCTAGTATTCTCAGTATGGAAACAATTTATTAGCATTACAATGGTTACAAATGGTTGTGTTTACATTTATTTAAATTAGAAAGGAGAGTAAACTAGATACGTATTTCCTGTGCTTGTTAAGGAGGGAGATTTTGAATAAAATGTACCTAAGTATGGCTCACTTTATTTTTTGTAATTGTGAGTCGGGATGTAAAATTAAGTATACAACAACTTTTGTGTGCTTGCTTGAAAGATTTACTAAGTAGCAGGACTCAGTATATGTGTGTGAACTTCGTGTTAGCTGTATTTAGATTTCTAAACATTGTTATCTGGTGTTAAAATTTCCTTTGTCAATATCACAACTACCTGGTTTCATTCAAGGGCAGTCTAACCATTGCTAGGTAGAAAAGGAAGGGTGATATCTATAAGCTTGCTAATGATTATTTGTATCGGTAGAATTGGCTTGAATATGTCATTGGTAAACTTAACCTTGCTCAGCATTAATATCTCAAAACTTGTCATTTCTTTGATGTGAGATTTTTTTTTTTTTTGGATCATAGGAAATTCAGGGAGATCAGCCAGAATGTAAACTCGTGGTGTTATGATCATCTTTTAAAATTGATGGACATAACGTTATTCCAAAGAAAAGTCCTCCCGAGAGGCTGGAATTACTTGGAATTCCATATCTGACTTTTTTTTTTTTGGTACTGGAGATTGAACAAAGGTACTCATACTGACCTGTATCTCTAGGCCCCCCCCCCCCTTTTATTTTGAGAAAAGATTTTGATAATTTGCTCACTAGTCCGGGCTGGACTCACACTTGCGATCTTCCTGCCACATCCTCCTAAGGCACATATGAATGTTAATCAAGGAAGTCTATCACCAAATCTCCAATTGTGAAGAAAAATTCTCATATTCTTCAGATTGCCAAAACACTGATCAATTTGTTATCTCTCTCTTTTTTTTCTCACTTTGACTTCATTTGTTCCATGCTTTCCGCCTGCCCTTTCATTTGAGGTACAAGGGTTGTTGTGGGGTTGTGGGTTTATTTATTTATGTATTTTGAGGAAAGGTCTCATTTTGTAGTCCAGGCTGTTCCTGAACTCACTGTGAAGCACTGGTTGGCCTCATGCAGCAATCTCTCAGTCCCTTGTCCTAAGCGCCCACTTTGGTACAAAACAAGAATTGAGCCTCATCAGAGTGAGAGCTTAACAGCAACCCATTTATAGAAGAAATGGTGAATATTAATTTAGCTCCAATGAAACGCTCTGTTGACTCATAAGCCCTGAAGATCAACCACAAAACCTTGATTTATCATTGCAAGTAGCTTTACCAACCTCTGTTGATAAATCTCTGGAGTGGACAAGTAAACCTTGACCGCAGGCAGCAGAAGGATTGTTTGTGGTGTCAGAGAAATGAGCACAGTTTTTGGCAAACTTTTGGGCACCAGGCCTAATACGGAGAGGTGCTGCACCTGGTTAAGTAAAAGATCTCCTCATGTTGCCACACCAGTGGAGTTGCCTTGTCTAGTTAAATATGTGAACACTTACTCTAAATCTTGGTGATTCTCAGATGGTTCCAGCTGCAAAGTCTTTTGTAATTAATTGCATGTATATTGCCATTCGCTTGGGAGGCAGGTGATTACTTGCCTGGGTGTTACTGTAAGACATTACAATATCAATAGCACTACTGATTTTAATTAAAACTTCAAAATGTATGCCTGTTGAAATATTCATTATTGTACCCTTGATTGTGTATGAGAATTCAAAGTCTTCTATGCTCATTTTTTTCATATAATACTAAGACTAATTAGCAAGAGACAGACTGCAGAATATTTTTCATTTTTATGTAAGACAAAGCAATGTGTGTATGTGTGTCTGTCTGTCTGATAATTTGGTGTTATTCTGATTGAAGTTTTTTCTTTGAGCTCTTAAAAATCTAAAATCAAAGCTAGTAGACAAAATGAGACAAAGGACAGCGAAGAGGTAAAGTGGCAGAACAAATAATTCTTTGATCGTCATTTAATTGCCTTCCTGTCTTAGTTTGTGAAAAATTCTGCAGTTCCATTTTCTCCGTAAAGCATATGGCTCTTTATTGTAAAGTCATACTCAACTTGCTTAATAAAGATATTCAGAGAAAACACAAAGGGTTCTAGGTTTCCAAAATAAGGGAGGGAAAGCTGTGTGGAACAAGTAGCCCATGGGTGGGGAGCCATTTTTAAAGCAGTTTCTAGTTTATGGGTCAAATTCATCAATGATAAAGTACAGCAGTCATCAGATATGATCTAGGCTAGTTCCTTTATTTTACAGATGGTATTCATAACCCTCCTTTCTGGTAAGTGCCGTTTAATACATGGAAAATGAAAAGTATATACTCTCTCATTAAATTAAAACTTTTTTGCGGTAGTGAAGATCAAGTCCAGGGTCTTCAAATTAAGTTACATCAAGCTCATTTTTATTTTTAATTTTGATACAGGTTTTCCCTGTATGGCTAAGTTGCCAAGGCTGGGCTTAAACTTATGATCCTCCTACATCAGCCTTCTTGGGTTCTGGGATTAGAGGCCCATGCTCCTGTTCTCCCCCCACCCCTTTTATTTTCCAAGTTTTTCATATCTCTCAGATAAAATGTATAGAAGTGTGTGTGTGTGCACGAGTGTGTGTGTTTCATAGCATGACTACGGCCTTTGTGGCTCTGCTTTGTTTTCTGATGTGGAAACTAGCATCCACAAACTTGGTGACAAGCTGGTCATTAAATTATCGCTGCTGTGTTTGAAGAATGCTGATTGCGCTGTGGATTTCTTCCCCCAAAGCTCTTAATATGGGGTTATATTTCTTATGGCTTTGAAGTTTTTGGTGACTCCATTAGGAACATTTGTGGTGCAGTTGAATCATACTCATGATATCACTTTCTTATGGGGGGAAACACAATAAAATTATTGCAATAACAACACCCCACCAGCAAAACACCTATAAGTGGTTTTATTCAAAGGGATATTCGGTGCTTAAACAGCACCAATTGGAACAGGTAAGCTGTAGTGTTGCTGTAGATTGCTTCACAGGAGTGAAAAGCTGGTCTTGATTGCTTCAACTCTGTGCTGACTCCGGAGAGTGTTTTCAATTAAAACTTCCCCCCTAGCTTTAGAGACAAATCTTTTGCTTTATTAAAGTTGGTTTGGGGATGAAACTTTTGAAACCAGAAGGAGTCATCTCATTAAGAGTTTAGAGTTGGTGTATGGAAAGAAAAGATGAAAATCCAGATTTGCTTTGGAGGTTTAGAGTGAAAATAATACTTTAATTATAGCAGTATTTGTAAGTAAGGTAACCAAATACCCAGAGCAGTGATACTTGAGTTAGAACATCAGAGTAGAAGCTGTGACTTGATCTATGCTCTGTTGAATGACTTGGGACAAATGTCATTTATCTTTTTTCCTTCATCTCTGAACTGGTGACCTTCTAGTCTTTGTAAGCTCTTTTTTGTCCTTTTTTTTTTTGCCAGATTGTTTTCACTAAATGGCTTGTTTTCAAGATGGCACTGGATATTGATAAATCCATTGATGTTTTACTTTGCCCTTGACTTGAACCATATGGACTTCCCAGCACTGAAACTATGCTATTCATTCAGCTGTTTCCCAATAGATACTCCTGACACTTTGCCTTTAGGCAGATTACAGTTTTCATTTATTTTTGGAAGATGCCAAAGGAAGTAATCATTTATTCTTCTTTTTAAATATATTCCAATATTTTTACAAAACTTGGGTTTTCTTTTTTGTAAGTTTAATATTTATATCTCAAGGAAACATGTATGTGAAAAATGTGCAGCTCTTAAGTATATCATATCATGAGTTTTGGCACATGCATATAACTGTATAATTGATATAACTAATAATGATGAACAATATTTTCATCCCAGAAATTTAGTCATGGTTCTTTACAATTAGTCTTCACCTGAAAAACATTACATTTCTGATTTTTGACAGCATAGATTAATTCTTTTTGTTTAGAATTTTATATAGAAGGAATTGTACAATATGATTTTTTTGGTCCAGGTTCTTTTATTCATTATAATATCTGTAAGAATGATCATGTTATTGCCTAAATTAGTGATTTGATCCTTTTTATTTCTGGGTAATTTTCCCCTTCATGTTTATCATAATTTACCCATTTTGTATTGATACTCAGGCCATTTCGAGGATTTGTTACTACATGGAAAGCTATTCTGAACATTCCTATACAAGCGTTTTATTTTAATATATATGTGTACATACGTATTTATTTTGTTTTGGTCCACATCTGTAGACAGTCCTTAAAGTAGTCCTCAGAAATGCCTCTTCTCCTATTCCCCTGAGTTGAGTATTTTAGTTCTTGTGGCTAGAACACACTTGGAATGGTGAGGTGCCAGTTTGGAGATTTAGGGCGCTCTCATTCTCTCTCTCTCTCTCTCTCTCTCTCTCTCTCTCTCTCTCTCTCTCTCTCTCTCTCTGTTGTCTTGCTGCATGACAAGATTTTACATCACGAGGCAGCCCTCGAGAGTGGCCCGCAGAAGTGACTTTCGGAGGCAGTCTTCTGAGGCTTTGCGTATAGCTACATAAAGAAGCTCCGAAGTGGCTTCTCTCCCAGTTGAGTTCTGAAATAACAGCACCTTTGGTTGATTCATTCATTACAATGTCGTAAGAGGCTCTGAACTCAAACCACTCAACAGTGTGGCTCTTGGATTCCTGACACTGACGCCAAGAAGAGGTGAGATACTAAGTGTTTGTTGTTTCTGGCCATTAAGTTTTGGGGTGGTTTCTTACACAGAAGTAAGTTGCTAGTATAATTCAGTGACTATGATGTGGCTTCCTATTACTTCTTCTTTATCCCTTAATAAAGTTCAATAAGAGGTCTGTGTTTTTCATACCCGTAGCTGGCAATAGAAATTAGTGTCAACTTCCAGAAAGACGACCTCTTGTAGTTTTTTCATGTTGTTACGGAAGGTGACTAAACAAGCTTTTTTCTCAAAAGGAAGTTTTATTCTTTAATATGAAAACAAATACTCATAAACCTATTTAGCCAATAAAGAAGGAATGAAGAGATGAAAGTCATCTATAAAATCACTGCCTCAATGCAATTATTCTATTTGTTTCTCTAGATGCGTTTTCCCAAGAAACATGAACATGTACACATTTAAAAACTCGAGCCTGAGAAACATGACATGCTCTGAAATTTTCTTCTCCCTTGGCGGTGTGTCTGATGTCTTTTCAATGTCCATATTCTTGGTCTCTTACTAGTTACATTCTCCCTGTTTTCACTGTTTTTTTTTTTTTTTTGAAAACAGTTATAAACAGCCAATGTTGATCATCCCTGTTCATCCAACTTTTGCTTCTATCCGGCACTTTCCTAGTATACTTGACCAAAGGTTACATTTCTAGAAGAGTGTATCAGCCAACTTACCGATTGCTGAGAAAAGTACATGACACCCAAACTTTAAAGGACGGGAGGCTTGTTTTGTTTCGCTGTCTCGGGGGTTTCCGCCTATGGTCTGCCAGCAATAAGGCAGACACTTCGTGGTGGAAGGGTGTGATGGAACAAAGCTGCTTTACTCATGGCGTCCAGGAGGAGATCACAGGAAGAACTGGAGGAAAGACCCGCTCCTCCAGGATGTGCCCCGCTCACTTCTTTCCTCTGAACATGATCTCTTTCCCCCATTTTATTGATATGTGTGTAAGTGATATATAACATTTACATTGAACCTGAGTTTTTTGTGCACACATACATTGTCTCAAAATTGCAAGCCCTTCCCCTCCCCCTTTCCGACCCTCCCCGACCCTTCATTAGTTCCCATTGCCCGCCCCGCTTAGTTCTATGAAATAACTGTGTTCTAGATTTCTCATATTAGAAACATAATTTGATATTTAACCTTCTGTGCCTGAGTCACTTCATTGAGCATGACGCTTACAAGTTACACTCATTTACCTACAAAAATCTCAAAGCTATCCATCTTTATAGATAAGTCATACTCCATTGTGTACATATACCTCAGTTTTTGTATATTTTGGTCTTTTGATGGGTATTTTGGTGTTTTCCACAGTTTAGCTATTGTTAGTTGTGCTGCTATGAGCATGGGTATACATGTACCTCTGTTATGCTTTTAACTCACTCCCTATACCTCAGATAGGAGGCTAATAGCTAGAATATACAAGGAACTGAAGAAAAGGAGACCCTTCAAATTTAGAGACCCAATTAAAAATGGGCAATGGAATTGAATAAGCAGTTCTCAGATGATTTAACACAGTTCTTACCAGAACCTCACTCGACACGGACAGAAATGGAAACCCACAGTTGGGCTTCACTGAGTAGAGGGCTCAAGAGCCTGACTGAAGGGTGATACAGGAGACATTCTTTCTCGCTTGGTCATTAACACATTTCTAACTAGAATTAGTGGAAAGGGAAATCTAAAATCTGCCTTAAAATGTACCTGAAGTAAAGCTGTATTTTAAGACAAATTTACATATTCAGTGTATGATAAAGGGACTCTGAACCATGATCAAGAAAATGGAATAGGAAAGAAGGGAGTTTTCAAAAGTACATGCTGATTAACTTTACATTGAAGTTAGAATTAAAAATGTTTAAATTTACTTTTTCTTTACATTCCCCTTAGGGTCTATTTCGGTGAGTTTAATATTTATGCATAGGATATAGGTAAATTTCCACTTTCAGACTTGATTTTTGGCCACCTACATTTTATACATTGGATATCGACTTCCTCACCATGTGATAGTAATGACATTCATACTTTCTTGCATGACCTGATGAATATATATTTCAAATGATTGAATGGTATGTCAGTTTGCCAGACAACATTTGGCACCACTACAGATTTGTCTCTTATTTTAGCAATTATTTTAATATCATTCTTCATTACAGTTCTGCTACTGGCATTTTAAATTGAGAAGAGAAAACTTAAAACACTAATAACAGTGAATAGAGACCTTTATCTCATAAGCTTAAATAAAACAAAGGAAATATAATGAAAATGTTGATTCTTTCGCCCTTGTGGTTTGTTCACAGATTGTTCCTGTAGAATATTTGTGTAGAAAAAGAACACAACTAAAGGTTTATGTGTGTAAGATAACTATGTCTAAGTGACGAAATACAGTTAATATAACACTTCATTATATTTTAATTTTCTTCTGTTAAATGCACATTAAAGGAGGCCATTCTTTTGAGTAAGATTCCTGCTTTCGGTTCCAACAGGGCAGACAGCGTTTAACGTTAGCAAAGCTTAACAAAGTTGTTATCTAACTTTCCAAGAAATAAGGAGGGAGAGATAACGGCCAAATTTCCCAAATAGTTCACATTGAGTTGCATGATACTAAAGTCTTCCTGCCTTAATCCTTACATAAAATAACCGCACCCTGAAATAAATAGACGTGAGCCTCTCAATTATTTTTCTGTTGTTCGGTCTCATTGCTCCTACCTTATAAAGAAAGTAACTTCGGAGTGCTCATCTGATGGCCCTTGTTTCTTTTTTCTTCGGCCTTTCTCTGTCTGTAAATCCAAACTCCTTTGGCGCAGCTTATTGGCATACTTACGATGTTTGGTCAAAACAGATGATAAAAGTTAAAATTTAAGAAAATTATTTCATTAATAGACACAATACTGTTAATCCCTTTGAAAGTCCTCCTCACTTTGAATATTCTTACCCTGTCATTTGTGCTGATTTCTTTTCCCTCCCATTTTATTGATACGTATAAGTGCAAAATTTAAGCTTTACAGTGAAATTGAGCATTTTGTGCACCTACGTATCTTGTCTAGGTGACAAGGGCTTTCCCACTCTCCTTTTGTCCCTCCCCCTCCCTACTCCTCCCTCCCCACCCTACCCCCCTGTTTCACTTTGTTTTTCGTTTTAAGTTCCCTAAGAGTTGTGATCTGGTTTCTGATGACATTCTGGAATCCTTTGCTGTGTCTTTAGAAAAAGTGATCAAAATATGGTGATTACTGCTGCCCCTGTCGCCTGTTACAAAGACAGGCAAGTAAAAACATTTGATGTGTCTTCATTCATCATATTCAGCAACTTTATCAAGTCCAAATGACTATGAAAGGTAAACATGTTGCTCCAATTCAGGATATTGAGGTGGTCATGACAGTGTAGCTAAAGATACTCATGAAAGTTGACTTCTGTAAGAAAAAAAAAAAAGGGCCAAGGATATTCACAGCGAGGGTGAGGATAGGTAACGGTGATATGTCTATTTGTAACAATTATTTTTTTAGACAATTTGAAGTTAGTATTTTTCATCTTTCATCACTTTATAGAATGCACTATTGCCCACTTCTAGAAGTACAAATAAAGACAATGAATGTCTTTAAAATAGTAACAGTAATTTCATCCTTTCATACATTTAGAGATTTCCTTTAAAAAGCTGCTAAATGCAACTGATGTATTTCTGTTCTCATTTCACTTGACCTTAGAATTAAACACTTCTGTTTTTCCATTTTAGTAGAAAGTGTATATGTGATATGTAATGTTTACATTGGACTTGAGTATTTTGTGCACATATATATTGCATGAGCATTACAAACCCTTCCCCTCTCCCTTTTTTCTTAATAATCACTCTTTCCTTAGATTTTGTTCTTTATTTCATGTTTGTTCCTGCTCTTTGTCCGCACATTTGAAATATTGAAATGGTTCTTTAATGTTCAAATGTAGGTGACTTTTCTCTTTTCGCTGTATGCCCTACCCTTTATGATATATTTTGGGCTCTTAGCACAATGTACGCTTTGGTGTTCTGGAATGTTTATATTTTGCTGATAACTTTAGCATTTTTGTGAATTGTCAGAAGCGGTCCTCTTTCAAACTGGAAAGCAGGGATCAGAGGTTTGAGAAGTATGGATTAGATTTACAAAAGCTTCTCTGAGTGTAGATGTTGAGCAGAGGAGACATCAGACTTAGGCTGAGGTTTCCACTACAATTGCCATCATGGAGTTTTTGGGTATAGCTTGTTCAATTATGTGTCAGAACCACTCAGCTGAACAGGTGCAGGCTTGGAGGAGGCGAATAACTGTTTTCCTCCAAATTGAAGGTTTATCTAGATAGATACAACAAGAAGATAAATATGCAGTAGAATTAGAGAATTTGCCTACCTTTTTTGAAAGGCTGATTGTAGATTCCATGGTGGTTAAGAGAGAAGATGAAAGAGGAAGCAGGCTGATGGATTTGGGGAAAGTAGAGAAGTCAGTGGCTTTGTTCTGAATGAGGCCAAGGTATAGTTAATAAAATTATTTCATTTCCTATTAATATTTGTAAGTGTTTCCCAGTGTTTTTCTCGTTTTTTAAAAAAAAGTTGTTGTGAATCTCTTATCAACATAGTCTAATTTAGTTTCCTATCTGTGGAAAATGTTACAAGAAATGATAATTTAAAATGTTTTATTTCTAATTCCTCATGTCAGGTTGGACCAACTTCTAAAACAGTCTTTTCCTCTTTTTAAGTTCCATAAGAGTTGTGATGGGGGAGGGTGTTAGGGGGAGGGACAAAAGGAGAGCGGGAAAGTCCTTGTCACCTTGACAAGATACGTATGTGCACAAAATGCTCAACTTCATTGTAAACCTTAAATTTTGCACTTAAACATATCAAAAAAGGGGAAAAAGTCTTTTCTTCATTGAATACTTTCTCTTGCCTTTTCCAATAATAGAGAAAAATAAAACAAAAGAGTCAAGTGTCAATAGTAAACAAATGGCAAATTCAAAGTAAGATAGCTTGCAGAGGGTGTATTTACAAGGGAGTTACTAACAAAAACAGTAGAACCACAGGAAAATTGCCGTGATCTAATGTTAGAAATACCTAATATTTTTACATGCTCAAACTATAAAAGGATCAGAGGAACTTGTGGTTCTCAACATAAGAATACACATTCCTGTAAAGCTGGTAACTTTGAGAATTGCTGTGACCTTTTGTCAAGAAATCTGATTGGGCTGCAGTGACCTTAGAGTTATATGTACTCTGACCTCGTTTTCTCACTTTTTCAAATCTTCTCAAGGTTTTTCATTTGGCTGGACTCACATGGAAGGTGATTCTCTTGATGTGATATATCATAGTGGCTCTTGAAGATGCATAGTAGAATGGAAAAAGGTCAGGGCATAAAGGTGAAGGGCCACAAGTTGCTTGATATCTGGCACATGGAGGAAGAGAATGAATGTTTTAGCTCTTTCTCTGAGTCAAGTCCTGTTTTGATCCCTTATTATACTGATAATGAGGCCTTAACTATGCAATTTTCCATACTTTAATCATGCATTCAAAACTTGCTGTCTTCGTGGTGGGCCTGGGCATATAAAGATGTAGAAGGCATGGTTGCCACTGTTAAGATGCAGTGGATAGTGGTAGAGAAATATATATATATATAAAGTACAGGTACCATTATTATATTATTATATTTATTTTTCTCCTTGTGTTGAATATTATTGGATGTCTAAAATCCTATGGTAACCTGAAAAATGAAGGACACACATTGTCAAAATTTTACCTCACCCTTGTATGAGTTAAGATCACTTCACAGTTGAAAGAAGGAAATGCAGTTTCAATTAATTGTATTTTTTCCTGTTGGAATAATTTAATTAAATATCACTTTCATTATATCATTCTCTTTCCTAGAGAATCTTGGACAAGAATTTCCAAAAACTTCATCCTCCTTTTTTAAGACCTCCATATTTTGAGATCATCCTGACTTTCCGATTACATTTTCCAGCACCATCCATTGGAGATCAACAGGTCTCCTTATTCCTCCTGGCAGATTTTAGTTATTTCTGTGATTCTGTATTGATGTTGCCAAGCATCCCTCCATTCTCACTTAGGTAACTTAACTTCCTGCTGCTTTTCGTTCAAAATTGTGCTTAAATGCTATCTTCTCTACTACATTCTTTCCAAATATTTTAAGTCATAATCAACCCTTCCTTTGTTCAAGTTTGTTGATTCTCACAGTCATTTCCTTTGTGAACATAATTGTTTTGCAGCTATCCGGAATGAGCTAATTTTTCTTTCACAGGTGGACTATGGGCATGTCTCTCACTCTGTGTCTCTTATGGCACTTAGGAAAGAATGGTTTAAAAAATATTTGATTGATGGTAATATGCGAAGTTACCTGGCCATATATGCCATCTGCTATTGGAAAGACCATTGACAGGAGATGCTCCGCCAACTGAGGGTCTTCATTTTGTTTGAAAGACAAAGTACTAAATTATTTGAATTATTAGTAATTTGTTTTATTAATATGATAGGTGTCATTATATCAAAATAGACATTAAAATGTGGCTTACAGCTATAGTCTGTGTAAACGTTGCTCACTTTCAATTTTGGATGTTACCAGTGTGGAGTACCGTCAGCCCAAATTTTAGCTGTGTGTGAAATTTTCTCAAATTTTTCTTTCTGTTGCTCTCTTGTTCAGAACCTGTGTGTGTCAAGTCTACTGTACTTGTCTTAATTTACATACTTAAACGTATTCATGTAACTATTTCTTCTTCTCAGGCCTCATTTTCTCCCCTACTGGAGACTTTAAACTATGTTCAGGTTACTGCTGTCATATTGTTGGATCTTCTGATTCACTATTCCTTTATTAATTTTTCAACAAAGGTAGAAATAACTAAAAATCCAATAATCAAGTATTGTTTATGTAAAATATGTAATGTCTATTGGATTAAATCTATATTAAAATGAATGTATTTAGTAAATTGGAAGGGAAAAATCAGAAGATGTTGACCTTGACCAGGGTGGTTATGGCTATAGATGCAGGGGAAATCAAATGATAGAATAGTGTGTACAATACTGTCTCAATTTTATAAAAATTTTATAAACTACATATACTTTAATAAATATATCAAAAGCACATTTGCCAGACTATATCTAATGGCTCAGAGTACTTTTGGAAAAAGTTAAAACTCTTTAGAAAATATCTTTGGTTCTCTGGTCTCTGGGTATATGGGAGGATTGTACTTTTCCCTTGATGCTAAGTGTAGCCATGGGACCTGCCTTGTCCTTTGAAATGTTAGTGATATGTACATGTGTCCTTTCCAAGTGGTACTTGAGGACACAAGGCAGCATTTGTTCCTGTTCTACTGCTGTGTTAGTTGTAGAAGCCCTTGGCCGTATGATGGCTCCATTAGCCAAATTTCTGAGTGAGCAAGGAGGAGAAACACTCCTGCAGACCCAGGATAGACCTAAAGCTTAAATGAAACATCATCTTTTGCTACGATAACTTACAAAGATTTGAGAGGTTCATTGCCAGGGCAGCATACACGAGCCTGTTTTGAGTGATTGAATATTCATCTTACAAGCTTTGCAAACTATCAATGAGCAAGAAGGAGAAAGGGGAGGCCATGCTGTGGCTGTGCCGTGGATGTTTTATGCAGTTGTTTTCTAATTATGCCAACATACTTGACTTTTTAAATGCTAGCAATAATTCTGCTTTGCATAAATAATCATAAAAATGAACCAAGTTTGTATGCAGAAGCCTATCCCTTTCGTTTTGTTACACTTGTCCCTTTCTGATATTGACTTAAATCAGCCTCTCTTTTCTGCTGTCTTCCTTTACCTTTTCTTTTACTCCCATTATATTCACCTGCCTAGGGCTGCCCCCCAAAACCTCTATGTCCTCTTCAGGAGGCAAGGAGTGTATCTGATGCTCTGCTAACTAAAAACTCTTCATGCTTGGCTTAATTTATGGACTTAATTACTTCTATTTTCCTTAGAATGATACTCAGTTCCTAAAATATTTTGCAATAAAACAACAGATTCAAAACATTACTTGTGCAGTTCTCCTCTTCTGTGTGCCTACAGTGCATTAATATTGAAAATGATAAACTTTTTAAGGCTTTGAAATAATCACTTGTGAATATTAACTTAGCTAAGCAGTGAACTCTACAAGTTCAGCAGGAATTTGTTTTGAGACATACGTAGGAGGCAAGTAGTTTATAGAAGTCATTCTGTCTCATAAACAATTACTCTGAAAGAACAGTGAGGACGTTTCAGTCTTTATTGCATCAATATTTTCTTTTATTTTGCTTCTCTCTAACTCACACGTTATGATACACAAGCTTACGCACCCAGCAACCTTAAGACTAATGTTAGTTGTAAAAGTGTGGCATGGCATTTTACAAAAATTGCAAAACACCTATTATGCAAATTCGTCCTAGTATCTCAAACATTAAAAGAGTGGGGAATAGTACCTTTCTTTGTAAATTCATTTTCTACTGTCAGAGCCAAGACTCATATGACCTTGCAGCTCACAATTAGGCTTGCAAAAGAACTGGTTTTGACAGTAAGCTCCCTGTAAAAGAAACGAAAGAGCAATTCTAAAAGTCGAAAAAGGGCTGTTAAACTGAGGCATGGGAAGAAGATGTGGCGCTTTCTTTGCAAGCTAAACTCATCATTACACAATGACACCTTTCAGGGCTTAAATTTAAAAGCCTAGAAAAATAATAAGGTGAAGTTGCCAAACAGAAATTGGGCTTTCATGCAAATGTCTTTGGTAATTAAGGGGAGGGTGCTAAACGTGCACTATTTCTTCTAAGTAGAATTGTTTCTAAATTCAGGGGTATGGTGTTTACACTGTGGTCGATGAGGCAACAGCTGTTCTTAAGAGAATGCTGTCAATGTTAATAAGTTACTTTTAAAAGTAAATCTGTTTGCTGAGCTCATGTTGTTTGGAAAACTATAAAGAATGAAATCTTTAATGCCTTTTTTTTCCTGCGAAAAAAGGGAAAGATCCTCTGAGATGCAAGCAAAGACAGAATGCTAAAAGCCCTCAAACTGGTAAAACTCTAAGGGGAGTTCATTTGTATGACGGAAGGAAGAACACACAAAACAGATTGGGATTCTGAATCCCTAATCTGTGAATAAGTTTTAAACTCTGAAAATGTACTGATTGCATTCTTTCAGTTCTCTTTTTCTGAAATGGCTTGGTGTAGAACAGAGAGCTATTTGGAGCAGTTTCCCTTTGTCCCTCTTCTGGGGCATACTATGTTTATTATGGGTCTATTCGTTGTTGGTAATACACTGACTGAAGCAGCTTCGACTGTCATTTTTCTCATTTTTTGTTTTGTGCTTTGTCTTTGATTTTCATTATAGTGCTTGGGCATTGTTTGGTCACAAGGGTAAAGCAAAGCATGTCACCGAACATGCGATAGCCTGAAGAAAAATGTGCGGAACACCATGACAGTGGAAGGGATTGTGAAAATGTGAGGATGTGGGACAGCGTGAGAAGTTCATTTTCTCTTCAGTGTAATGTCTATTGTGTATTCCCAGTCAACTTCCATGCTTGGTTAATAGCACCTAAGGGCTCAACACTAGGCCAAGAGTCACACCACATTAATTTCTCGTCTCTTCTTTTTCATTTATGATGACCACATTGCTTGCATATATTAGTGGGGTTCATTCTTATGGTAATGTTTTTACATATGCGTATATTATGCACTGATTAAATCCAAACTCCTTTTATTCTGTCTTCCCGGACCTTCTTCTCAGCCTCTGGTAGTTACTCTTCTGATCTCTGATTTTTGTGTTTTTACAAACTGACGAGTTCCCTGTGTTATAAGCTCAGAGACCTCTGACAGGCCTTGGTAGAATCAGAAGACTGGAGCGTAATTTAAATTTTTTCTAGTTTAATTTCTTTGAAATAGGAAGTTCCCTCTCCATCTAAATAGCTAGTTTCTAACTGAATATTGTGTTTGGGCTCAGTTTCAATTGTTCAAAATATTTCTCTTCTATTAAAAAATAATCTTCCCTAAATATTTAAATATTGATTATAGTTTTGCTCACTGAGCTATCAGGATATTTTTGGTTGCACAATTAAATGTGCATATACAAATTTTAGCACAAAGCAGATATGAATAGTTTGACTAGAATTCAGCATTGGACTGTTGCACCATTTTTTTCAGAAGAATGGTTGAGGATATTTAGTTAGACAGTAAAGACTGAGAAAGACATAATACCGATTGTGTGTGTGTGTCTGTCTGTGTGTCCAGTATTTTAATGGCTATCATGTGGAAGAGTAATTAAGCTTTTTTTTCTAGACCAGGGACTGAACCCAGGATATTGCATGTGCTAGGCAAACATTACCATCAAGCCTTATCCTCAGCCCTTTGGACTTTTATTTGTGATAGTGTCCCCCGAAGTTGCCCATGCTGGCCTCAAACTGGCTAGTCGCCATCTTCAGCTCCCCAAGTAGCTAGGACTACAAGTGCCCTGATAGGCTTCTTGAACATGGTAGCCAATGGCAGGATTGGAACCAAAGGCTGGAACTCAAAGTAGAAAGGTTCTGGATTAATCAAACAGAGAATTTGGAGTGATTACTTTAGGACATGGACTCTCCTGCAGTTAAACATATTTAAAATTGAATGGTTAATTCTGATGAACTTTGAGGAGTTATTTCATCCCTAAAAGCTTAATTTTAATAGGGATATACAAAAAACAATGTATTTGGAAGATAAATAATACTAAATAGTTAGTGGACTAGGAAAAGTGTAAAAGTGAAAACATAATACAGAACTCTTAGACAAGGCCAAAGAAGAAAAGAAAGGAATTTTGGAAATTTGGGATAGGTGGTCAATTCCATGAAAAATTACAGAACATGCTTAAAAACAACTTAATTGGGATATAATTTATATGCAGTAGAATACACTAACTTTAAGTTCACAATTAGATAAGTTGTCCCAGACTTATGCATTTATAACCATATTCAAGATATAGGCAAATTCCATCTGGATCCCCAAAAGCACCTTGTGCATTTTCCCATTCGGATCTTACCTTAGATCCTGTTGGATTGTTTTATCAAGCTGTATATTTTTCAGAGTTACATATATTTGTGTGTGTATCAGTGACCTGTTTCTTTTTATTGCAGGGTGATGTTCCTCATATATTATGCTGTTATGTTTATCTGTTCATCAGCTGACAAGCATTCAGGTTTTTCCTAGTTTTTGCTTACTATAAATGAAGTTGCTGTGGGCATTCCTATGAAAGTCTTTTGTGAACTTACATTTTCATTTCTCTTGCATAAATATCTAGAAGCTAAATTTCTAAGTATTAGAGAAGAGTGAGCTCATTAGGAAATACCAAACTGTATTTTCCAAAGTGGTTTAGCCGTTGTACTTTCCTATGACTAGTGTATGAGAGTTCTAACTCCTCTGTAGCTGATGTAGTCAGTCTTCTTAATTTTACCCATACTAATAGATGTGAAGTATCGTGTCATTGTGTTTTTAGTTTCCATTTCTTAAAAAAAACAAACAAACATGATTTCCATTTGTCCATGGGCTCAGTGGTCATATATGACACTTTTGATGCTTGTGATTTAGAGCAAGGTCAGCAAACTTTTTCTTTGAGGGGCCAGATAGTATAAGTGTTTTTGGTTTTGTGGTCCATACAGTCTCTTTCTTTTGTTTGTGGTACTGGGGAGTTATCCAGGACCTTGTACATCTTAGGCAACCATTGTGTTAATGAGCTGTGTTCTCATTCCCACCCCGTCTGTAACTCAGTTGTTCAACTCTGTCACAGCGGTATGAACATAGCCATAGATAATACACTTCTACATCCAAATGAAGCTCTATTTGCAAGAAATGTTGTGGAAGCAGATGTAGCTGGCTATTAATCCAGAGAATTTTTATAAGTCTATTTCATGAGAAGTAGTGCCACTGTTTATAGTATCATCTTTAGAAGTTAGATGTTGTCTAGGGAAGAAATGCTATGTAGGATTTCATTTTGCCAAATAAGTGAGAATTTATAATAGTGAAAGATAATAGGGGACACTGGATGCTTTTTTGTTTTTAAAAAGTGTTAGATACCTAGAGTTGCAGCATTTAGTCTGAGCCCAGTGATGAATACTTCTTATCCCAGTTACTTTTAGGCTGATGTAGGAGGATTGCAAGTGGAAGGCCAGCCTGTGTGCCTTAGCAAGACCCTGTCTCGAAAGGTAAAAAGGGCCCAGGGTGTAGCTCAGTGCAAAAATCTTGGGTTCAGTTCTAAGTAACACAAAAAGGAAGAAATGCAGAATTTACGAGAAGTTATGAGTTAGCCTTGTCACCCCCTCCCCCAAAAATCCCTCTTGGTCCGTCACAGGGGCTGAGTCCAGAGGTCTGCAGGTAGTTTTGCCTTTATGACTCAGCTGTCACTTTGTATATGAAGAAAGGAGGTTGCTGCTGCAGTCTTTGGGTAACATGCCTTTGACTTCTGCGTCAGTACTAGGAAGTTGCTCTTACCCTCTTGGTAATTAACTTATAACATCTGTTACAAACTGCAAATCTTGCTAATGGTGAGTTAGAGTCTCAGATGTTCACCCCAAGAAGAATTTAGTCAAGTGTCAATCAGGACTAGATAGAAGAGGAAATATTTGACCTTGATTGAAGGAAGATCTATTTGATTTCCCTTATCCTTCAGGGTATAGGCCATGTTTTCCCTAGTTGTCTACTAGTAGTTTTTCTCCTGTCCATTTACTAGCTTTGTATTTATTTGGACAATTGCCAAGTAAGGGTAGAGTCATCAATAGAGTAAATGGTAGAAAAGGAAATGTATAGTCATACAGAAAGATTGTATGAGAAGTTTTAATTACCCTCAAAAACTGAAAACTAACCAATTTTAGCTGCTCAGGACATTTTCAGCCTCCTTAAAATTTTCCCCTGGTCATATGCCTGCCTGCCTGTTAGGCCAGTATTCCCTCTTGCCTGCTGTATTTGCCATTTCCTTCTGTAAGGTGAAGAGAATGCCTTGATTTTCTGGCAGAAAATGCATTCTGATATTCTTTTTGCTCTGATTGGAACTGCAAAGTTCTAAGCAATTCTCAATTTGGTATTATTTGTCAGATACATTGACTAGAACTGTACCAAACTTTATGGAATACAGAAAGAAAATAACACTTGATTGCTACTTTCCCAGTTTTTAAAGTCTAACTAGGAGTGAAATGAAGGAATTTTGGTTATCAATTAATTTTATTAATTGCGCTTTAAGTGTGTAAATTTCTTAATACATGGTAATTTGAAAGTTCAGAATCCCAGTCATTTTTCTGTAATCATAAATTTTCTATGATTAGCCACCAGGGAATTCCACCCGTGGTCATCTATAAGGTGAGGTCATATCTTACACAGCTGTATTCACCATGTGCATGGAACATAGTATATTTTAAGATGATTTATGGGATTAAAATGAGTTGGTAGAAATACCTGGGCTTGTTCTGGATACGATTTTGAGTTTCGAACTAATGTGTAATGAATTCATTAGGTAAAAGAGGGAAAGTGTACTTTAAAAAATGTATTCTCATGTGCAACAAATGTAGTGTTACAAAGTTATCAATAAAAAAGACATGAGAGAATATAACTTACTTTCTTTCAAACTAAAGGCTGTGTCAGTATTATCCAAAAGGTAGTGCCTTTGCCCCGAAGATACTGCCTAACTATGTTAGTTAGCTTTATGTTATTGTAACAGGTACCCAAGAGAAACCAGATTAATAAAATAAGATGTTTATCTTAGCTTTGAAAAATTTTAAGTATTTTTGTTTATTAAAATATTTTGAATAATTTAGACAACTCAGAGAGTACAGAGTATTAAATGCAGAGATAGTGAGTGCAGATTTTGGTAAATACATAGATATTGTTATAATGTCAGAAAAAATGATTTACTTAGATGGAGTAAGAAAGGGCTAGGGAAAAAGAAAACCTGTCTCCCCTGTACGTCCCTACGAGGAGCAGGGACAGCTGATGCTTTTAAGTGCTAGACCCAGAAGTAAATGGCTTCTGCTTGCATGATTGCTGTGAATGGATTAGGGTGTCTCAATGAGCGTTCGGAGAAAGATATCTTTAAATATATGCCACCTGACCTTCAGAATATTGGCATTTTCCTTTCAGTCTTTTCACAGTGACTCTGAACATGTCAGTCCGTAGATTTTCCAACCATTGTCTGTGGAAGTCTAGGTTAAAAAGGAACTAAAAGGTCATATCAAGCTCACAGGTGTGTATACTCTTTGACAGGATTAATAACTCAGAAAATGGATGTCTTTTTCACTCCCATCACTCCCACTGTCCGAACTACTTACTCACTGCCTGATGTCACTGATGCCGCGAGGGTGGGCGATGTGCTTTGTCCTTCCTCCACCTTATTAGTCCCTTCCCTTGTTATTTATTTCTGTAATCAGAAGTCAGAGGAAAAGGTATATATTTTGCTCTATAAATTTATTTATTCATTTTGTCTTTTAAGCTGTTGGTTTGACATTGGCATTTCACTATTGCCCACTTTGCACTGAAGTGTGGAACATAGAGAGCCATTTTTCATTATAATTTTCCAGTTCTACATGGGAGGTCGGTGTGGTTATAATACAGACACATAAACGCAGGTAGAGAAATTCTCCTGAAAATCTTAGCAATTCCGCAAGCACAAAATTTCCATGCCTTCATAGCCAAATGTCCTTGAAATTGTCGCTGAGCTTTGGGTAACCTTTTAGGATGAGATTTTGCTGCCAATGAAACATAATGGGTTTTATGTCTTTATTTAGACTACTTTATTGAAGTGAATATAAGTAATCTCTTCTAATGTCTTGCCATTTTATTTCCAGTGAATATACTTGACATTGGTGGAAAGGGTAGGGAAAAGTAACCTTTGTTTGCGCTCTGATGACTGTATGCAAAAATAAATCTTGGTTAGGAAGCTCCTTTGAATAAGGATGACTTAGATAATAAACTATTGTATGTAATCTTCCAATTCAAACCCATTATTATGTAGACATGCACTGCAAATCATTGTGAGATGTATAGTCAAAAACCCATTTCAAAAGTGGAAATATATTTGGAATTAATAGATATTTAAATGATTTAGATTATGAAAGTTTACTTGGTGGAGCTTGAACACAAAGTATTTATTCCTATATTAATAATGCAGGTGTTAATAAGGTATGATGGTGTAGATTAGAGTATCAGAAACTACATTTGAAAAATTTTTCAGAGTGAAAATCTGAGTTTTTTCCTCATTGGTTTATTAGTTTCAGGACTTAATGTGTGTTGTTTAGGAAAACGTAATGGAATAGTTTTCGATGTATACTGAAAACACTGCTTTCAGTGCACTTGGGGAGCACATGTTTGACTTACGCTTTAGGTAAGTTGGGGTACAGGACTTAATTATGAAGACTCTGAAATCAAGGTGAATGGAAGCTGAAATTATTGGGAAAGCAGAAAAGTGGGTGGAGGCTAGGTGCTAAGGGACAAAAGGACATGAACTGTACTCTGACATCTAAGAAAGCTGGAGTGGGTAGAAGTATGTGTAGAGTTGGAGGCAGATAGAAACTCAGCAGTGGCTCGTGTCTCTCAAAGGACCCTGAGCAAGCCCTAGACAGGCAGTCCCTACAACGTCACTGTACTTCCAGGTCATCTAGGAATTTGGTTACAATGTAGATTCTGAATCACTAGGTCTGACATGCTGCTGTCAGGAGATGAGTGTGAAATTTGAGCAATGAAGACCCAGAGACCTTTTCCATTTGCTCAGGGAAGAGGTCGACACACCCAGTGCTTGCTGTGTGCCAGGAACATTGGCAAAGCAGGCTCATGTTTGTATTCTTATGCCACGGTTGTATTTCTTGGCTGAGGAGTAACCATTTTCTCATCTCACTCTTGTGACTATTAAAAGGGCGTAGAGATAATGACAAAATTCCCAATGATCTCTTCAGTGGCATCATTGGGCTTCCTCACAGGCTGGTTAATAGCAGGAACAGTGACAAAAGCTAAGGTTTAGATGGAGTCTGCTGGTCAGGCCTTGTGTTAAATGGTTTTCACAGGTATTTTCTCTTAATCTTCTCATCTGCCCTGTGTGGGGTGCAATTATTATCTATTGTTTACAGATGAGGAAATTGGAACTTGGATCTTAAGTGTTATGTCCAGGTCACATACAACTGCTTAGGGGGCAAATCAGGACTATGCGATTATAGAATCGATTCTTTCCGTCATTGTGCAAGCGCTTGCTATGTGTCAGGGACTTGTAGCTAGATCTAGAAAGAGGGAAAAGGATGTTATTGGAGGTCTCAGGAACTGAGATTCGGAGAAGGACGACTCACGCAGAGACGACTCACTGGTCTTATAGCAGGGGTTTGTATACCAGCTGATTCTAAAGAGGAAAGAGGTTGGGAAAATAGCAGTGAAAAACCACCATTAGCCGCAAAAGCGGGTTTATGAATAAATTAATGCCCGGAATGAAGAAAAATATAGGAGAATATCGTTGTGTTTTTGAGACAGGGTCTTGCTCTGTACTACAGGCTGGTCCTAAACTCACTATGGAGCCCAGACTGGCCTTGAGTTCACAGCAATCTTTTTGCCTCAGCCTCCTGAGTGCTGGGATTACAGGAATGAGTCACCACATGCAGTTTATATGGGACTGGGGCTAAAACCCAGGACCTTGTGCTTGCTAGGCAAGTGCTTTAACTGCTGAACTACACCCCTAGCTCCGAAGGAGAATATCTTGAGAGCTAAGAGTCCAATTAACGTTATCTAGGGGCCCTTGGAACCAAAGCCATTTTCATTGTTATTCAAACCTTTAGTTTTCCTCTACAATGCTGACATGGTCCTGGAAACAAACAAACAAACAAAATAAATATTTTACAGTACTCTCTGGAGAGGAATTACATATTTGAGCAGCTATATATACAATTTGATAATTCTATGCCCACCTTACTCACCAGTTACAAATTT
Organism: Ctenodactylus gundi; assembly: GCA_004027205.1. Classification (NCBI taxonomy): domain Eukaryota; kingdom Metazoa; phylum Chordata; class Mammalia; order Rodentia; family Ctenodactylidae; genus Ctenodactylus; species Ctenodactylus gundi. Next base: position 356,007 of record PVKB01001789.1, read on the forward strand.
AATATCAACTAGTATTAGGGAATAAACTTTGCAACTAAAAGGTTAGATGGTTGTAGATGTGTCTCTGTTTATATATATTAACTGGAGCCTGTTTAAAACTCATGTGTTATTTCTTTCTGAATTGCTAGTCAAATAGTTTACATTTACAATCAGTATCACTATGGAGCTCAGGTTGACCTCATACACACCCCGATCCTCCTGCCTCAGACTCCCAAGGGCTGGGATTGCAAGCATGTGCCACTATGACCAGTTGTTACGTGGTGCTGGGCGATAGAACCCAGCAACTCCAACTAATGAACTTTTAAATATATTAATCCATTTGATGAAGCTAGAGTCCCCATGCTTCAAAAGCCCATGAGCTGCTAATCAAAATTTCAATACAACAAAAAGAGCCCCTAATACACAGCCTTGTGCTTGCTCACTTGTTCTCTCTTCCTCTCTCTCTCTCTCTCTCTCTCTCTCTCTCTCTCTTCCTCTCTCTCTCTGTCTCTCTCTCTCTCCCTCTCCCTCTCTCCCTCCCTTTCCCGTCTGTTCTCACTAAGAAATGTATTGACTATAAGAGGGATTACTCTTCAATAAAAGTTTACATATAAATTAGCCTATTCCCTAAAAACCATGGCTTACTCAGCTTGAATCACTTTCAGATTCCTGGATTTGAGTTCACATATCTTCTTTAAATTTTTATTTTTGGAATAATTTTAGACTTAAGAAAAGTACCATACGTGATACAGACTTCCCATATGCCCTTCCCTCAGTTTTCCTTAAGGCTTAGTAATCAAACCAAATTCGTATTATTATAATGCTATTATTTACTCCTCAGACCTTATTTGAACTTTTCTAGTTGTTCCACTTAAAATTTTTTCATTTTTCAAAAATATATTATTTTGAATTTACCCTCAATGATTTTCTCCTTTTTATGGTACTCCAGGTTGACTAGGGCCTTCGTATTAAGCTGCATTCCAAGCCCTTGTTTTTTTTTTTTTTTAATTTTGTGATAGTCTTGCTAAGTCATTAGTTTGACCAGGCTGAGTTAGAACTTGTGATCTTCCTGCCTCAGCCTGTCAGACTGCTGGAATTTCAGGTGTGTGCCCCCATACCTAGCTCAGTGATTGTAATAATCTTAAAAATGATTATTGAGAAATAAAGAGTGAGATCAGAGGAAGAGAAGATTGCATGCACATTAAGAATGCATACACATGGATTTTGTTGTCATGTATTGAATTATATTCCTCCAAAAGATGCTGAGTTCTAATCTCCAGTAAATGTAACTATGGCCCAATTTGGACATAAGCCTTTGCTGGTGACCAAGTTAAAATGAAGTTGTTAGAGTGGGCCTTAATCTGCTATGACGGGTATCCTTTCTACAGGGGAAATATGGGTATAGAGACAGACATGCACGCAGGAGAGAGTGGAATTATGCTGCCCCAAGCCAGGGAAACACCAAAGACAAGTAGAAAGGGCAGCAAAGATCCCTTTGTAGAGCTTCAGAACTGTGTGACAGTAAAACTTGTTGTTTAAACCACTAATTTTGTGATACTTTGCTATGGCAACTGTAGAAAACAGAAGTTTTTTCTGTGCCTGAGAAACCAGCTGAAGCACAGCTGCTATTTTTTTTTTTTTCAGGTCCTGTACTGTTCTTACTGTGACAGTTGAAAGGTGTCTGGAGCAGTGACTGCCCAAGCAGAAGCAGGCCCCTGAGCTAACACGTGAGTAAACAGCATTATTGACTGGCAGTGGGGAGAATCACAGGGGAGATGTGTGCACAGTCGGAGGGAAAGCCTTTTGGTGATGAGTCAAGTCTGTCATGTGGGGACAGTTGCTGGGAGGGAGGTGAGTTCGGCACCCCTCGTCACTTGTCTTTGCGTCTACATTCACCTTGATTGTAGCACTAGGTCCTTGATTATCCTTCCTCGTGAGACATAGTTTTCTGATATACTGGGCATACCTTCCCTGTACTCTTTATGCTGTTTGAGAACCCAGAATACTCACAAGGGTTTCAGCATTCTTAAGTACATTTCAAATGATCTATTACAAACTTAAGATTGTATCAATGAATCAAAGCCTAAAATGTTTGGCACAAATGAAGTATAATTGGGATTGAGGTATAGATTCCCCAAAGCAATTACTTAGAATCAGCTGGCAAAAAAATATGTTTATATTAATTTTAGGAGTGGCTTTTGTTGACTTATAAGGCTTTTTTCAAATCTGAGATTCCATGATTGTATGATATGTCTATTTTTAAAATACTTGTTCTTCTGTAGTGCCACATATTGAGCTACTCTTTTACCAAGTACTTTGCGTTATTTTATCGGTTGGGTTATGTTTTTATGTATTGGTTGGTGTAATATCTATCTATCTATATAATAATATATATAATATAATATATATAATATAATATAATATATGTAATAATATATATATATCAGAAATGTGTAAGAAGAAGCTATAATTCATGTTGTGGACTTATTCATCCAGGTATCGTGAGTTGTGGGTGCAGCTCAGTGGTAGAATGTTAGCTTAACACGCATAAGGCACCAGGTCCTGGGTTCAATTTCTTCTACTTCAGAAATAAAAATTATAGTTCAGGTATAAAGAATTAATTTTATGGGCAGTATTTATTTTCAAAAACTTAGGCCAATGAAAAGAGGAAATTTTGGGAGTAGGTATAAGTTATGCTTTACTCTAAGTGTAAAGCTCCCAAGATATGACCTCATGGGGTACTGAGTTTATATGCACAAATTCAGAACCAGCCAGAATTATTTAAGCTTCTTAATTGATACAAAAAGTAAGGAATGAAATGCAAAATCTTGTGCACCCCATACTTTTCTGTAAAAGTAGCCTGTGATTTTACCAGAATTCAGTCTGCTCTTAAATATCAGTGTGATTTCTCAATTTGAATTTATTTTACTTTTCCCAAACTTACTCTTTTTGTTAGTATGTATTTGCGATAGATAGTAAGTGCATTCAGCCTGAGGAATTGGTTCATATGAAACACACGGTGAACCAGAAGAGACCCAGAATAGTGTTATGGTTGTGCCATGCTTGGCACTAGAAGAGGTTTCGATGCCAGGTGGTCTCCTAGGAAAGGAGTCTGGTGTGTATCTCTTTTGGCCTTAGTGAACCCTTTTGCAAATATCAGAATTATGCGGTGTTCGTCATTGAGTCTTCTGGTATCATGGTCCTCTTGAAGAATATTCTTGCTGTTGCTGGAAACTTGAAGTGGTATCTGTTGTTTTGGTGTTTCCAAAAGCACTTTAGGCTTTAGTTCTAATCCATGAAGCATCTGAATGGCTGTCCAGGAGAGCCTCATGCTTGCTGGATGCTAACGAGTTCAATTGGAGCAGAACCATTTTGGAGAATGAAACAAGCCTAACAG